>VXBU01003853.1:759326-769504 GCA_013400315.1 Bombycilla garrulus
GGGTGAGGGCTAGGAGGAAGGGGATCCAAAACCAAACAAGCAGTAACAACGTCACAGGTTCTGGCTAGGCATACATACCGGCAGAGATCTCTCTACAGTAATATTAGCAAATGGAATCCATACCCAACTGGTCCATTGAATGCATTGTAGAAAAATGGAAATGTAACATTTGATGAATAGCAGTTTCACACAAACGTTTCAAAAAAGTCCAACTTTACACAGATTTAGCATACTTCATGTTTGCATTGAAAGGGAAATGGGGGAAAAGAAGCTAGCAAAAACCTAAGAACATGAAAGGGGTGCCCAGATGATCTTTACCTCTGAAAAAATTCAGTTCACCGTTTTGGTGCCTCAAACACATATGCTCTGGCTGCAGGCGACTTTGGCAAGCCAACCAAATGCAGTCCACAGACATCATGTTCCTATTAAAATCTGCATTCACATTAGTGTAATGACTCCTGTAGAAGTGTTCCTGAAATGTTCTGCTTAGTGCATACCACTGAAGCAGAAGTAGCTTTCCCCTTACACATCAAAGCAAATAGGAAAAACACTTCTAGTGCAACAGCTTGAGTCCAGAAATACTTAGGGAGCATCTGTGCATGTGCCAATTTAGCTGAGGAATTTGGGACGCTACAGAGCTCTGTACCAGCATCTCAAAACTGATCTGCAGAACTAACGCATGCTACTTCTTCAGTATGTTGAAAATCCATTCCAGTCCCTTCTGCTCGTGATACAATAGTGCTTCTCCCACCCCTGCAAGCCACTGCCCATACTCAAGCATGCTCTGTAGCATGACTCAGGAGACCAGCCAGCCTGTACTGAAGATGTGGTGCCTGTTTGTGTGTTAACTACATGATCTGCAACACCTTCACAAAGTGTAGAAAAGGATGTGCTGCCTCCCTGGCAGTAAGCGGGGGACAATTGTTTTAAGAGTCCAGATCATCTCATGTCTGCCTGCAGCATTTATTTATTATTTAAAGAAGACCGACTTTGATTCCCTCTCTCCCCACTTTACTTCCTTTTTTTTCATCCCACTTCCTGGTGACATTTTCTACAAGTCTAAGCTTGATGTGTTGATTGCTCATCCTTCCTCCAAGTACAGAGCCTTTATCAGCTACACTTCAAAGAACAGTTCTCTGCTGCACTGTGGGAGGACAAGAACAGCCTCTCTTACATACCCATGAACAAGCTGTTCTAAGTGCACAGAGTGCTCAGAGGCAGCTGACACCAGGTAACTCAAAGATAGCACATGAAGAGTTTGTGTCCGTCGCCTCTACTAAATCCTGGGGTTTTACTGTGCAAGTGAAAATGATAGGCTAAAAGATGGCTAAAAAAACAGCTGTGAATTAGGCTCTAAACCACTGTCATTTGCTGTCTGACATGGGAAGAAAGCTACAGCACCCATGGGCTTTAAACAGCCAGCCTGTCTACTGCAGGAGTCCAAAAATTGCCACAGAAAAGGTGCAGCTGCCTGGGCAATGCAACAAAACATACAACAGAATTTAGGAGAGCTAGTAATACAAGACCCCGGATAGCCAAAGTCATGCCTTCTCTCAGAGACTTTTGAGGCAGGGGCCACAGGCACACCACACTCCTTACCTCCTTCAGAGTTGAGACTTCCTTGCACAGAACAAGGGCAGAGTAATATGTTCGTGAAATGGTTTCCAGGTTCGATATTGACCAAACCATTTGCAAATTTTGTGGTTCATTTGAAAACCAAAGGCTCAACCAAATATTTTTGTTTCTGAAAGAAGACTACTACATTCACAGAATTCTCACATCAAAATACTGACATGTCATTTTAAAGCTGGCTATTTTTAATGGGCCCAAGTCCCCCTCTACTACAGTTAAAACTGCCTGTCTCCTTGTTTCAATTAAAAGCCTCATCAATTGAAATTGAGACAATTACTGTTCAGGAGACTTCAACTCCTGTTTGCTAACATTAGGAATTCACCAAGGGCTAGTCAATTCAGATTTTACAAAAAAAAAAAAAATCAAAAGCACAGGCTCAGATCTACCTGAATTCCCTTATGAGACTCACAAAGGACAACTATGCCTGTGTCTATGGTGTTACAACTCCCAAAAATGCTGGTAATTCATTCAAAAAGAGATTCACAAGAGCGCGAGAGCAAATGTTTGTAACACCACAGCTCACAACCAATAATGGGAAATAAAGGCTAGTGAAAATTGCAAATTTGACTTTTAGTGCCACGAGACTGAGTCACTTGTGAACATCCTTTGAGTTTGCTTTTTCTCCTTTGTCTCCATGCTATAAGCAGACAGTAATTTGCATCACTGTGTCATACTAAACAAAAGCTAGAGGCTCCCTCAGAACTCCTGGATGAGACTCAATCACAGGCATAACAGAGGAGATTCTCAGCAACTCAATGTTCCCAGCTTCACTGATTTTAACTCAGCTATGACAGCAGGCAGTGTACAAGAACAAATTCTTCACAATGTTGTATTTATTACTAGATTACTAGGACTGTTAGAGCAGCCCTGCAAGTATCAGAATAGATCTTGAGAAGTAAAAAGATATATTCCTATTATCAGTTTTATTTGTGACACTTAGCATTCCTTAGCAAGACAAACTACCCAATTCAAATGGAGCTAAAGCTCAGGCCACACTGGCTAAGATGGCATCTCACAGAGAATTGGGCAGACTGCTTTAGGTGACCCCTCTGGAGCCAGGGTCTGGCCCAGATGAGCTCCTGAGGTCCCTTCCAAGTGCAGGCATACTGTGATTCTGTGACCCACCCCCTTTCCTGAGCCCCTCTGCTGCCGCCCCGTACCAACCTGAGTGGGTGCGCATGTGCCTGGTTAAATGGGTCTTCTGAGAGCTGGAGTAAGGACACATCGCACACTGGTAGGGTCGCTCCCCTGCAAAAACAAACAGAAAGGAGTTACTGAAACACTGCAGATGCCCAAACTTGCTTACCAAGACACAGAGGGGAGCCTGTCACAGATGCTCACACTGTATTTGAGGGCATGTTGTCTCCCAGCAAAGGGACAGTGAGAAGCATATGCCTGGCTGGACCACTGCAATGTGTCATGCCTCATGAAAGAGGGTAGTAAAGGGCAGGATGTGACAGAGGCACATCCTAATGTCCCCCTGGGGTCAACAGTAAACTCAGCGAAAAGATGATGAGGACAGGCAACTTTAGGAAGCCTTAAGCCACCAGACCTGACTTCCCTACATTTTCTCCCAACAATTAGAAGATGCACAAAAGACCCTGTAAGAAACTAGGTATGTTCTTGCTTTGCTTAACACCTTACCTGAAACCTCCATATTTAATTTGGATTAAGATGGGATAGGGCCATCCATTCCACATGGACTTGCATTTACCAGAACACAAGTGCAGATAGAGCAGGTCTTTGCTTCCAAAGTTTTACTGGCAGAGTGAAAATAGCTTGCAGCACAGAAAAGCATGATGCCCTGATCAGTGCAATTATGCTGCTAGCAAAAGCTTAAGTGTAGCATAAACATTTATTTTGAAGACTCAAAACCCCATGCCTGAAGAGTTTTTGGTTCTGGAGAACTAATGGAAACTAACCTGTCGTAAATTATATCTCCATTGAGGATGGTCAGCTTGTAATTGTAGCTAAAAATTGTATCAGTAAAATGATACTTGAAAATCTTTTTCAAGTAAAGACAAGCCCAAACAAAGCAGTTTTACAATTAATATGTCAGGCAGGTCCAGATAAGCACCAGGGGTGTCTGCCCCAAATTGCTAGCAAACTGTCTTCACTACAAACACTTTTTAGTCTTGGGTTAGACACCCACAAGAGAAGAGAGGAGTAAAACTGGAAAGGGAAAAAGTTACTCAGTCCTAGTATTTATTCAAATCATAGCCAGAATTACACTACAGGATTTTGATAAATTTGCTACATATGAGGCATACAACCAAGGTGCTCTCCAAATCACAGAGATCTGAACATCAGCAAAAGCCATGCACACAGGGTACGTGTTCACTTTCAGAGGCACAGCTCTATGTGCAGCAGCAAAGATCTGCATCTGCCAGTGTGTGATGTGAGGCTCCACTGCTGGCCTGTGCCAAAACAGCAGTAGAAGCGGCCTTTGTAATGCAGATTAATTCCACATTTCTTCCTTCCATCAAACATTTAGACTATCGTTCTTGATTAGATCAGCAGTTTAAAGGTAAATTCACCCTAACAACCACAACTCCCCTCCCTTTCCAATTAAAACAAGGTAGGAGATTGGCGCAATACGCACAATAAGATTAAGTCATGTTCAAGGGAGGGGTAGTCCTTTAGTTACAAAGAAACGGTTTTGCTTTGAAATGACTCCTTACAATTAAAAAATATGTGGCCAAAGGTCCTGGAATATTCAGTCATATCTTCTTCCCATTACCTAAAATTTCATATCTGTAAAGTTACCTACAACATTAGAAATGTGAAACAGGCTTTCTTTCAAGGCCATTTTTACATAGGGCACAGCCACAAAACATACTAGATTTAAGTACAATGAACACAACTAATTTAAAATGTGCTATTGCCACTTGAGAATTAAATGCATTGTACAGGCTGTTCTGTAAAATACTATTCCCCAAAGGATTTGTATTGTAATTTTACAAGCTGGTTCATTATGTACAAACAAGCCATCAAAAAAAACCTCTCCAGAAGACACTTAGAGATTAAGCCCCAAAAGCAAAAGCTCAAGAAGGCACTTAACTCTACGCAAATGAACAGGCAGACTGACATCTTAAGACCATCTTGTTAGGGAAAGTTTCCAATCTGACCATTCAGGAGATTCTCTGGCAGCCACACTCCCAAGGGACTGAAGCCCTTTCACGATGTGTGGCTCCAGTGACCCAAGAGGTGCCCCACTTGACTGCCTGCACACCCCTCTCACACAGTCAGACCAGGTTTCCTTGCTGGCTCCATCCCAGGTTTCCCACAGCAGTCTCAGATGTCTCATTCCCTAAAGCCATTTACTCATGGCACAGTAACACAGAAACACCTGGAGCTGGTGCCTCCAAAGAGGACCCAAGAGTGGAACCCCTGCATTTTATACCCTCACAATCTACCTGCACCAAGTGTTGCTCTTCCTCCCCAGTCTTCTGCTCCTACTGCTGAGCCTCTCCATGTCCATCTACCTTGCTGGCCTCCCCAGTCTTCATCTGCTTTATTATCCAAAAAGGTTGGCAGTTCATGGCTCCTGCTGTGTCTCTCAGTGTCCATTCACCTGGCTGGCATCACCAGTACAGGGTTGGCAATTCATGGCCTCTCTGCACTCTCACCCTGAGCAAAACTCCATCTTGAACTGCAGCTTGCACACTGAGCTACCTGCACCAAGGGTATTCCTCAACAATCTCTTGATAAAGCCTTTTTTTATAATGCCATTAGAAGTCCCATCTGCTTGAAACAAATCTGTTTCCATCACACCTCCAACACAGTGGTAAGCAAGAAAGATCCCCTATCACAACCAAAATCTTAAAAAAAAAAAAAAACCCACAAAAAAAAAAACCCAAACAACCACAAATCAAACCAAAACCAGTCCAAAACTAGACACAGAATATTGTGACTGACTGAAGCAGATGTCTTAGTTATATACCCCCTCAGATTATTTTCATGGAAATTTTCTAGAAATTTCTTCTAACAAGCAAAATAAAGAAAAAAAGAAAGAGAACAATGCTGCACTGTCTTGCACATAGTAGAGCTCCAGAATCAGCAGGTAAATCAAGTCAAAACTTGGTCTGAAATGTCTAATGAGCACAAACGAGCCCAGGTAGATCTGTCCTTAACACAAAGAGCCCTTTCTGCCCAAGCAGAGGAGGAACAGATTGTCCTGAACACTTCCAGCCAGCAGACAGACTGGATCCTCCTGGGCAGCACACAGGCTCTTCCAGGTGTGGCTTTCCCAGGTGACAAGCCTATGACCATCGGTAGGGTCCCTGAAACACTGCTCTGCCCAAGGTCCCCTGCATTTGTTAGCAGCCTGTCACCAGCTGCAAGGTGACACTACAGGGCGGGTTCTGGGACACCTGCTTTTCACCAGGAATGCACAAAACAACAGGCAGAGAGATAACCTCTGCCCGCCTCCCTGTGGTCCACAAACACACAGAGGATAGGTATTTTTCCCAACCATGCAAGGTACTAGCATGGAGTCCCCTTCCCTGCTCCTGGCCATGTGCTCTGGTATTTGCATGTGTCATTAGTAAGGCAACTAAATTCATTAACCAGCAGAAAAACCAACCTGGGGAAGAGGAAAGGAGTATTTTTACTTCCTTACTCCATTTTAGCGAGCTGAATCAACTAGTCCCAGGATACATGTAGAAAACTGAGACTGCCTTTCTCCAGCAGCAGCAGCATATTTATCCTGTGAAACTAGACTCTGTAGAGTCAGTGTTTCAGAAAATTGTATGGCTCTAACACAACAATCAAATTAACCGCAAAGAGGCATTTTCCCCCACAAAAAAAGTCTGATGAAGAACAAAAACAGGAGAGAAAGAAAACTATCTATCCAAAATATTTAACCTATTAGCAATCAGGAAACCAAAGAAACAAACAATTCCAGCTTTCTTCTTTAATATTCTAAACCCATAAAATAGGAAGAAAATGATGGATGGATGTATCCCATTCATTTTTCCCAACAAATATGTTTCTTTAGTTTTAAATGAAAACTACAATCCAAAGCTATTTTAAGTATCATTCAGACAGTTTTTACTAAATTCAATACTGTTATGTAAACAGTCTGCAAATACTTTTGAGTATAAAATAGCTGTGGGTGTTTTTTCAGGGTTTTTTTTTTTTTGGGTGAGGGTTGTTCAGGGGGATTTTTGTGCTGGTTTTCTTTGTGTTCTTTAAGGCAATTTATTACACATTAGTATTGGCACAGACTTTCAGGCTGGTGTATAAAATATACCTGCCAGGAGCTTATTCATTCTTCTAATACTCTAGCTTTATCACTCCTCCACAAAATCAATGTTACTGGAAACAAGGCACATTCCTAAATCATTCTACTAACATATTTGAAAGTTTTTTATCAAGCAAGAACTGCTTGAAAGAACTTAACTATGTAGTTATGAAGTAGTAAAGAACACCTACAAGGGTAGACTAAAACATACTGAAATCATATTCACTCATTCCAGTTTAATTATAACAATGAAAAGAACCAGAAACCCTGACTGCACCACTGTCTTCAAAGGAGAAAAAGGGGATATGCTTGATTTTTTTGAAGTTTAATACAGTTTATCGGTAAATTGGTCAAATGCAGTGATGCCAGAGCACTTCCTCAGTAAACATGCTTTCACGGTTAGTTCCTGTAAAATTCAACAAGCACTTTCAGAAATCAGAAAGGGGGACCTAATGCCATCTACAAACACAAGCAGAGATGAATTTAAAGTTGAGACAAATGTAAACTAGACACAATCAAGCACTGGCTCACATTTGGCCATGAGCTCCCCACATGATTCATTTAGCTTTTTTTCCTACTATTTTGGCATTTTCACCGGGTCTCTCTCCTGTTATCTTCTACAAAACACACAAAGAAAATGAACTGGAGCATAAACGACACCATTTTCCTAATACCTCTCACAATAAACTGTGTTTACTTGTTTAGAAAGAGAGTATTTAGATATGACTGAGTTTGAAATTGATGGTATCCTCTGAACACCAGCACACAGCTATTCTTAGGAGAACAGTATGTCTTCAAATACTAAAATTCCCAGCAGACCCTCCCAGCCCCAGCAAAGCAGACACTAAAGGGAGCTGACGAACACAAACTCCTGCACACTTCAGCTCAAGCCCAGCCCCGAGGGCTCTGGAGCACCCACCCCTACCAGACAGCTGCAGACAACTGAACTGAAGCCTCCAAACCATTCATGCCACTACTGTGGCAAAACATGACTTTAAAGGGTAAATTCCCCCGTGTTTTGTTCAGCCAGCACAGTCCACAGTAAAGGGGAACCAAGTCAGGTGAGCACGCTAGGAGATGGTTAGCAAGCGAGGCCTCTCCACAGAAAAGCCCTGACACGGTGGAAATAAAAGCTTCCACAAAGCAGCAAGGAAGCTCCGAATTGCCCTCTCACTTCCACAAAAGGGATCAAGAGGCAAAGTAACCATACCCCAAGCCCAGAGAGGTGAGATGGCCACAATAACCCCTCATCGAAAGGAGTTTTCGTTCCTCAGAATTCCCCACGTGAGAGGATGGTGAGGCTCTCTGATAAAAAGCAAAGTATTTCCTAAGTCACCTGTGGTGGCAGCTCACAGGAGGGCAGCAACACTGCAGCTCTCTGATTCCACCTGGTATACACCAGGGAAAAAAGGGGCCTCACACTTTCCCTTCCAATTACAAACCAAGGTTAGGAGAAGTCAGGAAATTAGGCCAGACTCCTTTGAAGGCTTCCTATAGGGCAACAGAAATATGTGTCTACTTCTGGCTGCTGCAGTGATGCAGGCCCAAGAAAAATGAAGCCTCTGAGCATTAAAAGGAATTAATTCACTGTTCAACTCTTATTCTGACTTTGTGAATGCTGGAGGACTCCTCTGCATGTAAGTATCAGCTTTCTTCTCTAAAATTACATCATAGTCAAGTTTCAGCTCAGTCTAAAGATACCATTTTCAAAATTACCTATGGGATTCAGGCACCTTTTGTCAACCTGCTTGTTTTAGTTTTAGACTACATCAGGTTTCAGTGTTGTGGACTCTACAATTATCAGAGGCACAGTTTGTCATGCCCTCTTCAAAAAATTGGCTTAAGATTACTAAACAGAATGCCCTTAATCTCCTCATGGGCACCTGACATTTCCTCAGTCCTCCAGGACTGTAGACTGGAGCTCAAACCAAATTCCACTAGGCTATAAGCCAGCTAGCACCAAGAGAATAGAGCACAAAGCTTTATCAGAATAGAACAAACTTGGCAAAGAGAGTCTGCTTGCTTCATTCATCACAGATTCTCAGTAGTCTTACTGCACTTCAGTCAAAAAAAGATTAAAAACTTACCTGTGTGAGTTCGAATATGTTGAATATAATTGTTCTTCCTGTCTGAAAAATACGAGCACTCTGAGCAGGTATACACTTTCCTGGGAAAATGATTTCTTAGGTGTTTTTTCCAGTGATATTCACTGACAGTAGTGTAAGTGCATATGGTACACTTGTAGACTCTCTCATTTTCCCCTGCTTTGTTGTGGTGCTTCAAGTGAGCCAGATAGTGATCGTATCTGTTAGTGTTATAGCCACAGCGATCACAGCGGATTGGGCCCTTAGAGAAATCCACCTCTTCTGCACTGCAGGAATCAGACTCCTTCACCTGTGCTTGCTTTTCTGCATTTTCTTCCACAAAGAATTTCTTAGCACTGTGAACCCTGATATGATGCACAAACTCCTCTTCAGACTCTGCCTCGTACTGGCAAGGCTTACAACGAAACGGTTTGCTCTTCAAGCTCTTACACTTGTCCTCTGTGCTTTCTGGAGTACCCGGTGCTTCCAATGAGACATCTTTGTCCACACTGGGAGTCTTAGGAGGGGAACAAGCAGCTGGACCTTGAGTTTCCACACTAGGAACCTCAAGGGAGCTTAATTCCACATTTTCGGGTGCCTCACGGTCACTCTCTGCAGCCTGGGTATCTTCCATACCCTCTCCATCACTGTCTGAGAAGTTGCTGTCCCCCACAGTTGTCAGTTCTGCCATTTGTCTCTCTTCTCCAACCAGGTAATCGCAGCAGTTGCCACTAACTTCTCCAGTCAAGGCCACATTTGCCAACATAATAAGCTGAGGAGCTGCCAGCTCAGCTTTAGAAAGGTCCTGTAAGTCATACATGTCATTGGACAATGCCATCCCAATATTAGAACTGCCGGGAAAGAGGCTGTTCCCACCAGACTGTCCCAGCACTTGAGTTGCCATGGCAGTAATTCTGTTGGAAGAGAAAAGGAACACCTGTAACCACCCGAGTGTGGAAAAGTCTCCTCTATTGTACACTGTCGAAGCAGCCCTCCAGGGAACATCAAAAAACTAAAGCTCTTGGCTGAGCTGCTGGGGCAGCGGGAAGCAGAACCCAGCGCTGGGGGCCTCGTTCTCTGCCCAAAGGGGCACTTGGGCTCTTCCCTACGTGCGGTGCAGGATCCCACCGTGTGGAGGACGGGTGGGAGGCGCTGACGAGGGGGTCCCGGGGCCCAGGCGGGGCTCAGGACAGGCGAGTGAGCCCGGGCCGGGCCCC
>VXBU01003853.1:770110-790397 GCA_013400315.1 Bombycilla garrulus
GCCCGCCCCCGGCAGGAGGGGCCGGGCCCAGCGGGGTCACCCGGCAGCGGCGGGGGCACCGGGCGGGCGGCGTGCGAGGGGAAGGGGCGCCGGCCCGCCCAGAGGGATCGTGCTCAGGGGTAGACCTGGAGGTCGCGGGGTTTGTCCGTGCCCGACCCCGCTGCCGTGAGCGCCTTTGTCCCGTTCAGGGATGGTAACGCTGATCCGACCAGCTTCGAGACGGTGCCCGCGGCATCGCCTTCACGAGGCGAGTCCGGAGAAGGGCAGCGAAGCTGATGACGATTTTGGAGCATAAGCCTAGCGAGGAGCAGCTGAGAGAACTGTGTGTTTGGCGTGTTGAAAAGAAGGCTCGGGGTGACCTTATCACTCTACAAGCAACTGAAAGGAGCGTGTGCCAGATGGGGGTCGGTCTCTTCCCCCAGGCGACTAGTGAGGACAGGAGAGTGTTAAGCTGCACCGGGGGAGGTTTAAGTTAGATATTAGTCACGGAAAGCATAGTTAAGCCTATTGGAATGGGCTGCCCCGGGAGGTGCTCATCGTCTCTGGAAGTGTTTAAGGAAAGACTGGATGTGGCACTTCTTGCCATGGTCTAGCTGACATGGTGGTGTTCCGTCAAAGGTTGGATTCAACGGCCTCAGAGGTCTTTTCCAACCTGATTCTGTGATTCACCCTGCTCCACCATGGCATGGTCTAGGCCACTAAACTACTCAAATTGCTCTCTAAACATAAAATGCCTTATGCAATCATAAGAATCAAAACCCCCATACTTTGTCCCTATTGTTCCAAACCAGGGAAAAGCCCCAAAAATTGCTCTTGCGAAGCCCAGCCATGCACTCACTGACTGCAACAGAGAGCTCAATAACTCCATCCAGTCCTGCTTAGGTGAGAATCCCAATCCTAAATGAGGAACCCAATTTTCTTAGTGGTTCTTTCTTCTCTTGGGCATTTGTGTGGCTCTTCACCATGAATATCTGAAAAATTTCCTTGGCCCTGAAATTCCACAGGTTGAGCTGATTTATAAATCTCAAAACTTTCAACAGGAGCCAAATACCTGTTGAGCTGACATCGCTGGGAGGCTGCAAGCACCCCTCTCTCTGTGTCATCTGGCCAACCTCAAAGCGAGCTGTGCTGCACCACCTGGCAGTGGGTGCAGAGCCAGGGCCAGCCACCCCGGCTGGCAAAGCAGAAACGTCTCTGGGGAAAGCAAATGGGTTTTTTCCTAGGTACATGAACACCTGGAGAATGCAAACCCCATCAGGAATTGCTGAAGGAGAGTAAAGATACTTTGTTAGATATTTAAGGTGAGAATCTAAAAAGTATCCCTGATCTGTTCCGGTGTGTAACAGCCTTCCTGGCACGGAGAGATGTGGTATGTGTGCTGCCTGATCTTGCCACCTGGCCCTGCCTTAGCTATTTCTGTTTCCCAAGGGCAAGCTCCTTCCTCCAGCCTCCATATCTGCCTGTCTGTCATTTTCATCATCCAGAAGAGAAACTCTGTAATACACTTTTGTTGTAGTATGATATTATGGTGGTTTTATCTATCATGTTATGGATTTGAGACAGGTTGCCTTAAACCTTAACCCAAGGTCCTTTGCCTAGGCACCACATCCTTGCAAGCTCCATGTGTCTTTCCTCCCTCTTCACTGCTCTCAGGATAGTTTACACATAGTTTGGAGCATGGTGCTTTGACCACAGCTCTGCTCTGGTATTAATGCAGGCTACAGCCCTGAGAAGCTACCCTGGCAGAGGAACCTGAGCACATTGGGAGACAGAATCACATAAAAGCTTTGCCTTCATGAAATACATGGATGTTACTGCCTCAGACTGCTTGGCTCCAAAAAATCTAACCCAACTTCTATTAGTAGTTTTGACATTGACGTTGCCTACACCTCTTCCTGCAGAACTTGCCTTATTTGCAGACAGCTCTTTCTTTGCTCAACACTCTCCTTATGCCAGGCAAACACAAAAGATCCATTCCCCAGTGAAAAGCTCATTTGAGCTCTATGCCAAGTCTGAGCCATTCCCAAACCCCCTTAATTCTAGGGCTACCCCATCAGATTTATAGGTTGAAACCCAAGTTACACCACTCATAACCTATGCCAGCAGTCAAGTGCAGTTAGTTCTCCAGTGCTTTCCAAAAAATCCCACATGTGCACCCCAAGAAATCTTAGCAGCACATGGAAGTGGCTACACCAATTATTTCGTGGTCAGGATGCTTTCAAGCAGCTTGAATGTAGATAGTCCTGCAGTGAATATGTATCATGAAAGAAATGTTCCACATCAAAGCCTGTAATGTCTGCAAAAAATGCAATAGTAAATAAAAACTTCTGCCAAAACAAGAAACTTGACATTAACAGTCAGATGGATTGTTTCCATCCTGCATCAGCTGGAGAGTGAGGAGCTGAAACTGTGTTTCTAATAGAAAGCGTGCTTCAATACTAACATGCATCTGTTATAAAAATAATGGCATTGCATTTAGAATTGTTAAAGTATTTTAGATGACTTGAGGTTCCTGTGGGAGCTTTGGTTCTTTGTGTATAATTTCACAACTGGATTTGACATAAGTGCCCTTTTAGGTTCATTCCCTGGAAGCAGGTTTTTTGCACTGTCTGGTTTTCCTCTTTTTTTCAGATTGCTTAGGCTTCTCTGAAAGCACCACTATTAATGTTATCTTAATATTATTTTAATGTTCATCACTTCACCAGAGATCTCTTTCCCCTTTCAAAAACCAGTCTGACCAGATTTCTCAACTTTTGTACTCTGCAAGTATGCCAATGTGCTGTAACTGTCTATGTTAATGTTGTAAAATGTGTTTATGGTTCCAGTGTTCTAAAAAATTAAATATTAAATGCTTCACTGCCAGGAATAGATCCTGCAAGCACTTGCTTTAACAATACAAACACTATTCAGAGCCTCACACCATATATACATTTGTGCTCTGAGAGGAATCTCTTTTGGTGCTAATGGAAAAAAAAGGATTGCTGTCTGGGTTAAAAAAGGTCTTCATTTTGTTTGTTTTGCCTTGTTTGCTACTTACGAGACATGTAATGTTTGAAATTCAGAATGGGCCAAAATTTCAAGCTCTATGCAGCATCACTTACATCTCAGAAATTCTTGCCTTAATCCTTTTGAACAAGCTCGTTCTACAGCTTACAGTAGACACAGGTCTCATGATGAGAGGAATCTAATATTTTTTTTAAGAGTCAGTAAAATTCTCTGACTCATAGTCAGTGTGGCACCTCCTCCCTTCTTCCAGCAGGGAGGTTTCCACATCTGTGTGGTGAACAGGATCAGTAGAACAACACATACTAAAACTACTTCTGCAAAAAGCTCCTTGTCAGTGACTAGCAGTGCTTTGTCCTACCTTACAAGGTCAGTGGAAATGCCATGTTCTCACTTCTGCCTAGAAGTGGGTGTAATAGAGGTCAGTCTGAGAGAGTGCAAGTTTCCAGAAGGTTATCCACACTTAGCTTCTTGCTCTTTGCTCTTTCAGAAAAGCACACAGAGTAGATTGCATTTGTTATTGTTTTGCAGCCTTCTTGGACAGCAGTTGATACTCTGGAGGGGCAAATTTCTGCAAAACCATCATTTCATGCAGTACAAAATATCTGCAAAGAAGGCTAAGACTCTTCAAAAAGGTGCTTACTGAAAGTTACCTTTTTTACTCTCAGGGTATTTCTCTACAAGAAATTAGGCTTAATATTTTTACCTATTTTAACATAGCCTTTTCAAAACATCTTTAGGTTCTAACACATGACTGTTTCCAACTGTTGTGGCTGGGATTTTACCAAGCAGTAAACCCAGTGTTCAGGCTGCCCCTGCCAGACCTAATCCACCACAGCCATCTGACTCAAATCACGAACCTGGCACAAAACACATCCTGTCAAGTCCTGTTTGTTTCAAGATGCTCTGAACGGTTAATTTTGTGCCACCAGACTTTACGCAGTCCCCATTTATGTGGTTGGTACCACATGATTTCAGTCCCTGGAAGGGAGAGGCAGTAGGTACCAAGTGCTGTGGAAAACGTGATCTCAAGTTTGCAGCTGAAAGCTGTGCAGCTGGGTGTGAGGGCTAGGCACACAGCACCTAATCCTCTGCACAATTCCTGGCTTCTAAAACTGAAGTTGCCAGAGTAACACTTTGGAAGGGCAGGGTAATGTTGTGCTGGAATTACAACAGCCTAAACAGACATCCAGCTGCAGCAACTTATAAAACTGTTTTTAAAAGCTTTTCTCATATGGGAGTGCTGGTGTAACTGGATTTGAACATGTACATTTTGTGTCTTGGATGATGACAGGATAGGGAATGGTGTGCCTGATGTTTGACAACAGTTCCCTGGATGAGCAACTGTTTCTTAAGTAACAGCCCTCTGCGCTTTGCCACTGGCTAATTGACAACAACAGGGATTATGTGGGGAGGAGAGAAGGTGTAATGTGCAACTGCTGGGTGAGAGGAAGAGCAAGGGAGGAGGAGTGCCCCCTTTAGAAGGAACATGTGATTGAGTAGTGGAGCTCAGCTGACCACAGTTCTGTCCCTTGGTTTTCCCTTTGTTTCCAACAAGTCAAACTCCATGCTGCATGTCCACTCTCAACAAGTTCTGCTGGGAAGAGTCTGTCTTATTCACCTCAGGTTCAGAAATTCCACCTAACTTCCCTATGCCCACTGGCTTGGAAGTGTCACTCAGCCAAACCCATGTGGGATGTTCACCCCTTTTTTAATTGAGCCCTTTATTCCTCTGTTTCCTCCTTCACTGAGTCTTTGCCCATCTTTCCCAGGACAGCCTGTTCTCCTGCCTGCTACAAGCACCAGCTCACCCTCTGACAACCAAGCAATATTTAACCGAGTTTGACTCTCTGGAAGAGCTGTACCTTTCCAGTACCAGGAGTTCAGGACTGTACAGTAGCAAGGGGAGGGTACTTTAAACCATGTGATAAGACTAAAAAAAGACTTCAAAAACTTCCAGCATTCTCTCCAACCTTTGCTGTTTGCACCAGTGCAGCTGTTCTGAGGGGAAAAGTTGAAAACATTGCCTAAATAAACGTATAAACTTTTCCACTTCACCTCCAGTAATTGTTCAGTCAACAGAAACATCGTTTCACTAGCCTGAAATAATCCCTAAGAATCAGTGAAGTGTATGAGCATTTTCCCGAGCACACTTTGTGCACTCCACTGCAATTGTATGGGCTTTTGCAAATGCTCAACACTTGGCCATGCTGTGGCTTTCCATGCTAGGAAGCCAGAAAAAAACCAGACAAATAGAACAAAAGCTGTCATTAACAGCTGCCCTTCACCTTTGACACACAGGTAAGTCTCAAACCCCCATTATTAATGTCTCCTTTTTCACTCTTTTGCTTCAAGTGTCTACAGCTCATCTTAAACTAAGAAACCTCTGCCCACAAGATAAAGAAATCAGAAAACCCACCTCCCATCCATCCTTACAGACTGATCCTTGCCCTCAGTCTTTTGTCTGGAGGACTGCAGGGAGGAGATTGTGTCTTACTGGGGGTGAAACACTGCCCAGTATGATCCATCTTTTTCCTCTTCCAGTCTGGGCAAAGTGTTTTTCAGTTATCTTTCTGTGCTAGGAGGCTGTGCCTAGGATAAATAGATCCTTATCCTCATAGATAATAAGGTAAGAGCTGCCATTCTGCCTTGGAGGAAAGTTCTGCCTATTCCAGCACCTCGACTCTGATAGAGGCCCATAACACCTTCTGCTTCTGGAATTCACGTTCTAGGGATTTTTCAGCCAGAAGTCACGTAATGGCTCAGTAGCTGATGTATGTTTTTTTGCATAAAATCACCCAATCCCTTCCTTCTCATCTTTAGTTTTGGCCTTTAGAATGTGTTGTGGTAGAAAGTTTCATAAACCAGATTGCCTGTGTTGCCAGGTGCTCATGATCTCTGAGCTGGCGAGACTGTGAAAATGCATGGTTAGGCTGTGCGTTTGGAGGGAGAGCAAGAGAACAGCCAGCACTGCTCCAGCAGCTGAACCAATACAGTCTTCACAAGCCACATGCAGACCATGCGGTGCAGCTGCTCCAGCCTGCTGCAGCCTCGTGCACAAAACCACCCTCCAGTGTGTCGACTGGCTCCACCAGAGCATTCTACATCTCTTTTTAAAAGTCTCTGCTGCTGTCTGTTCCATATCCTTAATTTATTTGTCATTCCAGGGCATGAGGCATTCCTGTAGCTCAGCTGTCTTCCTGGGCCTCTCCTGATGTGCTGTCCAAAGGTCATCGAATACAATCTTCCCTCACTCACGGCCTCCTGGCTTGGCAGTGAGCCAAGCTGAGGCTAAGTGGTAGCACTCATGGTTCCATGAGGCCTCTCAGGTGCTTAAGCAAACAAAGACTGGAGAGGAACAGATGCCTCGGTAGCAGGTTCAGGCTAGAAACACTCACTGGTTTCTGTGTGGGACTTCCTGTCCTCCCCTCCTCTTTTCAGGCTGAATGCCCTTGGAGGATGGTTCACACTGTGTTTCTTCTCTCAGCTGCTGCAGAAAGTTCTGTTTCTCAGTTATGTCCAAAGCAGCTTTGCAATTTAAAACTTAGGTATAAACTGAGTCAAGTATGGTCTTCTCTCATCACTTACATTTGCACTGTTTCAGCTCTACACATATTCACTTAGTTACAGCCTAATCTCCAGCTCCTTGTTAAAAAGGAAATAAATCCTTCCACTTGTTAATGTAGAATTAACCACCCAAGCCTGCCAATTCAGAATCACACTGCATTATGACCCACGGGGCCTGGCTGATTTTCTAATAGTCAGAATGAGGACAGAGGGTTTGCCTACCTAAGGGAAAGAGGACTTCAGTGCTGACAGTAGTTGTCAGCAGCAGATGACAGCTTGTGCCGAACAGGATCTCAGCTCAAAACAAAAACAGGAACAACCATCTGATCTGCTTCAGACTGATGGGAACTTGTTTTTACCTTGATTTCAGAAACAGCACAGATCAGTTTGTTTCTGTCTGTGCTGAAGCCACATGAATTCCTACACTGGTCTAACCTCACTTTTCACTGCTACCAATTCTTTGCAAGCTGTGCATCAAGCTACAAAGAGCCCCAAACAGGTCTGACTTTGTTGAACACCAAACCTGTTACTAATTCTTCTAGAATAGAAGAATAGAAGTTCTAAATCTTCTACTCTTGCAGTGGAGAAGACACTGATGGCATTATTTAAATCCACATCAATAAAGTACTCATCCAGCTCCTGAAGAACAATGTTGATAAAGTAATCCCACGATGAAGGTTAGCTCTGCAAAATCGTTCCAACTCAACATTTTATCTATATTCATTGCACTTTTTTCCCCTTTTTTCCCCAACCATAGTTGTTATTTGTCTGTTAAAGCAGATGTGATATGTTTACAGCTGCCAAATGACAAGAAAATGACCACAGGACCTGACTGGGAGATGAATAACTCCCATTAGGCAGCAGCAGCAAAAGGTATTCAGGATTGCTGGTCATTCCAGTGCTGCCTCAATAAAGACATCCCCACATGCTGTCCTTGATTACAGGGACACACGAAGCATAGAGAAGAAGGCTTACAGAAACAATGATGTCAGGGCTGTGATCTCAAGGCCAAGTCTCAGAGGATCCTGCACAATGACATCTAAATAAAGTTGCACAGCAAAGACTGCACCAGTCTTGATGTCAGGGAAGTAAAGGCAAATGCAGTAAACGAGGAAAAGTTCCCTATGCAGTACTTAGAGACTCTGATCTTTAAGCAGACAGTGATTTGTCTCCTCCAAATTTCACAGTGGGTAGTTTGACATCTGAATTATGGAATGTCTCAGATGGCCCTCAGAACAGAATGTGTCAATCCATATTACTGGCAATTGTCTTTGGGACTTAACTTTAGGGATGCAGGAAAACGCAGTAAGATAATCCTGATGCGACAGCTATTAGAACTGCCTGCTTTTTCCTGCCTTGTGTGAGAGGAGCAGGCAGGCAGGACACACTAGGACACAGACTTCACCTGCAGGCTTCACTTTGGCCTACTGGCTGCCCTTTGTCATAGCTGCTTGCTGCTCTTTCCAGGTTTGGCCTTCTCTGTTCATTCTAAGTCATGCTGCAGAAGGAAAGAAATATGGATGCAGGGCCAAGTCACCTTTCTTCTGCTTGGCATTTTCAGAAGCACCTGGTATCTTCAAACATACATCTACCTGCAGGATCTGCAATGGCATGACTGTGGAGTGGCTGAGCTAGCACATCCTAGGCCAGCTTCCTGGTGCTACAAGCCTTAGTCAGTCCTAAGTTAGGATGGAGAGAATGTTTTCAGGTCTTCTCTTTGCTGCCAGTTAACCAGCCCTTAATCTGCTCCAATTCCCAGCTGCCATACTGTACCTCTGACAAAAATGCTTCTCTGACAGAAAGCTAAAAAAATGTCTTTCCACAGACATACTGCCCACAAAGATCAATTCACAGCCTGACAGTTGACTCCCTTGACTTTATTGCTATCTACTCCATCCATTCCCAGCTCAATGCACTTTTTACAACTGCTCACCCTTTCCTTGCTAAAGAAAAGCAGTTGACCCCCAGCCGGAACAGAGGGAATGACAAGATGGAAGACAGCAGGAGATAAGATATACAGGCCACATAAACGGAGCCTGCTGATAATTTTCATTAGCATTGGCAAATCACAGCTGCAATAGAAAAAGAGGTGTCAGCAAGTGAACACTTCTGCAGCTACACACAATATTAGGAAAGCAAAAGAACTGTCTGCAGAGGAAGGCTCCAGCAAAATATGCCCAGTGATAAGGAGCCTCTCCCACACAGTACCCAACCCTGAGCCGCCCCAATAGGTACAGAGGGAGAACGAGGGACCTGACTTTATGTTTCAATAGACACAACAGCATTGTCTGCTGGTACAGATTGCATTGCTGTGAGATTTTCATATCTTTGTGGGTTTGCTCACATACCTTGGTTCACAGGCAGCTGGGCTATTTCTGTACCACAATCACTGGTTGATAGGGATTCAGAAAATATTAAGAATACAAATGTTAGTAAGGAAGAAAAAATACAACACTTTTAATTGGTGCTAAGTGGACAACAGTCTATGTGCAAGTGATGCATTTCCAGCTTTTAGACAGCTGTGCAGGCAGGTAGGTATTGCGTGCTAGTTTAGTTCAGTAATTTCTCTGTGCAACAACTCCTAGTGCTGGAAATTGTACCACCTGGCTTAATTCCCTTTCTGGAACTTAGTGATGTAAAGTCATGATCATGGAAGCATTTTCTTTTTAAAACAAACCACCTACCGTCTTGCATTGGTGCTAAGTCAAACACACACAAGGCACCCAGGGAAAAGAGCAAGGTGCACAGCATGACCTGGCAATTGAGTCACAAGACAGAGAAGCACAGAGAAAGCATATCTCTCTCCATCTTTTTTTTTTTTTTTTTCATCACATGCTTCATGGGAAGTCAGCTGTAAAACCAGCAGTTTCATTTCTGTAATGAGTTTTAGCTTTGTGTGAGGATGTAAGCATTGTCAGAGTACAAGCAGTTCTGGTCCCAGGTACCAAACACAATTCCAACTATCCACAACAGCATTTAACAGTTTAAGCATTTACATACGCCTTGCAACTATGAAGCTGCTGTGAAGATGCTGCCAAAACCCTGCCAGGAGCAGAAGGGAAGACCAGGACCCTCCAGATCTGATGCTCAGGAAGGAAGCCCAATGTCTTACAAGTATGAGCTCTAAGTTGCCTTCCACGAGTTCTTTTCACTCAGGAGCATCAGCGACATTTGATGAAGGACACACTGATAACAGACTTTGCAGGCCTCTGTTTAACCACAGTTTACAACTGCCAAGACATTGAACTCTGTGTGGACCACGCCTCTGTTCAGCAGTGACACATCCTCCCTGTAAGAGGCCAAAACATCAGCTTAGGCTATCCCTAGAGTTCTGCTCTGTCCACGACCAGGAACAGCAGCAGTGACCATAAATGCTTTTGAAAGATTCAGCTCACCACCTTGTAAAATCAGGAACTTGCTGACATAACAGAACTTTTCTGCAGACTCAGATCCCCAACCTTGATTTACAAGAAAGCCTTCAATTCCTTATACGGTTCAGTATTTTGTTACTGAAAACATAATCAATACAGTAACCCTATCCCACTATTGTTTTATTTTATTGAAACAACATACAGCTTACCCACTCTGCATTTGAGGGTAAAGGATGATCTTATTTACCCAGGAAGTGGATGATGAGACAGGGAACTCTGAGAAAATAAACAGTGTCATCCCTGCAGGCCTCAAGATACTGATTTAAAGACAAAAATACTCCTTATTCACTTATTTCATTCTTTTATCAGATGAAAGGGCAAAAATATCCAAACAGATTCAGAAGCTGTGGTAGATTTATGTATCAGATTTATTTATCAAATCACATTTCATGCAGAAACTATAAATACATAAACACAAATGAAAACATTGCCTAAAACATTTCATAACATACTGTAATTTAGAGAGCAAACTTCAGCTTCAAACTACCCAGTTAGAAAAAATCCAGTTTCATTGTTATGCAATTAGTTGGCAAAGTAAATATTGACTGTGATAAGCTTAACCTGAATACACTTAGAAAAAGAACTCCATATTTAAAATATATTCTTTTGCTACACTTTGTCATAAAGATAAGAGAGTTACCATGGACTTCCTCTCATAAAAAGCAGAGCTTTCTAGGAGGCCATCAGTAAGGTCTTTGCCATTTCCCATTTTAGGTTCACAGTGCAAGCTATTAATGCAGTGATTTTCCCCCAACCCTCAGGTAGCTCTGAGAAGCAAACCACCATTTCACCCTCAAGTTATCAATTTCATCTGATACTTTCAAAATAACACTTAGTACAAGCACTTTTTCATTAAGCACTTTTTCTGGCTCTTGACTTCATAAAGACTTCTGGGATTTGCTGGTTTGGTTTGCTTGTATATTATTTTTTTTCCTTTTCATTTTTGGATTCCTCTCTTTTGGTTGCTTAAGCCATACACTGAACTTGGGTGTTACCATATGAGCTAATTCCTCTTGTACTCATGAATGGACATGGCTGCTTTTCCCTGAGTTATGCTGAAGTCACTTTCTTAGACTAACCAGACCTACTTAATCTCCTTGTGGAGATGCAACCTGTATCAGCTGAACAGTGCTTTGCTTTCGCTGTAATAGCTGATGGCAATTCCCAGACACAGTATTTCCACAAGGCTGAAAGACAATGCTGCCAGCATACATGAGCTGTGCCCACACAAACAATTCTATACTCTGTTAGGATGGGCTCTGGAAAAGACCTGGTGATGGACAAGCAGCCCATTTTTCACTTTTCCCCTCTCCCCACAATCCTGAGAAGCTTCTCTGCTTTTTATCCAGCAATGCCTCTTCCAGGAGAGAGTAAGTCACCCAAGAACTGTATCACACTTCACAAAGGCCCCAAAACATCATCACAGAACAAAGCAAGGCCTCTCTGCTTCCAACTCTTCGACAGCACTTTGTTTTTTAAAAGTGCATTTGGGGAAGGTTACATTCCATTAGATATTCAATTTCCTTTCTTTGCTCAGTATCAAGGCTTGCTGTGTCCCAGAGATTCTATCATCTTCACATTAAGAACATTCTCTTCCCTTTTGCAACAAGCACCTTTGGTTTACTGTGCCCTGGACAGGTGGTATAGCAGGACAGACCATTCACATCACAAGTTTTCACAGCATTGCCAACATCCACCACTAAAAGGAAAATCTGTGGCTTCAATGTAGGCAAAATGTCTGAAATCACCTGAATTTAAATTACCTCAGTCTTCCAGTAAAAGGTCCAAATTTCCAGGTTACTTATTTATTTACCCTCAATAGCTTATAGACAAAGTCCTCCAGGCTTGCACAGTCACCTTGGACAAAATCTAGAGTATGGAGAATCCGTGAATCTTCACATTTCTGCTCAAAGAGTCACATAGCACAGACACAAACATACTAATGTTAATCTCTTTATACACAGTTTCGCTCTTGTCCACTGAGGAAGAACTCCAACACTCCTCTGAGTAGCTGACAGTAAAGCTCACATGAATTCTGCAAAGGCAAACAAAAGTAGCTTCAAAGAGCAGCACTCCTTATGTATCAGGTAGATGATGGACTACCAGGAAAGAGGAAAAAAATTATCAGAAATTCTGGATCAAATGAAATTAAGCCCAAAACATGAGTAGTAAGATACAAGCTTTGAAAATCTGGTAAGGCTATCATTGCCATAATGCCTCAAGTACAGACAGATACATGGTCACTGTAACATCATTCTCCTTAACTTGGATGAGCTTTTTCTGTAGATACTGCTTATTTGAAAGAGTGGATGCTCCAGAATTTGTGATACCCTAAATAGCAGTCAGAGTCCACAGAAAAAGTGAGGAATTCTTTGCCTAGTCCTTCATACCTCATATCCACTTCTGAAGTATACCACTACTAAAATAAGTACAAGTACACAACAAGATTTAGTTCAATCACTCTGATGTAATAATGTCGAGGATTTCATCTTCGCTTTGTGCCCCCAAAGCCTGCAAAACAAAAAAAAATAAAGTCAGCTCCACCATGGCCTTTCCATTGAACTCTCTAGTTCTAAAAAGGCTAAAGGTGGCAAGGAAGACAAGGTAAACATATTCACATGAAGCAGAACAGCAAGCAACTGTGGGCTGACTGGCCTGGAAACTATTCTGTTCTTGCAGATTAGACAACCTGCATTCTACAGAGAACATGTCTGTGCATGTTTGCTAGAGAAGGGTATATGCAGTGCACATCAGAAGGAAAAGCCTTAAACTAATGCACCTTGCCAGTGAAGACAAGCCCGATGCTGGCGGTGCCCTGGCCACCACAGGCCTGTGGGGAATTTCACACCCCACAACACTGCCCTACTTCCATAGGGAATGGAAGGAAGGGACATCATTACATGCCATCTACACAACTGGTAGAATAAAACAAGGATGCTCATTGAACTGCAGCTAACATCTGCGTGGTTTTGATAGGTCAAAGTCTCTTGAGCTTCAGGAAATTAAAAGGTGTTTTGCCTTACCAGAAGCAGTTCTTGTTCCTGAACTGCTGCCTTCTGTGGAGTTCCTTGAGTGCCCATGCATAGGAGGTACAGCTGTGGGATCTGTCCACATGCTGTGATACGGGGAACGTGGCTGTGCTCTGGCAGGAGACAGAGTAGAAGGAAGGCTTCATTAGTGGTCTTCAGAAAAATTAAGAAGATGCCATTCCAAAGAAGAGCACTACACTTCCAAGGGAAAACTGTTAAGCAGTTATTTCAAAGCTGGAAATATCCCTATTGAATGTATTTAACACACTGAGAGCAAGGACATCCAGTGCTGCGATATCATAATCTGTAGACTTTCAAAAGGAAATTAAGCTTTATTCTTCACACTAAGGAATTCTAACAATTGCAAGGGAGGAAATTTTTCTCTCTGAAATTTGCACCTTAGATTCTGTCAGACAAGAAAGAAGTTTGAAATCCAAAGATGAAATGCATTTTGGCATCACCTATATCCCAGCCATGTCTGGCAGGAGAAAACATCCTTCTGTTAACTGTTTTGAAGAGGTAGTATCAGTAACACTAACATATCATGGTCTTTGACTCACTCTCAAAATACTTGCATCCATGGATATGGAATTTCCTGCTGTTGAAATTTACAAACAGCTCTCTCACACTTCCTGGCACCAGCATTTTGAGGCACGTAATTTCAAAAGCCTAAGAAACCAAATTAAGTAATAGTGGACCAAAGACTGTTTTAAACAAAAAGAAGCCCAAGTTAGGAAGCTTATTAATGTGTTTGGACCTACTCAGCTAGATCTCTAATCTTGAACAATAATTTGTGGCTACTGAAATGGGGGTGTGTATACAAATCTGGGAGCTAACCTGTACGCAGATACTACATAAATATAACACCTTAACACAAGACTCATGCATTTAAGCCTTAAGAAATAACAGGTCAATAAAAACTTTAACTCATTATACCTTAGAAAAATTCTCAGCAGAATTAATATAAGGTTTCTGTTATTAAAAATAGCCCACAACTTTACAACGCAGATGCTTAGTACCCACCTGTCCATGTATCTTACTGTCTAATCTGTTACACTTCTACATGAATAGACTTGATACGCAGGCAAGTTAAATAGAGAAATAAATAGAGAAAACTGCTTAGGCTCTGAAGATTCCCTGCAGGAATCTCATATCTTCTCCAGTGAGGCCTAAAATGGCAGCAACTGCTCTCTTTAAAGTGCTAATCTAAAAATGATGCATCCTAAATGTCTAAAAGTCTATACCAAATATGGCCATCCAGACTTATTTTAGGAAAGATGACACTGATACAAGAGATCCATATACAGATGATTATATGCTTAATATGACTATGTGTGTTTTATTGCATTCTGCAGATAAATTGTTTAAATGCTCAATTTAAATTTGCAGGCCATCATGCCAGGTCAGAGGAAGCAGAATGAAGTACCTTAATCTTTCCATTCTGCCTCAGAAACATGTTTGAAATGTCTCTGGTCCTGGAGCTAGAAACAGCTGCTCAAAATTCTTCTAGTGGTAGGATTTTGTAACTTGAATGACACAGGCCTGAAATCTTAGAAACAATGTCAATATAATATACGGCATAACCCCTGAAAGCTTAAATGCTTAAAATCTGATAGTATGCATATTTTACCTGTGACTGCCTGCCAAGTAGCCTAGCAAGCCTCCTGCTCCTAATCCAGTCCAAAATCCTGGTCCTGAACTGGTTCCATGATGGGAATGAGTTCCAAAGCTGCTGTCATCTTAAATAAAATGAAAATAGGAAGCATAAGTTAGTAACAGACTAATCCTCAGGCCAGCTATTGCAAGAAAAGTTTCTCCTGTTAAAGATAATGGAAAATTAGAAAACAAACTGCTCCTGATTTCAGCAGATTTTTGATCAAGTTTTACATGAAAGGCCTCACATTTCAGAAAGCAGGAAACGCACATAAACTAACACTACCAAAAAAATGTTTTATGTTAAAAATCTGCTTCCACCTCATCTCACAACTCTGACGTTTGCAAAACATAGGAAGAGTCCCTGCCTGCTGATCTATAAATAGACAAGTTAGACTAAAAATAGAAAAGGAAGCGAAGAAAGAATAATCTGCTGAAGGTCACCAAGCAGGCCAGAAGCAGATGCAGGAACACAAATCAAGTAGGTAACTCTGCACAGTGAGCAAACCACAAAGACACAGAGCTCCCAGTCTCACTGAGCACAGCTGCACACTTTGAGTCACAGTGGCTCAGAGCAACACTAACATTACTGGTATTGTTCCTGGTAATCCTAGTCTGGCACTTGTTAGCAAAAGCCAAGCTAATTGCAATCACATTGCAAAGTTTTCATTATGCATGAGTCACCAAGCTTGACAAATACCTTGATGAAACTGCAAGCATATCAAGTAGGTTGTGGGGGAAGGAGAGTCACAAATTTTTTTGACATGTGACCTGCATAACATGAGGTTCTGAGTCAGAATGAATTCTTCCATTTAGAAAGAAAAAGTGAAAACACAAACCCGAAGTAGACTAATTTTCTGGTGTAGCAAAAGTTATGGATGCAAGAATAAGCTCAGCCATGGGCTTAACTTACAAAGTATAAAAAGGACTGAAGACAACATTAGGGTCTCCCTGAAACATGCCCACCTGAACAAGTGGGCCAGAGATGATGTAGGTAAAAATTAGAGGGCCTGGTTTGTCCTCAAACTGATATGGGTTGCTTGAAGTCACAGAAGATAAAACAATAATGAAAAAAATCAGTTTCAGTCTAGACTGGATTTGATGTTGAATTTCATTTTGAATGTACGGGGAGAAATATAAACTCTCATTGGGATGACATACCATGAAATTATGCTGATTTGGAACAACAGCAACAAAAAATTACTTACTTTGCTGCAAAAACAACATGAACCAACTCATTTGTTCAAAAGCACAATGACTGAACACTGAATCAGAAAATGGAGTAATTTTTTGTTGAAATATCAAGAGTAAACATTAAGGATCATGTCAAACAACTAACTTGAGAGAAAGCAGAATTTAACAAAGACAGTCTAGCTAAACAAGTTTCACAGGACACATTCTGCATGTTAAGGGGATTTAAAATGAGGCAAATTAAATATTAACAGCAATATGTGAACAACATTGCTTTTCATTACTGTCCAGGTTTCCAAAGACTAATACATTCCTGGAACACACGGACATACCCACTCAGAGATGTGCTTTTGCTCTGCTCCCACAATGTAAGGCAGACACTAAGTGCACAAAGTAGCCTAACTTAGCATTTTTAATCTGGATCCACATTTCAGTTTTCCTCCTCACTTTGCCTGAAATCTAAAGACAAATCATTGACATGCCATATTAAAAACATCACACGTTAAGAATTATATGGTTCCCAATGTGTATTTTAAGTTTTCAGCAATCCTCAAGAAAACATTTAAGGCCCTGCCCTTGCTAGATTTGAGACTCCAGCAAAGAAAAATGCATTGGGGCAATTAACTGACAAAGAGCTGAACAGAAAAAAAATTAAAATAACTCTTCATTGTTTCACCTGTGCCCACTGTGACAGAGCTGTGTGTCATGGCCAGGGCTCTTGCTGACCACCACAGTACAGCCAGGGCCATGGCCACTTGTGCCCACAAAGCACAGACAGACAGTCTGACATAACTACATGCAAACCAATTTGTAAAGCCAACAGAAGCAGATTCCCTTCAATTTTCCAGCACAGGTACAGCAGAAAGTTTCTGCTGTGCATGCCCTGCACAAGGGTATCCAAAAGAATTACACTGCACCCTCTGTTGGCCAAGCTGTTTGAACAAAACTTGGAGAAAGCATTAATAAGCATTTTTAAAATAAAAACTTTTGATTAAGTAAACCGAATCCTTGCTAGGTATTTTCTTGCCAAAACCCCTTCTATATTAAAAAAAAAAAAAAAAAAGAGATTAAGTAACTTGTGAGAAGCTTGCGTGTTTACAGGGTTAAATCGGTTAGTCAGACACCAAATGAGTAATGTTTATTTCCCTGAGACACAATGACACCCTAAGCAAGACCATTTATTATGTGACAGAAGTCACCAGTTTTCTGGGAAAAGAAAAACTGCTTCTTTTCCCAGCAGCAGCCTTGTCACTGCTTTTGTAATTTTCAATTTCAGATGACAGGCCCCACAAGATTCAGATGCTGTACCCTCTAATGACAGTTCACAGACACTGTTTTCGGCTCTGGGAACCAAATCTTCCAGCTGCTGGGACTACACTGAAGCCCTGTAAAACTGAGGACTGGTACATGATACTCAACTCCATCAACTGCTTTGTGAATGAAATCAGGGCTGAACTGAAAATCGGTTCTGTACAGTTTCAGAGTGCTCCTTTGGCATGGGTTTGTTTCAGGCCATGTAAGAACATTTTCTTTTCCAGATTACCTATGACAATTATTCTCCCTGTCAGAATCCTGCTGTTTCACAGGTGAAGAAAAGAATGCTTGCAGAGCACAGGGAGGTGGCTTTTCAAAGGTTCAAAGGGCAGCCTGCCCTGGAAGCCTGTGGAAAACCAAGGCCTTATTTCCTCTTCTGAACAAAGAGCAGAATACAAAGCCAGCTGTTGGCTGTGCAGCCAATCCAGCAGTTGCCTGCAAATGCTGTGGCTTTAACTCTATCCCACCTTCCCTTACCACAGATAAAACAGGACAATCCTGCTTGTTCTTTTAAATGCTGTAAATGGCTCGGAGCCTTACCTGTGAAGGTGGATTTAAAACCAGGAGGAGGAGGTGCCTGCTGACTCTGCCAGAAGGGCTGAGAGAAGCCATCACTGTGCCCAGAACTCTGCTGAGACTGCTGGTTGCTGAGGAAGAACTTGTACACTCCAAAAGCAAGAACGAGAAGAACAATTACAACAATTGCTCCAGAACCGGAATCAGAATAATCTTTCCTTGACTGGTAATAGGTAGAACCAAAGCTTCCAGAGTTCTTCACTTTCCTTTCACCTTCCTCAGTCAGCTCTAGCCTGAAGAGCAAGCTACAGGAGCCTCTTAGTATGTAAGGATCATCTGGGTAATCGTAGCCTTCACAGCTCACTTCGATTTGCCCAAAACGGTAGGCATTTTCCAAGTCTGCTTTGCATTGCCACTGAAAAAATAAACACAATACAAAGTAAAACATACTGCCCCACAGATGAAAACCCCCGTCTGCTTCCCCACATATGCCCAGAAACAAAGCTGTAACAAAGTAAAACATACTGCCCCACAGATGAAAACCCCCGTCTGCTTCCCCACATATGCCCAGAAACAAAGCTGTAACAAAGTAAAACATACTGCCCCACAGATGAAAACCCCCGTCTGCTTCCCCACATATGCCCAGAAACAAAGCTGTAATTGCTAACAAATCATTTACAGGCTATGGGTAAGAAATTTCTGTGTGTTCCTATTTTGAAAAGGAGTAGGAAATTGATGCTTAAATGAATTTTAAATCCTAAAACTTAAAAAAATAGCTTATTTTCCAGAACACTGAAGAATTACAACTCTGGAAGATTTTGTTTTTCTTCACTGAACACATTTTTTAAACATTCCTTCTTAAGATACAGCAATACTTCTAAAAATGGGCTGTACCCTGTGCAACAGCTACTAAATAAATGCCTGTCCTGTATGGCAGCTACAAAAACGTAACACAAGAGCCTGAAATCCAATGCACCATTGTGTCCATTTGTGTCAGTCCAGAAATCAAAAGAAACTGTGACAGACATCATTAGGCACCCATATGCGACATTTAACAGTTATATTGGAGATTCTCTGCTTGAACATGGGTGGATCCTCAAGCTCACATTCCCTTGAGGTACCCAAACATACAGATCTCTAATGGCACGTGACATGTATTTTGGACAGGAAATAAGAAAAGAACTGTTTCTAAATTAGTAATTCTCTACAGCAGTACAGACTGCCAATTAATATTTGACTGTTCTTTCCCAATACTGTATTAATTTTATCGATTACTTTCAGCCTTGATTCCTGGTTATCTATTGACAGGGGCCTTGGTAACAGATGAAAGTCAAGACTCCCCCTGACTGGCACTCACATCCTAAGGTGAAAGTGAAAGTCAGGCAAGTCTGAAATTTAGTTTTTAAAAGGTAGAGCTGAAGTGAAGCAAATATTTAGAAGCCCTTTCCATGCTAACAACAAGTGGAAATTCACACAGCAATAATGATTCAAAAGCATCCTCTGGGGTTTGCAAGAATTTGATTTTATAAACTCAAGAACCATTTTATTTAAAACCAACAAAGGTTTGCTATGCCGTGCTTTTATATTAGCTCCTTCAAATATATTTCAAATATATACCTTCAGTAGCCCTGGAAAATCCAAACCTAAAAGTATTTATGTTAAGTTTTAGCTACAAGAGTTCATCTAACGAAAAGCACCTGAACTGACCACCTAGCTCCCTACTCTTCACTCCTTCAGAGCTTACCAACTTGGGGGAAAGTGATTTCATAAACACTTTGGCAAATTTTAAACAGTTACCTGTACATCATAGCCATCCCATCCTTTGTTGTAACACTGGACCACCTCGGGGACGCGGGAACAGCCCGCAGAGCCTCCTGTGCACTGCAGCTGAGGGACCGCAGCTGTCCGCCGGGATGTCGTGTACTGCCCTCTGTGCAGAGTGAGCGCCTGAACGTCCCGCAGCAGAACCTTCCCTGAAACAGGCAGCACAAAGAACAACAGAAACCATCAGGCTGGGAAAGACCTCTGCCATCACCGAGTCCAGCCTGATAAAATAAACCTACCATGTCAACCAGATCACGGCACTGAGTGCCACGTCCAGTTTTTCCCTAAACACCTCCAGGCACGGTGACTACACCACCACCCTGGGCAGCCCATTCCAATATGTGATCATACTTCCTGTGAAAAAAATTCTTCCTACTGCCCGTGTCAGTGCTTGTGCAGGTGCAATCCTCTTGGCTGATAGGGTCTCCTCTCAGGAGAAGTCTGGCGATGCAGAGGCCGAGCAGTAAATCTGCATCTTTACGAGACCAAGCTCTAGTAGCACCAGAGGCCCAGAGGGAAACACGGCCAAGTTCTCATTTCCTTCCGAGGCGGCTCTGGGTTGCTCCTCGCAGGCAGCCAGCCCCACTGACGGCAGTGCGGGATCCTTGCTGCGACACTAGCCGGATCAGAAGGAGCCCAAACCCAAAGGCTTTGCTGGCGCGGACCCCGGCACAAGCCCTTCTTCCCCCGTTCCGGCCGCCCCTAAACCGGCAGCATCGCACGGTGCCGCCAACGCGCCGGGAGAGGCGGCGCTAGCCC
>VXBU01003853.1:790561-817995 GCA_013400315.1 Bombycilla garrulus
GGGACGGGCGGCGCCATGGCGGGAATCAAAGGTGCGCGCGGGGCGGGGACGGCGGGCAAGGGCGCGCGGGGAGGGACCGGGCGGGAGCCGCCAGCGGGAACCGAGTGCCCGCGCAACGCCGGGGCCCCGCCGAGCCCCGCTGAGCCCCGCTGAGCCATTACCATCTGCGCGGGCGGCGGTCGGTGTTTTGCACGGTGCGGTGCACCCCTCATTCCGGTTGGATTTGTTCTCGTTTTAGCGCTGATCAGCCTGTCCTTCGGGGGAGCGGTCGGACTGATGTTCTTGATGCTCGGATGTGCCCTGCCCCAATACAAGTACCGTGCACTCTCCTTCTGGTTTTCCTCTTTCCCATTTATTTTCTGTGTGTCTGTAACTTCCAAGGAGTCCGGCTTCCGTAATGGTGGATTGATGAGTCCTCTCTGTGTAGGAGGGACCTCGGGTTATTTGGGTGGGGTTATTGGGGTTTTTTGGCTTTTGCTTCAAAAGATTGGGGTGGGGGGAAAAAAAATTACCATCTAGGATTTAATTAATGCTAAAAGTAGTGTCAGCAAAAGTTAAACTACCAGGCCTGGCTGCAAACCGCGGAAGGACGCGTTGCCCTGAGTGTCTCGGCGGGTGTCTCGATGTGGCTGACCATCAGACAGCGGCGTGTCCCGAGGTGGGCAGCAAGGGGTGTTATCCAGGGAAGCGCTTCCATGGTCCGTGGCTGCCTAGGGGTAGCTGCGCTGTCCGTGACTATCAGGTGGATCCTTGGCTGTGTCCCACACTTGTAATGTAGCATCTCCAGTCATTGCAGCTGCTGTCTGCACTTTCCCCACATCGATTCCCATCTCATGGTTTTCAGGAGATACAAAGTAGCAGGCCAGGTTTTCAGATAGCAAGGCCTATGGCTTTGACTCTTTGCAAGTGAATGCTGACTTCAGAAAATATTTTAAACCAACTTACTGTTGAATAAATACCAAGTAACCTGTGCACAGACCTGTTATTGGTTGTGAGTTGCAGTTTCTACATGTATGACTGGGATTCCTAGGCCAGCTTTCTTTTGTTATAAAAGCAGTGCTAGTGACACAAGCCTTTGGGAAGGAGACCCTTATGCAGTTGCCCTTAAAACTGCAGTGAAGTTTTATTGAAGCAATGTGCACCTGTGTTTGTGTGCCTGAGAAATCTAGTCTGGGGCGCTGAAGGAGTATCCCTTAAGTACAGCTGACAGGATAAGTTGGAGTTAAGCTCACCTTGTGCGCTGGCATTAGGTTTAGGCTTGCTTAGTGAAATCTTGCTTTGTGAATATCCTGTTAGTGAGCTCTGCTGCCGCTGAGGTCAGCCGAAGCCAGTCATGCACGTGGTCTGCGAGATTAACGTCAGCAAATTAATTAATCCAAGGCAAAGGATTTACCTTCTCTGGGCTTGTCTGTCTTTCCTAAATGGGGATGCTGGATGGGGAGAATGCCTTGCACTGATTTTAGGAGGAGCAGGAAGTAAATCCAGTTAACTAAAACTTTTCTTCTCCTTTCTTTTCCAGCCAGTACTGGCCACTGTTTGTTCTGTTTTTTTACATCCTTTCTCCTATCCCGTACTGCATAGCAAGAAGGTTGGTAGATGACACGGATGCCACAAGTAATGCCTGCAAGGAGCTGGCAATATTCCTTACAACAGGCATTGTGGTCTCGGCATTTGGGCTGCCCATAGTATTTGCAAGAGCAGAACTGGTTAGTAATATTTCAACCCGTGATTGCCTTTTTTTTTTTCCTAGAAAACTTCGTTCTTTGTTTGTTTCTGTGTTTATTGAAGGTAAAGGTTTTATGCACTAAGTAACTCTTTAATTATACTTTTGGAACCAGAATAAGATTTTTTTTTTTTTTGCAAGAAAAATCAATACAGAAATGGGAGCATGGCAGAACATTGTGATTGCCAATTGCTTTCCGTGGTCATGGAATGAAGTCTAGCAATGCAATGCAGACAAAATGAGACAGAAAATACTGGGAAAACTTAACAGGGAAGTAACTAAATATAGAAATGTAAAGAATACTTCAAAGACAATTTGTGGAAAGTTAGGCTAAAGCAGCATGAAAAATCAAAAAAAAAAAGGCATTTTTGTATTCACTGTAATTATATTGTAAATTATATTAGTGTCATTTTATCATTACATATTTCCCAGTATACAGCTTTTCACTAAAATACTTTAAAAGTTCACTTTGTTTATGTGAATGTCAGAAAGCACTACGAAGTCAAAAAACATGGAGTGCACTTTCATAAAAATATTTAGGCAAGAACGGCTCAGATGGGCAGTTGGAATGCCTCACACCTTTTGAGTAATCCACTTACTCTCCTGCGAAAACGTCCACCTCCTTCTTTGTTACTGGGATATCTGCTGGTGTTTCGAAGACCTTAAATATCTGTTTTAAAAAGTCTAACAGCATAGCTGGGCTGCAGATGTGTTTCATGCTGTTGTCTAGCTTTACTTTACATACCAAACCAGTTGTGCCTGCTAGCCAATGCTTTGAGGACAGCTAGAAGAATCTTGCAGTGCTGCTTGGCTGGCTGAATTTGTCAAGTAATTTTGGGTAAACACAGCCTGCTTGGTGTAAACACAAATAATGAGGTGTCACCTCTTACATCACGGACATGTTACTGAACTTTGCTGACAATGGGACAGTACGATGTTACCTTTTGTCTTGTTCCAAGCTCCAGATGTGTCTAACTGAATTCCCCCTGTTCACAGATTTACTGGGGCGCATGTGCACTTGTTCTTACCGGGAATACAGTCATCTTCGCCACAATCCTAGGATTCTTCTTGGTCTTTGGCAGCAATGATGACTTCAGCTGGCAGCAGTGGTGAAAGGAAGATAAGAGAACTATCCACAGGCATCTTGTCATGCAGTGGCCATCCATACAAATGAGAGAATGGGCAATAAAGAGAAGTAGCGTAGCAAGCCTCTTGAATATTCTAGATGCTCCTTTTGACGTTGTTCATTCTGAGTGTACTACTGTTGCTGCCAGGGTTTCTACGTTTTTATGAAGTGGAGAGATGACTGATTTCATTTTTACCTATGGTATGTTTTTTAGGTGCTCTCTTGGTTTAAAATTGTCATCTTTCTGTCCAATGTTTTATGTGAAGCTTTAAACCAGGAACAACATTCAAACGTAGTTTCAAAGATTTAAAGTTGGGGGGTTTCGGTGGGGTCTTTCTTTGTTGGTGGGGTTTTTTTTTTGTTTTGTTGTTTAAGTTAAGCATTAATACTATGTTTCATTTTTTTTTAATGCCAGGATTAAATTATAGACAAGCTAAATGGAGATAGATAAGAGATTGTTGACCACCCTTGCCAATTACCAGATCAATAGATTGTTCCTATATTTTAGCAGAGGCAAGGTGGGTTGGAGAGTACCGGTTGCAGATTTTCTTCTGCCCATACCTCGGACTGGGTGATGAATGTTGACAGCCTTCATTTGAGGAGAAGGCTGAGGAGCAGGTAGAGTTATTTGGGAGAAAAGTCCTAAATTTTAACACCAGTAGCTCTTTTACCTGCTTTGTTACCAATTCTGTGGATGTGACATTCAAATACTCTGTAAATGTATTGATGCTGACATACAAAACTGAAGTGTATTGTAGGGGAAGAGAAAATGATGTTTAAATTCCATTTTTTTTTAAAAAAAAGGTATGTTTTGAACTCTTTCTATTTATAAGTATTGTATGGTTTTGAATTTTTATGTCAACTTTTTACCACAAAGATGGTAAAATGTTCATTTACGGAACTACTGGTCTGTGTTAATTTGAAGCATATACAAAGCTATTTCCTCCTCCCCCTTTTTAATTTATTTTATACATAGCATAGATATATATAAATATATAATAAAACAGCTTTTAAAATGTAGATTAAAACTTTGTGTTAAACTTGCCTAAGAATGAGTTCCCCCCCCTTTTTTTTTTTTCCCAATGCAGCTGAGGCACGACTTTTTTGGAAGTCACTGGCTGAACTGATTTCACTGACTGTTTTTAAGTTCTTATGCACTATTGGTTAATAAGATTTACTGTTATGTCTGTAACTGTAGCTTGTGTTCTGTAAGATTGCACATGTAGCTTCAAGTATTTAAGACAAGTTTTCTGCGTACCTCTCAATTGTCCGGATTTTTCATTTGAAGAAATCTGCCATTGGACATTCAATCACAACAAAGTTGATGAGTACCACCTAAGCAGGTTTGCCTGTACCACGTGCAGTGATGACCTTGACCAAACTTACTTCTAAATTGTGTTTTTCAATTCTTTAAAAATAAGTCTATGAAACTTAACCATGTGTAATAGAAAGCTGACAATTGCTTAGGTTTTGTTCAGGAGTATAAAAAGGCGCAGAACTGCAGGCCTTGGCTGTAGTATTTTGTCTGGATGCAAAGTATAAAGTTTGCATATATATATATGTATGTTCATGAATGTATATGAAGATATAAAGCGTGATAGTAATGGGGTGTGCTCTGGGAAGTGGTTCTGGCAGGTGGGGGCAGCTGGGGTGTAGGTGCCTCCACACACTGCTTTGTTAATGTCCTGGCGTGGAGCAGAGGAGCAAGCAGTGCCAAGGCTCCAGTGCAGAAGCCAGTCCAGAGCAAATGTATTTCAAGCATAAGCAAGCGCTTCACCAGGCTGCCTGTGACGGTGGCATCAGGAGTGCATGAGGGCTGTAGGATCACATTTCTTTCCCTTTTTTGCCAAGATTTCTATGCCCAAGCCCCCAGTACAATGGAGGCTTCAGAAAATCTTCCAAACCAGTGGCTAAAGTTGCAGTCCTCTGCAGTCCTTATGAAGGAGGAATGCGTTAGACTTGTACAAATATGAGTCTGTTACTGATTTTTTCATGGCCAGGAACAGTTTTCTCCATTCTTGAAGCCCACATGATGCTACTTCGGATCACTGGTCATGGAGCTGACTCTGTATGTATTGGTGGTGCATTTTTTTGTTTAATTGCATTACAGCACTCCCTCCTTGCTTGCACACCAAGTACATGCAGTATTGCTCTGATTTATGAGCAGGACACTTGAGAGGTATGATCCTTCCATATAATATGCACTGAGATTGTGTTACCATCCTTCTAGAGGGAAAAACTTTGAGCGATACAAATTTTAAATAGCAATCTTGAGTTCTGTATGTTAAATCAAAAATACTCTAATAAAAAGAGTACTTTGTTTAAAGTATTAATTGTCCTTTTTCCTTTCTTTAATGTGGTTGTTACTCCTGTGGAAGAGATGACACCAGACTGCTCACTAGCCCTTCAGAGCGAGTATTTGTGGTTTGTACCTGGGACTGCTTTATAAAGAGAGGCTCCAGTGTCCAAGTTGCACTAAGCTGACTTCGTTGGTCATGTCTCACATTGCAGTTTTTTTCTTCAGTTTCTGTTTGAAAGTCAAATCCTGATATGTTGGTGGTGTTATATAAAGCGATGGCCACCTTAACCCTCTGACATATTTATAACTCTACAATTTTTATTTTAAGAAACCACACAGCCCTTGTGATATTTGTAATCGTAACATTTCTGAAATTTGAAAACTGATAACTGATGGCAGTCTTTTAGCAGAAGAAAGTAATGGGAGTTAGTTGAAAATCCTTTTGGAGTGATCAATCACCCCTTCCCTCTCCACACACACACTGACTTTGGTCAAAACACTGGAAGGGGAGTTATTTGACAATAACTAAGGTGCTACATCTGCAGAGCTTTTCCATGAAAGCAAATTAAGTCAGTAGAATCATTGAATATGCTGAGCTGGGAGAGACCCATCACGATGACCGAGTCCAGCTCCAGTCCCTGTGCAGGACTGTCCTCAGAATCACACCATGTGCCTGAGAGCACAGTCCAAAATGTTTTGAACTCTGTCAGGCTTGGTGCTGCAACCACTTTCCTGGGGTACTTGTTCCAGTGCCCAGCCACCCTCTGGACGAGGAACCTTTTCCTGATATGCAGCCTAGACCTTCCCTGACTGAGCTCCATTCCTTTTCCTTGAGTCCTGTCACTTATCACCAGAGTGAAGAGGTCGGTAATTGCCCCTCCTCTTCCTCTCTTGAGGATGTTGAAGACCACAATGAGGTCTCCCCTCAGTTTACTCTTCTCCAGGCTGAACAGACCAAATGTCCTCAGCCACTCCTCACNCACACCGCCAGGGGTGCAGAACCCGCACTGGAGCTGTGGGCACTCAGGCACTCCCAGCGCGCCGGCCCGGGGCGGGGCGGGAGGAGGCACCGGGGAGGGCGGCGCTGCCGGAAGGGCACGAGCTCCGCGCTTCCGCTACCGGCGCCGCCCCCGCGACGTGTGTGTGTGTGTGGTCCCGGTGCCAAGATGGCGGCGGCCGCGGGGGCGGCGGCGGGGCTGTGGAGCGAGGTGAACCGCTGCGGCCAGAACGGCGACTTCGCCCGCGCACTCAAGTCCGTCAATAAGAGTGAGTGCGGCCACAGCGCCGGGCCCCGTCCCGCCGGTCTGTGGTCTCTGCCCGGGCGCGCCGGCCTTGCGGAGAGGCGCTGCGGTGTGGCGGGGAGCGGGTGGTGTCCGTCCGTAGGTTTCGTGCCGGGAGCAGGGCTGCGGGCAAAGGCTCCGGGGATCTCACTGTGTTGGGGTAGAGGGAAGAGGGGCAGCCGGGGCCCAGGCTCCGCGGCTGTACCGCGACCATCGGGTGCTTGTGTTGTATCACGCATCCTTTGCTGTGGGTCAAGCCTTCGGAGTTACTTGTAGTTTTTCCTTTCGTTCTGATCATGGGAGGAAGGAGGGCTTTTCCCCCGAGAACTGGAAGAGTGGTGTTGTGCATATGGACTAACTGACCTGGGGGCAGTAACTTGCTCGAAACGGAGAGTTCACGTTGAGATGTATTGTTTTGGTGGTTTAGCATCCAAAACGGGATTGCAGAATAAGGCACGTTGTGGCTAAAAGTTCTGTCTTTGGTGCTGGTAGGAAGTAGGGATTAATCTGTCCTGGGAAAGTTGTCATCCATGAAAAAAATCAAATGGCAAAACCCATACTTCTCTTCTAGTTCTCCCTCACTATCACCCACTGGCAGTAGGTTTTATGGTGCAAAGTGACTCCCTGTCAAGAGCCACACTGTTTTTGTGTACCAGCTGTTTTTCTTCCTGAGTATGTGGCACTGGGGCCTTGGCACTGTGTTCTCTGCCTAGAAGTGAAATGCCAAGGGAAGGTTTGCCCAGGTGTGTGTAGCTCCTTTGGTGCAACTCTCTTCCAGACGTGTTAGCACAGTGCCTGCTTCTGGTAAGTTCAGGATTTATGCTGGATTCTTTTACCCTGCTGGGGTTTGTTTCACGATCTGAGCCAAAGCAAGCCACGCGAGGATGCTTTAAGTTGATGTGACCACTCTTTAGGATGGGTTTTCGCAGCTCTAATAATATGAGTGTCTCACAAAGCCTGCATGTGAGTTGGGTCGTTGTGTTGAAACTGGTTTCTCCTCCAGTTCTGCAGATCAACAAAGATGACGTGATTGCACTTCAGTGTAAAGTAGTGTGTCTTATCCAGAATGGGAACTTCAAGGAAGCTCTTGGTGTAATCAATACCCACACTAAAGTGTTAACCAGGTGAGTTGTGTCTTGCTGTGCTCTACAGAACATGAAACTCAAGAGTCCTTGAGAAGGAGGATATGCTCAGAGATACGGGTTTGTCTTCTCAGTGACACATTTATGGGAGGGGGTGAGACAGGGTCTGGTTGAGTTTGAGGCAGTCTGACATCTTGCTGGTATTGTTGAAGGGATTGTCTCTAGCCAAGTTTTCAGCCACCTTCACGTGCTGATTCTGCTTGTAGGAGTGGCTGGGTAGCAGGGCTGGTATAAGGGAAGGGGACAGATCTCTCTGGGAGGGAAGTGAGAAAGGAGAAGTCTTTGTTGGTGGCAGCGAGCTGTTTGCTTTGCTTGGCTGTCTCACTATACGGCTCCTTGGGGTCCTTTGCTTTGCCAGCCTGAAGGAACTGCCTCCGCTTTTGGGCTGGTGCAAGCCCTTTGAGCATCCTCTCAAAACCAGGATCTCGGAGACAAATTGTGTTTGAGAACAAGTCAAGCTTCCCATTTGTGTCCTTAAGACTCTAATTTTGTTCCTCATAAGGATGCTCTTCGTGCGATGACAGGGTTGAAAAGTGCTACCTAGGAACTGGCTGGCAGCAAAATTTTTGTATTTCAGATACTGTTCTTAATTAAGGAACTTCCCAGAAATGTGTGTTAAAGTTATCAGTGTGATGAAACATACCTTTGTTTTTGTTTGCATCTGAATAACACAGAATTATCCTGTTCCCCAATTCCCTCTTTCCTGGGACAGGAAAGGGGTTGAATTAAATTTTTTTAGCTTATTATTTTATTATATGGTAAGGAGGAGCAATTTTTTTAAAAATTATTATTCAACTGGTTTCAGAGTCCTTCCTATAACTTCTTTCGGCTCATTCTACTGTGTGTCTATGTCCTGCAAAGCAAGGAAACTGGTGGTTCTTGGTCTGTCTTGAAGTTTTCCTGTCCTGCACTGAGGCTGCTTTGCTTAAATTCTAAATACCATTAATTTTCAAACTTCCTTAATACTCAGTTGAATCAAAATAATTTTAAATAGGCGAAGTTAAGCTGATAATAAGTAGCCCCAGGCATGAACAAAAGGAATTGCTGAATAATTTTCCTTTGGCTTAAGTGGTAACTCAGGGGGTAGGTGGAACATAGCATTCAAGGCTCTGCTTCTTTGAGAATGCTTCCCTGCTGGTGTGAGCTTGCTTTGAAGCCAATTTTATGTTGGCAAAAGCAAACCCTTTGGCTGCAGCTCTGCTGCAATGATATTTCAAACCAGGTTAATATTACCTTTGTCTTGGTATCAGCCTATAAGTGGGACTGTGTTTTATGCCTTTTCTTCTCTCTCTCTCAGTTGATTGCCTTTAAAAGTTTGCTGTAACAATATTTCATTGCAGTGTAATGCCTTCTCCTTAAGAAAATGTCACAGAACGAAGTTTGCTATTGTCTTACCTTTTAAGCATTTGATTAGCATAATTAGTAGGCGGCCTGGAGCAGAGAGGATTTGGAATGTGTGTGGAAATGCTATTAAAAAGGAACCAATTTTTTTGGATGAAGTTTTGATATGCTTTCTCTGTTGAACACCAAGTAGATGGAAGATACTTTCAGTGCTCAGCAGATAGATAATTCAGTTATCTGGGATCATGTGTTTGGATTTTTGGTTATGTAGCAGTCTGTGACTAATTAGGGCTGGTTAAATGGGAGTGAATGCTGTTGAATGGAAACTCCAGTGCCTGCTGTCAGCATTTGTCTTGTCCTTGCAGTGACGTTATTGCCTTTGAGAAGGCCTACTGTGAATACAGGTTGAACCGTATTGAAAGTGCTCTCAAGACCATTCAGAGTGCCAGTCAGCAGACAGACAAACTGAAGGAGCTTTATGGACAAGTGGTAATTACAAGCTTTTCTTCCTGGTGGGAGTTACATATGCTGGATGCCTTGTCTCTCGTCTGATGGGGGGCAAGTATGGGGACAGAATTTCCTTCTCTGGCTTGAAGGTAAGGACAGGTATGGTTCCAACTGCTCAAACTTCTGTGGAGCTTCAGTTGCCTGTATCTGGCGGCAGAGTCATCATCTTATTCCCACAGAACCAAAGCAATACATTTGTGACTTCTGCTCCCTTCCTGGGTCTGGCCTGGTATTAGCCATCTGGTTGAGGAAGGAAGAGATCTGATGGGATTTGTCTGTGGTTCGGTCATCTGTTTGCATTAGATACCTGTTCAGGAATGGTTTGTGGGACCTGACGTCTTAGCCATGAAAAGTGATGCAGAAAAGAAGTTATGCTCTTTCCTCTAATTTTTTCCTGGTTGATCAGAACAGTTTTGTGAAGAACTGGCTATCTTCTCTCAGCTGCATGAAAGACCATTCATTCAATTTCTTTCTTAGAGAGGCGATCTAATTTGGAAGAAGGCTGTTTGAGGACAAAACTGAGTAAACTGCTGCTTTTAAAGAAGCTGTTTTAGGAGTAAGAGCTGTGTCATTTTTGTGCAGGTATCTGGTGTGATTGCTTGAATCCTTGCAAGTGTAGTCTACATAGTTTGCCCTTAAAGGTAGATGCAAATGTTAGTATTGTTCAGCTTAAAACATATGATGCTCTGCTGCCCCCAGTCCGTGGGGAGGGAGGAAGGAGGCTGTAGTTACCAGCATGCACAGAAGAACACTGTTCTGAGGGCTAATCCCTTTCCTTTCTCAGTTGTACAGACTGGAGCGTTACGACGACTGTCTGGCTGCTTACAGGGATCTCATCCGCAATTCCCAGGATGAGTATGAGGAGGAGAGAAAAACCAACCTCTCTGCTGTTGTGGCAGCACAAAGCACATGGGAGAAGGTGGTGCCAGTAAGTGAGTATGTCTGTCTATGGGTGTAAGAGTGAGAGCTAAGGAATAAGGAATACAGATTGTACTGGAATTGTAGATACTGAACAGGACAGAAATATGGTCCTGTCTTGTAAAGATTTCTGAGTGTGTTGAAGATCACCAAGTGGTTTTCCCTGTACAGAGGAATAAATGGTGTTATTGTTCATGAATTATAGTTCACCTTTGATCTCTAGAGAGCTTGTACTGTTAGATGTCACAGCAGAGCAGGAAGTAGATATTTCTGAGTCTGCATTAGCAGAATGCCTGTGGTGACTAGCACTTTTCTCCCTCATTATCCTCTTGCCCAGGGTCAAAGCTTGTTGCTCTGATTACCCAAGCCATGCCTGGGAATATTTTTGTTAATGAACAGTAAAGATTGTAATGTTCACATTTGTTTAGAAATCCTTGTCCTTGGGGGTGTACACAGCATGCTCAGCTTTCTGTTCAGTGCTGTGGATCCACTTTCTAATTCTCTGGACCAGCAGCTCTTACTAGCCCTCTTGCACCAGCGTAAGTAGTCCCCAGGTTCAGGCTGGAGTTTCCTTGCTGCCTTGTCAGTTGCCTCTTACTTTGTGCAGTGTGTGGGAAGATCCTTTGTGCTGCAACTTACTTGCCAGGCATGTGCCCTGTTAAATTTGCTTCTTAAATTTATTTTTCAAGGATTAGTTTGAATGTACGGGGAAACTGGTTTGTGTCTGTTGCCTGTTAAATCTGTACAGATCAGTTGATGTTTATGCAATGTTATATTTGTTTTTCATGCTAGGAGGATTTAGGCCTTCGAGAAGCTACCTATGAGCTGTGTTATAACAGTGCATGTGCATTGATTGGGCAAGGAAAGCTGAATGAAGCAATGAAAAAACTACAAAAAGCAGAAGGTAAAAGCCTGGTGAGGTGACAGGGAAGCTTTATCGTAGAAGTAGTTATTTGCTATCTGTAGACACAAATCAGAGGAAAAGAGGTTTTGAAAATTAAAAAAGTGATCAGCAGGAGGATTTGTTGTGAAGCTGGTGTTTGTGGAGAAGTGTTCTTTTGCAACTCTTTTTCCAGAGCCATGCTGCATGTACCATCTCCTGGCTCTCCTACAGCCCCCTGATTTGTATTCAATAACTTTGTGCATTTTTTTGAAGCAGAAAGTAGATGTGAGTGTAATCTCATAAGCATGAGATGTCTCATCTATTCTAACTCCTGATTTTGTTAATATGAATATGTATTTAAATACATGCTATGAAAGTTCAAAATACTTCATGGTATGAATTAGTATAAGCCATAAATGAGCTTTTTAGCAAAGCGGATTTTTTCTTCTCTGGGGTGAAAGGGGGGTTTTGTGTGTTTTAAAAAAATCTAGGGAGAGAACTAGGAAGAACTAGTTCTGTCTGATCTAATTGCTCTTGCAGATAAATAGGTCAGTTCTATCCTAGTTTTGATGAATAATAACAACTGTCCCATAGAACTGATAAGCATGTGTCATTTGAGTGTATGTCCTTTGATAGTAGTTCTTTGGAGAGCAAACAAGTGACGTTCTGGTGAAGGATGGGAAAGTGAAGAAGTGACTCGTGTGGGTACTGAAAACTGACAGAATTGCTGCCCCATAAAGGGTATTGTAAGCTGAATATCACAGGCTTGCAACACTTAACTCACAAGACTGGTGAGCAGCTGCAGTGAGTGATCCCTATGGGAAAGATCAGGAGCTAGGTCTAAGGGAGTTTGCTCAGGAGAGAAGATGAGTGTCTGGGAGGAGCAGTATCTTCTGTGACTTTGATAGTTCTTCTGCATCACATTGTCTGCTCTCTCATGTTTAGTCCCATCCATCATCAGACTGGTAGTCTGCTGTGCCCTTGTGGTGCTGCAGATGTTTCGGAATACATGAAAAAGTTCTGTTCCCCCATGCTTCTTGCCTCCTTTTTCCCCCTAAAGCCTTCTAAACTGTGTTTTTCAATTTGTTTTTCCTTGTAGAGCTGTGCCGCCAGTCGCTGTCAGAAGACTCTGTAAGTTCCTGGTGTTGTTCTGGAGAGCGTTTGCTTTGCAGCAGCGGGAGCAAGGGCGCAGTCACAAAGTGCAGAGAGCCAGAGGAGAGCCAGGGCTGCTCTGCTGGTGCCAGCTTGTGAGGCTGGGGCAGCCAGCTTGTGGGGCTGCTGCAGGAGGGCAGCTGACACTGCAGGCTGTTTGCTGCTGTGCTCCTTGTGTAGTTGCCTGTTCTGGGGCAGGTAGAACAGTACAAGTTTTCTGAAACCTTCCTGTGACCTACCCCTGCCTAGGGACGAACATGCTGAGTGAGTGGTGACAAACAGGGAATTTGTAACCAATAATTGCAGAGGGGCAGGTTAGGTGAAGCCTTCTTTTCTCCTGGTTTAACTCAGATATGCATCTGTTTGTGCTGTGGCTACAACCTTTTCCTGTGGTAGCTGGAGTACTTTGCCGCTAATATTGCCCAGGAATGCTCACAGACGTTTGGCAGCAGAATGCTGAAGCCAGGGGAGGAGAGGTGAGATAGCAGCTTTTTACTTTTTTGCTTTGATTTTCCTTCAGGATGTGACAGAGGAAGACATTGAGGCTGAACTGGCTATTATTCATGGTCAGATGGCTTATATCATGCAACTGCAGGGCCGTACAGAAGATGCTCTACAGCTCTACAATCAAATAATCAAGTTGAAGTAAGAGGTTTTTTTAAAACAAATGCTCAGCCTTCCATCTGGGAGAGACTGCTGTTCAGTAACAGTATGCTTTCTGCTTTTCTTATCTGCAGGCCAACAGATGTAGGACTCCTTGCTGTCATTGCAAATAATATCATCACAATTAACAAGGTATAGATTTACCTTGCCGCTTTGGTTGTGATTACTCAGCTTGCTTCTCTGCTTCTGTGGAGAGAAGGGAGATAATCAGTAAAAATGTTTTCTTAAACAGTAGTTAAATTGCAGATCCAGAGACTTTTTCTTCTTCAAGGAATGTAGTGAAATCTTCTAATGATGTGTGATTTCCCCAGGACCAAAATGTCTTTGATTCAAAGAAAAAGGTGAAGCTGACCAATGCAGAAGGTGTTGAGCATAAACTCTCCAAGAAGCAGCTCCAGGCGATTGAATTCAACAAAGCTTTGCTTGCAATGTACACTAACCAGGTAGGGGAAACTGATCTGCATTAAATAGCTATGGATTAAATTCATGGGAGTTTGACTGGGCGAAAATGGAGATGCAGCTGTTCTATGTCAGAAGATAGGACTGCTTGGTTTAGGCACATAAGTGGGCAGAAAAATAAAATCATTCCTAAAAGCACGACTGTCTGTTTAATGACTTGGGTATTGCTGTAGGTAGGATGGTGTGGAGATAACTAGGAGACCAAAGGAATGTGGGGGTTCTTGGATGTATCTGAAGTGCCACTAAGAGGACTTCTTGGTTCTGTGTACTCATTTCAGGGGAGTCACCACTAGTATCCCTTCTTAGGTACTGCTGGTGTCTCAGCCCTGTGTAAGGAGCTCGCAGAGGCTGAGCAAAGTGTGTTCTCTCTTTCCACTCCAGGCAGATCAGTGCCGCAAGCTGTCAGCAAGCCTGCAGTCCCAGAGCCCTGAGCATCTGCTCCCTGTGCTTATCCAGGCAGCCCAGCTGTGTCGTGAGAAGCAGCATGCAAAGGCTGTAGGGCTTCTGCAGGTAGGTTAAGAGAGAGTTGGCCAAGCACCATTTAAACTTGTGCTTTCTGTTCTCCTGTGCTGCTTTCCCTTAGTTTGTTTTTGATTTAAATTTCCAGGGGTACCTAACTCCTTATTTTGGTTTGGTTTAATGCTGCTGGAAAGCCTTCACACCCAATTGAACAATTCTGCTTTTAAAGGGAAATAGTTCCCTTACACCTCTGATTTTTATGCTTAGGAAGCTGTCATAGACTTCTAGGGCAAGCAGTAGACTTTGCTGCTCTGCTTACAAGCAGTTTGCAACACTCTGCTTTAGAGGGAGTGAGTGGCCTGGAACAGAAACCTGAAAGGGCACTCGTGGGGGTCCTTCTCTGCTGTGTACTGAAGCCTGTCTGTGCTGGAAAGCTTCCTTTAGCTGTTGCCAGCTTGCTGTGATTCACCAAAGCAGCAGCCTGGTGCCCACACACAAATTGAATTGTTGTTTCTTCTGCCTCTCAGGACTTTGCAGACCAGCACCCTGCCAATGCAGCTGAGATCAAGCTGACGATGGCCCAGCTAAAAATTGCTCAAGGTATCTAGTGTCCTCCTTTGTTGGGAAGTGTCTGCACATGACAATGGTACAAGGGGTAAGAAAACCAGACTTCAGAGCAATCTTTGCTGCAGTCACTGTTGTCACAGGGGTGCAGAGAAGAGATACATTCAGTCACATAATACATATATTTAGCTATGGCAGGATAATGCTGGTAGCTTAATGTCTGGATACATGGGTTCCACAAATTGCTGGCAGAAATGCCCACAGTCTCTGTAAATAATAAGGCTGAATCTCTGCTGGGGCAGGATAATTTGGGGAGCAGTGTGAGACTCTGTAATGGTACCGTTCCTGTATGCAGTTAGGTGGCACAGACTTGAGCCTGCAGAGAGCTCCCTGGTAGCCAAAGCTTGCTCCTGAACCCTTGCAGGATGTGGCAAGAGCAGAAAGGTCCATTGTGTGGAGGCGTGTCCTTAATTCCTGGAATGGGGGAGATGTTATGAGAAGGGGAATTCTTCTGTCCCCATTGCTTACCTTTGGCTTGAAATTCACTGGTGGGATCAGGTGTTTTGAAGCCATTCAGAATGTGTTCTTCCTTGTCTCTCTTCTAGGCAGTGTCACCAAAGCCTGCATGATCCTGAGGAGCATAGAAGAACTGCAGCACAAGCCTGGTATGGTAAGCAAAACTCAGTTTGAACTGTGTGAGGTTTTTCCCTTGTAGGAGAGCTTTGCACTGAGTGCTCCTTTTTGCTTCTTCCTCGTGGTTTCCACTTGACTTGAGTGTCTGCAGAGATTCTGAGCCCATCTTCCTTGTCTTGGACAAAGGTGGTATTATAACTTGCTTCAGGTAGTCTGAACATAGCCACAGAAGTACTCTGCCTGTCAGAGGGATGCTCTCTACCTGTGTTCCCACTGCCTGGTAATCTCTCAGTCCTGCATGTTGCTGGGATTTATTTGCATAACATGACTGGAGCAATTGCTGGTTGCTGGTATGTACTGTTGGGGTGTTTTAGAAGCAGCTTTAGGACAGCAGGCCTTATGGGGAAAGTGCTGTGTTCAGCCCTGCAGCGGCACCCTGGTCTGCAGCTTATCCACACATAGTGTTCAGAAAAGCTTGATGGCCTTGTAAATGCTCACATGTTCAGCATAAGCATCTTGAGCAGGGGCTGATAGTTGTAAATCTGTTCCAGTTGTAGGTGTGAATGATCAAAATAATTTATAGGGGCAGTTAAAAATAACAGCTCCTTGCCCTGAGTCATCTCTATTTGTGACTGGGATGTTGGCAAATGGATGGTATTCTTATAATCTCTCCAGTGTTGATTTCTTTTTTCATAGCTTTTGGGATAGAGAATGGGAGATGAAAGAGGTTTTCTAATGAAACTGAGTCCTGTGATAAGCAAATAAAGTGCAAAGACAGGAAGGTTCCTTCTGTGAATGCAGTCATAGGCTTGTACTGTAGGAAAAGGATGATGGGGATATTCCTTTGGGAGTGACTTGGGTAGGAAGATCTGGCCTGGGTATCCTGCCTGTTACCACAGCTGTTTCTTAGGGACAGAGCAGAAAGCTCACACTGACTGTGCTTTTGGGAAATGCCATCATTTAACTGCTGAGACTGTGGCTGTAGGCAGTTTGCATGAAGATCTGCTATATACGGCTCTTGAATGTTTGCAGGTGTCTGCGTTGGTGACAATGTACAGTCATGAAGAGGATATCGACAGTGCAATTGAAGTCTTCACACAGGCTATCCAGTGGTATCAGCAACACCAGGCAAGTGAGACCAGAGGAGCTAATGTGCAAGAATCTGCCCTGGATTTTCTAGCTAGTCCAATTCAGCTTTTCCTGTTGATGTATAGCCCCAGCAGTTATCCAGTTGGGGGTTTGGAGACACGTGAGCTCCTGTTTTGTGGGCATTTATCAATAATATATTATTTTAGATGTTTTACAAATAGGGAGCAGCAGCTCATATCAAATTAGAAAAGTGGCATCAATGGATGCCTAAATGTAGCAATCAGGACTTCTCCCTGATGGGAAAACATGGTGGAGCAGCAAGCTGCCTTGTCCCATGCAGTTCTGCCTCACTTCCCAGAGTGCAAAGGTGGTCTGCTTTCTGCATGACAGGATGTTAACTCAGTTCTCCTTGGCCAAGCCTCAGGGGCATTAAAGCCAACTAGAGCTGGGCTCCATGCTGTGATAATAAGGAACTAATCATGGCTGCTGTGTCTTTCAGCCAAAGTCTCCTGTCCATTTGTCACTGATAAGGGAAGCTGCCAACTTCAAATTAAAGCATGGCAGGAAGAAGGAAGCAATCAGCGACTTGGAGGAGCTCTGGAAGTGAGTTGGGTGGTTGCTGAGCCATAGGTCTCTACCCAGAGTCCTCTGCAAGCTCTCTGGTGGCAGGCAGTGTCTGATGATTTTGATTGACTAGTAGCTGTCCTTTAGAGTTGCTTTTGCACAGGGGCTTCAGTGCAATGCTATATTTTGGAAGAAGGGAAGATAATTCATTTGATCTATAGCTGATGTTCACTTGAAAACCTGGTAGACCTATCCCAGAAGCCTCTTGTGTGCAGTGAACATTGCTTTGGGGTCTGGAATGCAGTTTTTTCTAGTGCTACATAAACATGGATGTCTAGGTTTTAGTTTCTGTTGTGCATTTAATGGGATTTTTTATTGGAGGGGGTGCTAACATCCCTTTGCTACTGGGTTTTTCCTCTTCTATTGCCTACTTCATGATACTGTGAAGTTGTTTACACCTCCCTTTATCCACACCAGTGATGTTTGGTGTGCTCTGAAGGAGACCACATACTAACATGCCTATCGCCACAGACAGCAACTGTGCTGCAACAGCAAGCCCTGTGTGGTGTTACCAGCCTTTGGGATTAGTAACATTGGTAACTTGGTCCTTTTCTGTCTCGTTTTTTTTCCCTCTACAAAGGCAAAACCCAAAAGATGTGCATACTCTGGCACAGCTCATCTCTGCCTATTCCCTGGTTGACCCTGAAAAAGCTAAAGTGTATCCTTTTCATGGTGGTGAAAGAGGTGTTTGGGTATTGCTCCCTTAGATTTTCAGCTGTGTGGGGACTTCAGACCCACTCCTACCCGAAGAAAGGCAAGGAACCTCTCTGGAACAGCTACATATCCAGGTCAAGTTGTCTGGAGCTACATTATTTCTCTAATTGGCTTCATTACTATGATATCTCAGGACCCTTTTATCTTTGGCTTCCTTCTCTTTGAGAATTAATAAGGTGGAACCAAAAATAAGAGCATGTCCATCTTTTCTGTCAGAATCTTAAACCTGTGGTAGTAAGGCAGGTTTGATATGATTTGGCTAAGCTCTTGTTTACCCAAAATCTGGTACACATACTGCTTCTGTCACCTGACCCGCCTTCACAGGAAGTTGTTCCCTGTGTCCGTGTATTAAAGAGGGAAAAATGACAGTGATTAAGCAGCTCATCCCAACTTGTGTAAGAAGCTAGTGAGAGAGATGGAAATAGCCCCATAGGCCTGCCTGGTGTCTGCACTGCTAACAGACAGAATTTATTCAAGCTGAGGATGCCTCTTGCCACCTGGAAGAACAAGGGTGTTTATGGTCACTGCTTTGCATTCCTGAACTCTTCCCTTGCAGTCTTAGCAAACACTTGCCTTCCTCAGACACCATGTCACTGAAAGTAGATGTCGATGCGCTGGAGAACTCCCATGGAGCAACCTATGTTCGGAAGAAAGCTGGGAAGCTCACTGGAGACAACCAGCAGAAGGAGCAAGGGTAAAGCAGGCTGCTATATTTTTTTGTTTCATTTTATTGCTGTAGCTCTGGTGCATCCTTCTTTGGGATGGTTCAAGAACCATACCTGGTGAAGGCATTGCTGTAGAAGGCAGGCTGGTGGAAAGGGAGCCTGTTGTTTAACTGCAAGGAGCTTTATGTAGCAGCAGACCAAGTTCTTAGTGATGGGAATGGTTCAGCTAGTTTTTAGTTGATGAGTCTGTTCTGTCTCTGCTATGTCACAGTGTCTTGTTTTTCTTTCAGACAAGGGGAAGTGAAGAAAAAGAAGAAAAAAAAGAAGGGTAAGTTGTATTTCCTAGCTGTTGACACAGAACAGCTCCAGAGAGCTCTCCAGATTCTGTCTCCAAATAGCCAGCCTCCAGGTCCCTAGGAGCTAAAGCCCTTTGCTAGGACTGGGTCTCTGGGAACCTGGATCTTCGTGGCAGCTTGTTTGGTTGGGGCACTTTTCCTCCAAAGTGAGAGCAGCACCCTGATAGGTTGATGTAGTTGCTGGTCTCTTTGTGCTCTCTGGCTGCTGACAATCCCGTGCATGTCCCTCAGTGATGCCTCTAGTGTGTTGACCTGAATCTCATTTCCTGGCACTGGATGTTCTGCAGGAAAGCTGCCGAAGAACTACGACCCCAAGGTGACTCCCGACCCTGAGCGGTGGCTTCCGATGCGAGAGCGGTCCTACTACCGTGGACGCAAGAAGGGCAAGAAGAAGGATCAGGTTGGCAAGGGGACTCAGGGTTCAACCACAACTGGCTCTGAACTGTAAGTACCTGTTTTGCAAGGATTGATGCAGGGATTCACTCCTGGGCAGCTGGGAGGGCTGTGTTTGTGCTGCTTTGCTGCAGCTCTGTCACCACCCCAACTGCTGGTAGCACTAGTGAAATTGTACTTTCCTGTTTGAGCCTGCTACCAGCTGCTCTTCCCTGGAGATTCCTATGGGTTCCTGAAAAGCAGGGTGATAGGATAGGCATGCTTGAAGGTGCCAAGGTGCAAATAAAATTCTTATAGTCTTTGAATGTGCTTTTCCTTTGGCAATGAGATGAATTTTGCATCTTGAGCAATTTGCTTTCAAGTCTTTTGGCAGCTGCAGAACCATTAGCCATGATTTGAGAAAATACTGTACTTCCTTTTTCTCTTGTCTTCATGCAGGGATGCCAGCAGAACTGCCAGCAGCCCACCTACCTCCCCTCGGCCCGGCAGCGGGGCAGCTGTATCGGCTGCAAGTAACGTCATCCCTCCCAGGCACCAAAAACCTGCAGGTGCTCCAGCCACCAAGAAGAAACAGCAGCAGAAAAAGAAGAAAGGGGCTAAAGGAGGGTGGTAAAAAGCAGGATGTGTAACCTCCTTCCTTCAGTACGTGATGCTGGTCGCAGAATAAAGGTCAAAAACAAGTGCTGGCGAAAGACTCTTGGCCTTTGGATCTCTGTCCTGCCTGTCAGTGGTCTGGGGGGAGATGGGCTGGTATAGATACCGTGCTGTATCGAGTTACTCGAGATGCTCATCAAGCTCCCTTCCTCACATTTGCCCTCGCTGTGACTTGGGTTGTTGCCATCAAACATAGCCCCTAAGAAGAAATCTGTTTCCATGTTGCCAGACATTTAAGAGATACGGGATAATCAAGAATTTCTTGAAATGTAGTTGCATGCTCCTCTTGCATATATCACTTTAGGCCTTTAGCAAGTTTATTTATGCATGATGCAAGCACTGTCTTTTATGTCAGTCAGTCATTGACCACTGAAGTGTGAGGGCACAAAGCATCTTAGGAAACAACATCTGGGCTTTTTAATACAGGATAAGATTAGCTGAATGGAGATAACAAGACTGTGAAGCGTATGGCAGCAGATTCAGTGTTCCAATCTCTGCAAGCCAGCTGCCTTATTCTGAATGGCTTGGCAAAACAAAGATGAGCAGAATGTGTGGTTGTCTCAAGTGCACTTCCTCCTCCTTTGGCCTAGACCTTATATTTCTACAAGTCTTAGGTGCTGGGTTTATGAAAATAAAGAGCGGTACAGCAGCAGGTCAACTTAAGCTCGGTGACTCTGAAGAGGGACCCAGAACAAAAGAAATCCCCAATAAATGATACCTTTGAGACTAAGTGCCCACCTTGCATGCACCTTGCACGTGCCTCTTGGCCCAGTGGTTATTTTTGGTCTGGATCTTTAACACCTTACCGAGGTGTTTCTCTGTGTCTTAAGAAGTTGCAGCTTTGCTGATGGTTTTCTCCTCATATTCTGGTGTACCTGCTCACTGGCAGAAACTAAAAAAGCCCAAGAGTTAGGATAAACACATTTATCAACAATAAAAACAACAGTGTGTTATCAGTATTCTTCCTGTACTAAAGACAAAACACAGCAATATATCAGCTAGCTACTAGGAAAATTACTAATCGAACTCATTTCAGCTATGAAAGGGTAAGTTCCTGCAGCCTGAGGCTTCAGCAAATCCAGCTACTCATCCTAAGCAAGTAAAGCTAAGCAAACAGCATACTAAATCATACAGAATTATAACTATATCTCATTCTGCTGAAAACTTATTCATGCTAAATTACTATCTCTCAACACATGTCTTGAAACTTCTGGTTTGATCTGAATGTAATCAAAACATTTTTCCAGACATGGACTGTCACTGGGTAAAAATGGCACCTTGGAGAGGGTTGTCAGATACCAACCCAAAAGGCAAAGGCTTCTATCTCTGAACGAGTTTAAAGCAAAGGCCTTAAAAGGCTGTGACCAAGGGACATTTTACTGCGGCTTAAGAAAAAAACAACTCTTCAGTCTCCAGGGAGTAAAAATCTACTATGCAGAATCTTTTTTTTATTCCTTACCTGCACATTGGGAGTATCTGAAATGGGGACTGAAAGTGTGCTGTCTGAGAGAAACAAAGGAACAGAGCATAGAGAAAGAAAACCATGAATGATTTGAATGGCTGGCAGGCACTTGCTGCCAACTGAACGCTAAACAAAGAATGTCGTTTTAAATTGCTTCCCTGGCCGATGTGCCTCCGCTTAGGCAGCAGCTGGAGAGAAAGAGCACTGTCCTGCAGCAATTCCGTGTTTGGAGAAGAGATACGGGAGGAGAACGCAGCTTTCTTCCGGTATCTTCTCTGGTCAAACTAGCACAAGCTGTGGCCTGATGGAAAGGTTGATACTGCTGTAGCCCTGTCCCGGGTACCTGGACAGCGTCCCGACTGCTGCGCCGGAGCTGGGAGGCAAGCTGGGAACAAATCCCGCGGGGGTGGGAGCGGGGGAAGGGGGCAGCAGCAGGTGCGCGGAGACCGTGGCCTCCCCGTAGCGGCGGGAAGCCGCCAGCGGCAGGGCTCGCTCCGTGTCTCATTGCCACTCGCGCGTTCCCAGCCCGGCACCGGGAGCCTGGCTGGCGGCGGGAGCCGCGTTCGGGGCTGCGGGCGGCGCTCTCCGTGCGCGGGGCGGGTGCGCGGTGTCCGGAGCGGTGCCCGCGGNAGCCCTGGGCCGCGGCGGGGAGGTGGCCGGGCCGGCATCGCGATCCCCGCTTTCCTGCCCCGCGGTGCCCGGGCCGGCCGGTGTCCCAGGGATCTCCCATCGCTGCGGCCGTGCGCTTGTGCCGCAGGAGCCCGGCGGGCATCTCCAGCTTCTTCACCGCGAAGGGGCTTTTGCTGTGCCCTCCAGGCCCCTTGTTCAGCCTCCTTCTTTCCCCCAGCCCTGCTTAGCTTTGCTCTTGCCGCGGCTGCCCGGTTAAGTGTGCTGCCCCTCGTTTTGCAGGGTAAAGGACACGGTAAGCAGATCCTGGTGCTGGGCCTGGATGGGGCTGGGAAGACTAGCGTTCTCCACTCCTTGGCAACTAACCGCGTCAAGCGCAGCATGGCTCCCACCGAGGGCTTCAATGCCATCTGCATCAACACCGAAGAGTCCCAGATGGAGTTTCTGGAGAGTGAGTGAACCTGTTCTAGTATTGAACATAAAATGAATTCCTGTTTTGTGCCATAGGGATCAGGGACATATTTTAAAAGCTCAATGCCTGCTTCAATAAGTGAAGTGGTGATTATTTTCTCATTGGGGATTCTGCTTTCCTACCCAGCCTCTTTGAAGGAGAAGACACTGTGGTGTTAGAGATGAGTTTTCATTCAACCCTGACATCCTAGGAATTCTGTCCCAGAAAGAGATGTGTAATAAGCCTAATTGGGTGAAACCAGCAGAGGTTTCCCCAATAAGCCCTGTGTTGTGGTCCATAACTGTTGTACTGCTTCTTCTTGGTGCTCGTGCCTGGCAAAGGGCAAGAGCTACAGAGGAATAAATAATAAGTGAAAGAAGAGAGGGGGAAGAGAAAAGCTTTGTACCCTTTCTGTTCAAAAGCCTCATAAGTGGTGTTTTCTAGTATTTAACAGTCTTTTAAATGTCTGTAGCATTTTGTTAAAATTTCTGTGGTGCCCTTAGCTCTGATTTTTGGGTATTGTCCGTGCCTGCAGAGGGCATCTCCTGTGATGCCTTTGGTGCATCACAGCTGTTCAAGGTGCAGCTGGCTGATGGAAAAGGTGGAGGCCCTGGGGTCAGGTCACTCCCTGGTACAGAGAGGCTGACATCCCAGCTTTCTGTGGAGGCAGGAGCTGCTCATTGCTTCCTGCTGTTTCTGCACTGTGCTGTACCAGAGCTCGACTGGCTCAGTTGACAGCTAGCCCATAAATACCTCTGTACCTTTAGCAGGTCTAAAGGAATTGTGCTGTTCCCAGGTAAGTTTTTGGGGTGTGAGGATGAGGCCACTTAAGCAGAGTTTCATTCCCAGTTTTACTGCCATAGGAGTCTCTGCAGTGGCTTGGGGAAATCATCTTTAGAGAGGTGCTTATAGTCTGTGCCACTCACCTGGTAAGTAAGAGAGTGTCTCCTGCTGGGATGTGCTTTACTGTCTGAGCCCAGAGAAACCCACTTCTCCTCCTGGGGATGGTCTTAGCCCAGCACTGTGCACACCACAGCAGAACCTGTTGTTTCTGAGTCATCCTTCCCTCTCTGGTCCAGGTTGGTAGTGACTGAGATGTGATGGCTGCGATCTGACCCATGGGAAATGCAATGTCTCAGGCCAGTTTCAGCCAGGTAAATCCGTGCATGGCTCTCTAATCTGGTTACTTATCCAGTCTGCACCACCGCCTAGTCCAGGGGTTAGCAGCCTGTGCTGTGATCACATGGCACGAGGTGATCAGCAAACAGCAGGGGTTTTCTTTTGCTGGCTTAGACAGGTGGAAAACTGTTATTTTTTCTTTGTACCAGCATACAGAAAACTGGGTGGTATCTAGTCCTCTGCAGGGCATAGGAGCTCCTGGCTTCTGCTGAGTTCCTACAAGACTGGGGGGAAGAAATGTTCTCAGTGAGGTTGCTGACCCCTGGGTTATGCTATGCATGAATACACTTAACAGAGGGAGCACTGCTGAGCCCCTGCAGTACCACAGTACAGAGTCAGGCTTCTGTCCCAAACATTACATGTCAGTCACAGCCCTTTGGCTCCTTCCCACAGTGGCAGACTTGCAGTTCTGCCTCCAGCTACGCTGGGCCACTTGAGGAGGCAGGCATGCTTAGTGGGAAATGTTACTTCCCTTTCCGTATTCTTGAAACTACGGAACCCTTCCGACTTAAGTGAAAGCAAAATTGCTTTGACACAGAACAGTCAAAGAGGGCAACAAAAGACAGTTGTGTAGTCAGACAATTTTGAAGAGCTCCTGTGTAAAGCAGGAGACAGTGATAGGGAACCCCAGATAATTGCTTTGAAAACTTGCTACTTTTGAGAGACTCACACATCCCTGTTGAGCTTCTCAGTACTCTTTGAGTGAGGGTCCTGCAGTGTGCCTGGAGACCTAGAGACATGAAAACAAGTCTGAAATGCTTAATATACTGATAATTGTTCCTTCTGCTATTAAACTCAGCAAACTACTGAATTCTTTGTCCCCAGATGGGAACAACAATCTCAAGCAGCTTGCTGTCTATGATTTCACCAGAGAATTATTTTAAGACCTAGTTTTGAAGGTGAACAGCTTTCCTCTGTATCCCGGAGAGACGAGCTCATGGAGAAATGTATGCTGTGCAAAGATTACTCCAAAGGATTGCCTGAAGAGTCTGCTGGGACTTGATTTTTCTCTCGTCCTTTAGCACCTCTGGTCATTGACAAAACTGGGAGTTTGGAGCTAGGTCTTAGTGTCGTACAAATACGTTGAGAGCCCTCCACACCTCAGCTAAATTTCTCCTCTGGAAATTGTAGACCTGCTTTGTCTTAAAATGAGATGGGCATTTGGTGATAGGTTATATGGGGACATTTGGTGTTTATGGCCACTGAACCATTTTGTATTCTCCTTACTTGCTTGAGAGCAAGAACGAACAAGGCAGAAAGCGACTGTAAAGAAACTAAACCCAGAATCCTCTCAAAATAAGAGCTTAAAATGGAAAGATTTTTTTTCCCCCAGAGCATACATATATGCCTTCATGAGACCTGACCAGTGAAAATAAAGTTGTTTTCAGTCTCATGTGCAATAGCTCAAATACTTTGAGGCTCTGGTGATGCAAATACCTTGGGTTTTCAGCCCAGGGCCTGCTGTCTGCACTCTGGGAGCAGTGCTGCTGGAATTACTTGGTGACTCCTGTGCTGCTGTCTTCTCTTCCAGTCGGGGGCAGTGAATCTCTGCGTTCATACTGGAAGATGTACTTGCCCAAAGTGCTGTTGCTGGTCTATGTCGTGGACTCGGCTGATCATGCCCGACTGCCTATGGCAAAACAGCTGCTTCATCAGCTAATCCAGAACAACTCCACCCTGCCTGTGGTAGTTCTGGCCAATAAGCAGGTAAGAGTTCCCTGCTGCTGGCACAGGTTGGCCTGGCAGCAGCTTTGGAAACAGCGGCAGAGCCTTTCAGAAGAGGCTTCATGCCTTTAAGGAGGGCACACGGCTGAGAGTCTTTCTGACACACCTGTTGACCACAAAACAAAATAATCTGAGGTTGTTTTGGATCTGCAAGATGCAGGTCCTGTGCTTGGTGAAGATGCAATCAGAGCTGTGGGTGGAAACTGCTGTACAGTTGCAAGGCTTGGGAGCTTTGGGAGACCACAGATAAATATGAAGTTAGGTTTCTGTTCTGAGTATCTGCCTAGAAGTATCACTTCACCTAGCAGCAGCTAAAAGGTGAAGCACTGTTGTTTGCCTTCAGACTGTCCAGTTGGTTGCTCCTAAGGCTGCTTCTGAAACCTGAGAGAAAGGCAGTGCTTCCTCCCAAGATCTTTGTGAAAAGTCTCAGTGCCTTACCTGGAAAAGAATTGGGCCTCCTCTGGTACAATTGGATGACAGAAGAGCTGAAGGGTTTTAATCACAAATTCTCTTTTATTAAGGTTGTGTGCTCAGTTTGCTCTACATTTTTACCTCCTAAATTTATAGTAACTGAGGCCTGTTACTAGTAGGCATTTCTGTTACTTCTGAACACAAGTGCAGGCTTGGGCTGCATTAGACTCAAAGGCATCAGAAACACTGGTGGCTGGGAAAGTAGGCAGGGCATGACTGTTGTATATTTGCCCTATTCTTGTAACTGTTTGCTGGGCACCTGGGGTCTTGGGCCAGCAGTACTTTTGTTTGCCTCATGCAGGTGGTCTTACATAGTTATCAGAAACAGTGGAATTAGTGTAGAAATAGAAACTGTGCCGGTATTTCTGAGGGAAGAAATTAGGTTAGAGTTTAACTCTTTTCACCAAAGCATTTTAGGACATAGGAAGATGACCTCATAGAAGCTACATAAGAATGGTGCCCCAGAGCCTTTGAGCCTCTTTTACCCCTGGACAAAATCACTGGCTCAAAGTAGGAATGGTGCCACCACCTCTTGCAACTAACAGGGTTGTTTTATTTTTGTGTAACAGGACCTCGAAGGTGCATATTCCATCACTGATATTCATGATGCTCTGGCTCTGTCTGATATTGGGGACAAGAGGAAGATGTTCTTGATTGGTACCCATGTGGCAGAAGATGGCTCTGAGATCTCCACCAGCATGAAGGATGCCAAGGAGCTGATAGGGCAGCTGGTTTTGGAAACACAGTGACAGCTCTTTCCTTAGAACATGGTGTTTGCAGCTGAGAGAGTCTGTGTTGTTAATATGGTCAGTTTGCCATGTGGCTGCTGAAATGTACAGATATGCTTTCCTGGTGGGTGTGGAATTCCTCTGAAAGTGATATCTAGTTGGTAAGAAAATCTTTGAAAATACATTTGAGAAGTAGTTCTATTTTTAGCATATTTGTAGGAGAAAAATAGTCTGTCTCTCAGGCAGCCGATTTAAGGGAAAATATAGCTTAGGTGGCCTAGATAGATTCATGTCAGGTGGGAATCGAGCACTGATTTCCATGGAAGAAAGTTGCATCCAGTGAATTTAACATGGCTTGATGTCTCAGGTTAAAGTGAAATATGTTTACTTCACACATTTTACAGGACCCTTTTAATAGTGGTGTTCTGTTAAAAACGAGACCTCATTTCTTGACAGTGTCAGAAATTCAAAGTGCTGCAATTAGTGGTTTTGACAGTGACAATTCTTGTTGCTGTGTTGGACCCAGTTGTTATGCAAGCGGCAAATTGGTAATCTGGAAATTGGGTTGGTTACTGCTTCTTAAGTGGGTAAGAACAAGAAAATGAAAGCAATAATATATTAGGTGTTTCTTTACCTACAGGCAAAAACAAAAATGGTGTAATCTGGGGTAGCGACTGGATGCTTTTAAGTTAAATTGGCAGCAAAGGTGGGAGACTCATCCATCAGGTTGAGCAGCTTATTTAAGCTTTTCCGAGATGTCCTCGAGCAAGCAGTCTTACTCGTGAAAACCCTGTTGTTTCTTGACGGCGGTTTCTGTTAGCACAGCAGTTGAGGAAGGTGACAAGCTGCTGAGGAGTGTCACTCTCCCGGTGTCCTCCCAATTATACTCAAAGGACATGACCCAGGAGCAGTCCCGTAAAGGACCTGTTTTGCACCCGCACCTATTGTACGCGGCTTTTATAGTTTTGTCCTTTGTAACAGACGCATAAAGCAGAAAATTCCACCCTAACCACCGGTCCGGGCTGGTCTCTTCTCTTCCAGCAGGGGAACAAGGTGTTCGGCTGCGGGAGGCTCCCGAGGCCTCTGTGGAGGGTGACGGGTCCTTGCGGCCCGCGGGCGGAGGCCGGGCCGGGTTCGGGCTGCCGCT
>VXBU01003853.1:818018-943867 GCA_013400315.1 Bombycilla garrulus
GGAGGGCTGCCGGGCACGGAGGGCTGCCGGGCAGAGAGGGCTGCCGGGCACGGGGGCCTGGCTGGCGGCTGCAAGCCCCGGGCACCGCGGCGGGGAGGGACTGCGGGATCCCGGCCCCGATTCAGGGCCATCGCTGCCGTCAGGGCACGTGGCTGCTCGTGTCGCCACGTCGCTGGTTTTCCTGTCATCCCCTATCCCCCAGCTCCCGGTTGTTTTGTACTGGCACCGAGTCCCAGTTTAACACAGCTGCCATTTCCCCGAAGCTCTGAAAACCTCCCCTGGAAGCTGCTGAAGGCAATCATAAGGGGTTGCTACACTGAGTCAAGTGAGAGCCTGCAGGCTGGTGACCCCTGGTGCTTGTGCCAGGAGGAGGATGTGGTGCTGGGGGTGCTCTATCCTGCAGCCTTGGAGGCTGCCAGCATCGCCTCGTGAGGAACAACCATTGGAGAGGAAGGTATCGGGGAAAAACAATACAAACATCTGCTGAGCAGCTATCCTGAGGAGATGCACAAACTTCATCTGCCATATGATTATTGCATGGTAAAGAGCAGGCAGCCCAGGCTCCGGGTGTTAACAAGCTTTTAAATTCACCTATTCTTGTCTTTGCAGTGCCATCTAATGTACCTTACGCACCTACACGCCTGCGCAGCAGGTAAGAAGCCATCCTCTTCTGGCTGGGTGATCAGGCCAATGCCCCATGTCACTTGAGAGGGCTCAGTAGGGGATTTACACCAAGCAGTGAGTCAATAGATCGGATGACACTGTGATAAACACTTGAGAGGAAGTCATGCCCAGTTTTGCACTTACCTCAGCTTCTGAAAAACATCCGACCATCCTGCCCCTTCAAAAGGGAAGCTGTGACTCTTTGCTTTACAAGGAACTGATCTCAAAAGGAGTTGATCTCCCTTAAGCAATGCGTCTGTGAATGTTCAGACAGTGGAGGGGAGGTGTTTCTTTGTCTGCCTAAAACAAGGACTCCTTTTCCTTGCTGGGAAGCATGAGCAGGCCCAAGCAGCAAAGGCTCCACCAGGGCTGTCTTGTCAGTGAGGTGGTTTAACCCCTTCAAGTTGCAGAGCTGCTGTAGGTACATCTGAGTGAGGATGCCTGTCTAGAGCCTTTGCCACGATAAATGTAATCTTTCTTTTTGTAATTGTAAAAAGAACAAAAAAGGATTGTCAAGTGAGTTGAGAGACCTGATCTGAATGTATGTGTGGCTCATTCCTTGGCTAATCATGATGCAAGCTTTGCACAGCAGTGTGGGGCACTAGGGCCATGTGCACGTTGTGCTAGATTTGGCTTGGCTGTGTGCTGGGTCTGTGCCAGCAGCTGAGGAAAAGCAATGAGCCTGCTCGCAGAGATAGTTCCAGCTCTGCAGCACAGCTAGGCTGTGGGGAACTCTGTGTGCTAATCCTTCACCCTCTTGCCCCTTTGCAAGGAAAACCCTCTGGGGACCCGCTTGGGAATAAAGAACTTAAACCGGGTTTTGGCTCCTGAAATGACGTCTGCCTTCCTGCTGTGTCCTGTCTTGAACTGGTGGCAGGAGGCCAAAGTCCTACAGGCAGTTGCCTCTGTGGGATCTCAGCAGGAGCCGTGTTTGCAGCGCTGTGGCCCAAGTTAGGCGTGACAGGAATCTCGTGCAGTGACGATGCTGTAACTGCAGCCTGCCATTTCAGGGATCTCTGTGGTGCTGAGCTCTCTGACAAGCATTTGCCGGGGCTTGGCATCTTACTAGCAGCATTAGTCCCATCAGAGAAACCACAGGTGCATCTCCAAAGCACTGATGGTTTTCTGTTGGCAAGTATCTCTCTCTACTGGTGTCCTTGCTCTTCTCTAGGGCCATGCTACTGCATTATCAGGTGATAGGGAGCAGGGAAGCAATGCCCCAGGCTTCCACCTTCTTTTTCCATGTTGGGGCACATGCTTTTTCTGTGGTGGGGCACTTCCATATCTGCCTGCACCGTGTGGTTGTTCACCAGCTGGCTGTGGGTAGGCACCTGTAGCCTCAGTGGGTGGGCATGGGCTTGGTCTGTGACATCAAGGAGTTGTGTAACATGCTTGTGGCACTGGATCGTCTTGTTCTTCTCTCTGTACCAAGGCTCATAAAGTTCAGGCACTTCCCAGTTGCTGGGATTTCAGGCCTCAGCAGTGATACCCGATCTTCATGAAAGGTTTTGGTCTCTTGTATAGTCAGTGAAAAAATTTCCAGAGCTGTTTCTAGGGCAGAGATCATGTATGTTCCTGTGTCTCTGTAGCATCTAGGACCTCTGTGCTAAATGGACTGAAATAAAATATGCTCCTAAAGCTATGTGGGACCACAGTGCTGTCCTCACGGTGCCTTTTAGTAAACCACGACAGTGGTGATAAGAAGTGTGTTCATCTGGGCTCCCATAGGCTGGGAGACCATCCTTCTTGTACTTGTTTCATGGTATGTTATTGACCAGAAAAGTTCCTTCTCACTCTCCTAGCCATCAGTGGAGGCAGAATTGCAAATTTGTGTCTCTGCAAGAGAAAACATAGAAATTCATAGGCTGATGACTTTGCCAGATTAAATGGATGGAAAGTACTTGAAGAGAGAGGTCCTTAAACACATTCTCAAAGGAAATAGAGGCAAAACTACAGGGGTTTGAGAGTGTTTCTATGGCTTTGAGTACAGCAGTAGCTTCTTTACGCTTTGTTGGTTTTAACCGTATGGTTAATGCATGTTTGTCCTTTTCTGCAATTTTGGCAGGATACATGCACTTGCAGAACCCAAGCAAGTATTTTGTGAAAGCAGTCCCAGGTGAGTAGGTGCTCAAACAGCACTTGCTGAAGGGCTGGGGACTGATGGGAGCAGACCCTTGGCCATTGTCTTGCTACCCCTTTCCCCTCTGTCCCCAGAAAAGCAGACTGAGATGTTCCATACTTGAAGGGCTCCCTTCAATTTGCTCTTCTGAGTTCTCAATCAAAAACCTGGGCTTGGCTCGAACCTTGCCTTTGTTGCCCCATCTGATCTGAGCTGCCCAGCTGAGATGCTGTGGAATAGGATGGTGTGTGGTGCAAGGTCCACGGGAGCCAGGCTGCGTGTCCTGGAGGATACAGCCCAGCTTTAGGAACAGAGTTGCTGTCTGTGTGATGTGATCAAAGCAGAGCTTGGCAAGCCTGGGCAACAGTCTCTTGATAGCATCTCTTCTCTGTTATCTGTATGGGCCTTGAAAAAGGCTCCACAAACCCATTGCCCTGCTGCTCCCTGTCCCAACTACCCCAGTGCCCTCTCCCACCGTGGTCTCTCGGTGAGGGATGAGCAACTCTGAATTTGCCCTGGGCACAGGAGAGTAGCCACTAACCTGCTGTAAAAAAACCTCACCCACTTTCCATGCCACACCCTGACTGTAACGTTATTACTATTTTTACTGTCATACCTGTGGTATAGTTGGGTGGTAATGGTGAGGCAAAAGAAATGCAATGATGAAACTCCTCCAGGGGTTTCAGAGATGTAATAAAATGACCCTTTCTGCACATCCACTGGTAACTAAAACCAGAACTATCACTTTAAGACTCTTTTCTTTTTAGTTTAGACAACAACCAGCAGGAGAGTATTGGGAAATTCAGTGCCACAGAAGGAGAATGCTCAGGGGGTGGTAGTGGCACTTTGCAAGTGTGGGGAGCCATGGGACTTGTGTGTGTGGTCCATCCTAGGCAAGGAAGGATAGCCCCAGCAAACACATTTCACACTTGTGCATGTTACTGACATTTCACAACCTTGCTGTTCTTGCCAGGCTTACATGGGGAAATCAAGAGACGATATGGACCCTCTCATGGGCTGCTTTGACAGCTCAACCATCTGAAAGAATATTGGATCTGTCCCAGCCCAAGGAAGATTATAGCAAATATGACCGCAGGTAAGTGATGTGGTAGCACATCCTGGAGAAGGAGGCAGCTCAGAGCAGCATGTTCTTTAGGGGGGGCATACTGGCTTTCCCCAGGGAAAGGGGAGATGCCATCTCCTCTCCTGAAAAGGCCGCCCTGTAGCACTGAAACTCACCAGCTGTTTTGTACTTGGAACAGGGGCTGTCTGAAGCAGGGAAGAAGGTGCTATGGAGCATAGTCACCTTGAGTACTTGGCTTTCAAAATGGGGAGAAACTGGAGAATTTTGGTGCCCTTTTATTTCCTCATACCCACTTCCCAGCTGGGAGAAGGACTTGTGCAACACACAGTTTGCTGGTCTGATTGGAGCTCTTGGTTCCCATCAGCTGCCCTAGGAGCTTGACTTGATCTCAGTCTCCAAGCTCAAGGGAAATGTTCCTCTACTGTAACAAAAATACCCATCCAACAGCTCTGCTTTGGTTTGAAGTAGACATCCTGTGCATGCATGCATTCCTTGATGGAACTGTCTCTAGAGTGTTCCCTGTCCTACTGGGGCTGATGTGGCCCAGCCAGGCACCTGGATGCAGTTAATGATCCCCTGCATCCTCTTGGAGTCTGACCTGAATCATTAGGATAAGGTTAGGAATAGAGAAATCAAGTGTTCTGCTGCTGGAAGGAATCCAGGTCTTTTGCCTTGAGTTAAACCTCTGATGTCACTGCATGGTGAAAAACTAAACCACGTTTTGGAATTGGAGTGAAAAATGATGTAAAACGTATAAATGACAGTGGTGCAGCACAGCTGTAAGCAAGTTGCCTGTAGCTCTATTGGGGGAGATGAAGCTCTTTTGGAGTCAGGATGGTGGTTGCTAGTCTGTTAGAAGTCCTAGCAATGAGAATGGAGATGAAACTGTGTTGCACTCTTGGCTTTCCTCTACCTGGAGGGATGTCAAGACATGCATGTCTGTAGTTTTATCCCCTCTGCCATTATCACCAGTTATGGGCTCTCTTCAGCAAGAAGCAAAGGCTCTCAGGAGGAAGGTGTCCATATGACAGCCCTTCCTGCCTTTCTGCTTACTTTTGCTTGTCCTTCCCTGGCAATGACAGGCATATTCCAACAGTTACGCTTGATTGAAAGCTGAATGAACAAGGCACTAAGGGAGATACCAAGATGAAAGGAGCTACAAGGGCACAAGGTGCTATCAAGCCATTGTAAAAAAGATATTTCTAAATTGGCAGGGCTGACCAACATAAATGCTGCCAGGTGTTTTGGGGCGGCTTCTTTAAATGGTCCAGGGAAAGCCTAGACTTTGACAGCAATGCAGTAAGGGTGCTTAAAAGAGGACTCTTCAGATGCAAACAGCATTTACAGTGAGGAAGCCTCAGGTATAAATGCCTATTTCTTCATGGCTTTTTCATATGCACTAGTGCCAGCTTTTGTACATGCAGCAGGCCTGGATGTTTAACCAGATTTAGGTTACCATCTGCCAGGATCATGTTCTCTGTCAGTTGTCTTTTGCTAGCTCTTCTGTGCTGTTCCTCAGAATCCTTCTTTCTGTATAGATGTAGACCAATGATCGGTGGACGTCACCCACTGGCAAAGTTTGGCTACCCTTCTGAACGGCTGCTGAAGTTGGCTGAACCTAAAAAATACCTCCCTGGTTTCCTGGAGCAAAGGTGAGAGGCTAGGAAGCCTGTACGATGCTGTAGGTAGAGCCTTGGGCCTTGTAGCATCTTCAAAGTGATAAATGCAGGAACAGAGGATGGGTGAACAGAGGGCAAAATGCAGAGCACTGTCTCTGCTGGGATTAGAACTTCTGGATTCTCTCATGGGATGAGTTCTACACTGGCGATGGCCACAAGACAAATGTGAGGCTTAGACATTGCAGCTGCAGCCGGAGTGGGGAACACCTGTGAGTGGCAGTGCCATGACTCTCTGCTTCCAGAGCCCGTGAGTCCCCCGCGTTTTCCGTGTCTGTCGCTGCACTCAACTATAATGCCTCCCCACGGATAACGGAGCTTGCCAAGCCAAAGGCGCTGCACCCCGACTTCCTACTGCCCAGAGAGGTGAGGAGGAGGCTGAGTGAGATTCGGAGGGTACAGGGATGCAGCAAACTGTCCTGAGTTATTTAGACTCCATATCCCACCCCTGGATGTGCCCAGTGCATGGAGGGGAGAAGCTGTCTGGTTCTGCTGGGGTTTATGGCACTGGGAGAAGCTGTCTTTTCAGAGAAGAATGTTGTCTTTGCAAATCTCCTGCTGGGAGACAAAAACTAGCAGGTTGGAACAGCCTAGTATAGCAGGAGAGCCAGGGGAGGCATCTGGGCTGCATCCTCTGATAAAGCAGCCTGGGAAAGAAACCTGATGGAAATGGCATGTTTAGCTCTTAGGGAGTAGTCGTGTTTGTAGTTGGGCAGCTGTGCTCCTATCTAAGTACACAGGGGGCATGAGATTGCAGATACTATGTGTATTTTAAATACATTTTACCAGAAGCCTAATTTGTATTTCTGAGCTTGTTCCTTTTAGGTGGGTCGTTGCTTTGACAGGGTGAAAGGGCTTGGAGTGTTCTCAGGTTATACTAATTTCTATGCCAAAGGCTAGGTTTTCTGGATGCAGCCTCCGGGGCTGGGAAATGGGAAGCTGGACTGGGGCAGGACTGGGCAACAGTAACCCTGTGAAAAATTTTAGAAGTCCCCTGCTGGAGAAGTAATCACATTTTCTGTAGGAATGCAGTTAACTGTACCAGCAAATTTAGCCTGAAATCTGAGTGTCCCTCCTTACCAGGGAAGTTATTTGATTTGGCCAGGAAGATGAATATAAAAAACATGGATGAAGTTTCTCTGCACTTTTACCTGGCTACACAGGCTCTCATTACAGGCACTCTCCTCCTGGCTCTGAGTGGGCGACAGCTGGGGAATCCTTATAATACCAAAATTACTTAATAGTTCAGGTGGAAGAAAAATATGGATTCTGGAAAATAGAGAGTGACCATGTCTGCAGAGGAAGGGTGCTGGGATGCTCATCCTTGTGGAGAGGGAGCACGTACTTGCGGGCTGCTGTACCAGCTCTGTGTCTGCACATCCCTCCCCCATTCTGGACCCATGCAGGTGCCAACACATGTTTCCAGCCTTGCAGCCTCAGCCAATGCATCGGCACGGGTCCAGAAACTCGCAGTGCCCTTGATCAGGGAGCTGACCTGCTGCTCCACGCACACCAGTCCTGGTTCTCTCATCTCTACGGTAGGGCAGCATCACCCGGGACCCTACATGGACGGGACTCTTGGCAGAGGAGAGGGCACAGGTGGCTTGTGGCTCTCTTCATCCAGCCCTGGATGTGCTGCTGCTCTCCATGAGGCTGGCATGGATGCTTCCTGAGCTGGAAAGGAGGACTTGTGCTCCATTCAGAGCATGAACTGACTCCCAGCACATGTCCCGTGAGAATGGCAGAGCTGTGCCCAGCCTGCACTTGTGGGGATGGGGAGAGGTGAACAAGTGCCTAACTGGGATCCCCAGTGCTGGGAGTGGGTTGGACAAAGGGCTGTGAGTAGTAGAAGGCTGGAGGGCAGGTTGTGGGACTGGCCAGGCAGCGATTTTTCCTTCTACAGTTTGCCTGGTGCAAAAAACACAGCTGAGGACAGGACTGTGTCCCATCTGCGTGACTGTGAACCTGGGAACACTGAGTTGGTTGCAGGCTGAGCACCCTTGAATACCAGGAGCACCTCTAAGGATCTTCCTCCCCATTCTTCCCCAGGTTTCCAGGTCATCTCAGAAGGTAGTTGCAAGCCCTCGGACCATTGAGCTGTCGAGGCCAAAACCGCTGCCCGCTAAGTACGAGCCGCCGCGCGATCCCGCGTGGCACGTGACTGAGGCTGCCAAGCGCGCAGTGGCCACACCGAGGGTTCTGGAGCTGGCCCAGCCCAGCGCAAGGTAGGTACGGCTTCCCTGTCACAGGGAAAGGATCCCAGCCAGCCCATTCTGTGTGGCTCATGGCACCTCGTTCCTTTGTGTGTGGTCAGAGAGGTTAGGCCAAGATTAGGAAGTGCTCTTCCACTTCCAAAATGCATGGATTTTATATGTCTGGATGTGTTAATGCTACATGGATTGCGGTTTAAAAAGCCCTTTTGAGGTAGAAGCAAAGTCAAAAGGGAAGAAACAGGAACTTTCCAGTTCTAGCAGGAATTACTGGTTAGGACTTCTTATTAATTCCAGCTATAAAAAGCAACCAGCTGGCAAAGGGCAGAGTGTATTACATTGATGTTGCCCAGCATGTTGCAGCTGACCTCTGCAGGAAGTGCTGGGGAGGATGTTTCACAGAGGGTGAGGGAATGCCTGTCTGTAGTGGCTGTGAGAGATATGCCTCCCCTGACAACAGCAGTGGAGGTGTGATGCCTTTTGTCCTCCCTTGACAGGGAGGGGCAGGCTTAGGTGGAGATGTGGGAGCTGACAGGCAGCTGACAGCTGGCCTTGCTCCAGTCAAGACTGACCATCCCTACCCTCTCTCCTCCAGACCTCGTGTGGGTTTCACTGCATTCAACCCAGACGCATTCAAAGTGAAGAAGACTGCTCTGAAGGCGACTTGTACACCACGGCTCGAAAAACTAGCTCAACCAGTTCAGCGCTAAGCTGCTTCAGAAATGCTCCTGCCATCTGCCATCACCCCTTGGAACACCAGTCTCTCTGGGCTGTGCTGTGGCTGGAAAATCTCCTTGAACGCAGCACAGAGGCAGCACTCAGCAGGAATACTTTCTGGGAGTTCAAATAAAATCGTCATTCCTTAAGAATAGTCATCAGGGAAAATTAACAGAATTTGACTTAATGTGGGAAGACTCTCTCCCTAGGATGGTTTATGCCTGCAGTTTCTCTCTTGATTGTTTTGCTGTAACAGTTTAAGAAGTAATAAAACAACTGCTGAGGGAAGGCAGCACAGGAACTGTCCTTTCATGCAGGGAAGCGTGGCAAACCAAACCCAAGACCACGTAGTAAGTTGATGCAACACAACTCCTGAATTTGGGTTTAAAATTTTTTTGCTAAACATCTTACTGACACTCAAAAGTTTTGGGCTTGTGACAGAAATAGAAATACAAAAGGCTACAATGTATGTTGAGTTGGCTTGGATTTGGGGCCTGTTTTCTCAAATGCCTGGAGAACAGGCAGATCCAGTTACATTATTCAGGTGGGTGAAAGATGTGTGGTTCAGATACTCACTTGTGTGACCCTGGGCAAAGTAAGAGAGTTCTGCACTGGGATTTTTGGAGCCTAACTCAAAAAAACAGTGTTCCCTTCAGTGTAAGGGAGAAGGCAAGTTGCAAAGGCTAAGCAGAAAATTAGTATTGATGCCAGAATCTGCAGAACAAATTCTGAGCTCCAGTCAGGTCTGTGGGTGAGTCAGTTTGGCAGCTGGATTGCAGAGGAACAACACAGCCTGTGTGGTGCATGGCATGAGGGAGAGTGCTTTTATCTGCTTCCTACGAGGCTTTTATCTGCTTCCTACAAGGTCAGTGTGTTTTGCACTGGCTGCCCAACCACTGGCGACAGGCTGGAGATACTGAGGGCAGAGAGATGCTCACCAGGAAGGGACAAAAGCCACAAAGGAAAGCATATGGCAGTTTCAGAGCCAATGTATTTTAATCTTCCCTGCGTTAAGCTGATTCTCCTTCCAAAGGAGTCGAGGCGGGTGACCACAAACCAGACAGGGATTAATCAGAGGATCCATTAATTGATTCAGTAATCCACTAAGCAGAGGACTTTTGAAGCCGTTTGAAGAAGGTAAGGTCACTGGACAATGGTGCTGGTTATTTTTAGACCAGGCATTGTCCTGTGCCAGCATGGAGGAGAGTTTGGACTTCGTGCAAGAGCCCCAGTGCAGCTGCATTCCTCAGGCTTGAGAATGGCCAGGAGGAGACTGGGATCTCCTAAAGCCTCCATGCTGTGGGGAACCCCAGCACCACCAGCCTGTGCCACCCTGGGGATTAGGAGGTGTGTGGAGCTGTGTGGGCTGCTGTGCATGGGCCCACGGGTGCCCCAGGAGACAAAGCTGCCTGTGGCTGTCCCTGTGGCAAAGGGAAAACCCACCGTGCCCGCTGGGGCTGCCTGGGAGAAATGCTGCCCTTCCAGAGGAAGGAATCTGCCTCCTGTCATGGGGGCAGGGAGCACAAGCAGGGACATAACACAGCTCCTCTCCTCAAAAAACATTGGGTTTTTATTATTGCACTGGGAAAAAGCCCAAAACAACCCACGAGTTCTTTCTCTTTGGTGACCTTTAACAGAAAGGTAAAAAAGGCATTCAAGGGGTGCTTGGCTTGGTCTGATTATGGTGTAGGCACTTGGTTTGCCAGTATCCAGAGCTGATTCAGGCATGTTGAGCCAAACCAGGTCACCTGAACAACACACCTGGTTTTCCAGATGCCCTACTCTCTGGATGATCTGTACCTTAAAGCTAGAACACATACTTTGCCTCTGGGGATTGTAAGGAAAAGGAATCTTTATTTCTTCCTTCTGTATTTGAACATATATCATGGCAAATTTTCTGCAAGCCTGGGACAAGGGCATGAAATTGCATTTTCTTGTGCAGCTGCTGTTAATGGGTTGGAATCACTAGAAAGGTTATCAGCCATCAAAAGTTGTATACACACACATGTGTATATATATTTTTATATATAATGCTTTTTTTCTGGTTATGTACATGTTAAATAAAATTTATGTTAAATAGCACAATATTACTTTGTATCGCAAAACCTATTGCAACAGAAGAACCCCAAGGAAACCCAGTCCAAAGAGCTTCACCATTGTTTATAAGAGGCAAGGGGATTGGAGCAGCATCCTCTAGTCCCTGACAGACCCACTTTCTGAGGGCAGCCCTTCAGACTTCCTCCACTCCGCCAGGCGCTGCTTGAACCATTTCTGGAGAGAAAGAACAGAGCAGAGACTGAGTGCACTGGGCTGAGCAAAGCCTCCGAGTAACTTTGCTAAAGGTGCAGTTGGGACACGTGGGACATGGTGAGGGGAACTCACGGTGCTGCTGCCTTGGAGCAAGGTGCTGTTCCCAGGCAGCATGTGGGCACCTCTCTCCAACTCATCTCTCCAGCTCACTTCAGACCTCAACAGCACAGGTGAGTCCTTTTTTTATTGCTGTGAGTCCAGGTTTTTCTTGCAAACAGAGTAAGAGATTAGCTAGATGGTGTCTGTTTAAATGACAGGAGAAGTGAAACAATCACTTTCAGGTCCAAAACTGACTGGAATCAAAAGCTCACTCATCTCAGAAAATATGAGAGATACAGCACATTGGCTCTCAAAAAATTTAAGAACAAATTTATTCTTAAAATTGTTTAAAATTTGTCTTAGTGTTCAGTTGATGTGCACATCTATGTTAGCAGTAACTTAGCGCTATGTCTGTTGTAACTTAGCATCTGGAAGCCCATTCCAAGAGCTGCTGATGTCACTTCAAGGCAGCCACAATTTAAAATATTAGATAAAATGTGTCTGGTTAATGCTACACTACCTAAGAAGAGAAGCAAGAAAAGAAATATAACTCATGTGCCGGAAGCACAGCTCAGCCTTTCGTTTGGCAATGTGCCTGTGATTCCTTTTGTTGCAGCTCATTTTGTTCCTATATTTGTTCATGGTTATTTTTGAAGCTATTATGGCCTGTAATGATACAACCACGGTGCTCTCTGCAAGTGTCTCTCTCACTCACACTCACACTGCCTTCGACCACATCCAGTCCTATGACTGACAGCTTACCCTCCTCTCAATAATTTCACTTTCTGTCCTAAACCATCATCTCCTCTTTGTATCTCACTGTTACTGAATTTTTTATTAAAATGGTGCTATTTCTAGATGATAAAGTACTCCAGCTGTCAGGGGCGATGATTCCCTGTGTTCTACGCATTGCAGGCACCTTGCAACTCACCACCCCAGTCTTGATCCTGTCCCTAACATGACCTTCATCTCCAGATCTCTAGGAGTGCTCTAGATTAGTGGAAAAAGATAGCAATCAGGGAAGATTTTAAGCCCTGGGCGTATATGGCCTATGCTTACAAGTTCCTGTAGGGGAAAAAAAAGGAATAGTGCCATTTCTATGGAGAAAAAGATATTTTAGGGGTACTGCCTCCTTGCTACCTCAAACAAGCAGTGATTGATGCCTGCCTGTCACCAAAGCACAGCCCACTCCAGCCGAGAACGATCAGTGCAGTGGACGCTGTTCCAGCATCTTTCCCTGGGACAGGCTAAATGCTGACACTGCCAGCTCGGCTTTTATACCCCTCTGGCTTTGCTGAGGGAGAGCCAGGCTTGACAGCTCTCTGCAAACTGCTGCTAACTTTCCAATTGGCTGGACTTCTTTTCTATACTTACAAATGCTGCTATGGGTCTAGTAAACACCTGCATCACCATGAGCTGCACTGCCACCTGAAGGAATTGGGAAGAAGCCTTTTGCTTCTGAAGCCCACGGTAGCCTGCAGGTAGCCAGTTGGAGAACAGGGCATGGTGGAATTCCCAGACAGTGGCAGTCTGTCCCTATGGAGGAGTATTTGGAGGCCTCTGTGTCTCCTGGAGAGGCTGACAGACTTGCCTGACATCAGGGCGTAGGGACGCTGAGACAGAGGGTGCACAGCCTGAGCGTGTCCCACAGCACATCCTGCAGGAATTGCATCAATCCTCTATACGTTTTAAAATGACAGTAGTTTCTTCAGACCTTTAAACCAGCAGTAGTTTAAAAACCAGCATCCAAGACTATCAGAAATGGTTTGGGAGAGCGGCGTGCCCAGGCTGTACATTCAGGAGCAGAAACACGGAGTGCAGGAAGGATGTGGGGTACAGGGAGGTGCTGTGTTGCATTAGAGATGTGTGGGTGCAGTTAGGGGTGTGCTGGGGGTTGCAGAGGTGCAGAGGAGGCTTGTGGGTGCAGTGAGGAGTGTGCAGGGTGCAGGATGGTGCAGGGAGTGCAAGCAGGGAGCACACAGGGTGCAGAGGTGTACAGGTGGTGTGGGGGAAGCATGAGAAGGGGAGGGACTGCTGTAGGAAGCCCGTGCAGGGACAGACAGAGAGACCAGGACAGGACAGACAGGAGGTGTGGGGCACAGAGGCATGCAGGGGGAGCAGGGCTGGTGCCAGGGGCAGGATGAGGGGCATACACTCACCAGAGTCTGCTCCTCGGAGAGCCCGGTCTCAGCAGCAATGAGGCACAGTGTGGTGGGGTCAGGATGCTTATTCACCTTGCAGAAGTGGTACTCCAGGATCTCCAGCTGCTCCTCAGTGGGAATCACTGGCTTTTCCATGGCCATCTCCTCCTGGGGCAGGGCTATGGGGCCAGGCACTGCGGAGAGGGGCTGGTGTCATTGCTCAAGCTAGGAGTGGCCAGTGGGGCCACACTTGCTGAGCCCCCAATTTGCCTTTTGTGTCCCCACCAAGCTCCCTCCCCCGGCCCTGGCTGTGGCCTCTGGCTGCAGCAGGGCTCAACTCCCTTCCCAAAGACGTGCCAGGGAGCTCAGCTGGGAGCACCAGCCCCCCAGCAACTCCTGTCTCGTTTCCTCACTGAGCAGCACGCGGCAGCAGTGCCCAGGGCTGAGCTGTCTCACCATGCTCAGCTGGCAGGAAGCTGCAGGCTGCTCAGCACTCCCCTGGTGCTGTATTTATAGCCAGTGTGCCTCCCATGGGAACGATTCCTGTTTACAGCCGTATTTAGGCCTGGGCGTCACTCAGGAGTGATGTCACAGCAATGGGCATGTTCAGGGGGTTAATTTAAAGATATTAGTTTAAAAAAACATCATTTATCCTCTGGGTGAAGGAACAATATCTGACATCTAACCTAGTGGGTTGTTGATTTTTTTTCCCTATTTCTCAGTGATCAGGCAAGTTTGTGCAAAGGAATGATAAAACAGCACACAAGATCTTCTGGGAGCACAGTCTTCAACCCAGCAACCACTCTATTTCCCCTCCTCAGGATCAGTGTCCTGGTCCTTCTCTTAGCAGTGTGGCTGGACATCACACAATGCTGGGCATGAGAAGGTGAACTGCATTGTTTTAAGTAATATTTAATGTTACCCCACATGGACATAAACAGTTAGTCTTACTGTTCCTGAGCATCACCGAACTGCTGGGTTGGTTGGTTGGGTTTTGGTGTACAAGTGTTCAAATCCTCGAGGACTGTAACCTGCGTGTGTCTGTTGCTCAAGCACCTGCTGCCTCTGACTGTGGTCAGTCCTAGGTGCTCCAGCAATGGCAGCACCAAGAAATCCATGTTTTCCTCCAGAGCAGCATTTGTCCCACTTGTGCTTTGCATAATCTCTGGAAGATTTGGCCCAAAAGAACAAGCAGAACAAGTGCATCTTGGCTAGGTCCCGCACCTCTCTTCTGCTGGGCTCCAGGTTTGCTTTCACATGGCAGAGGGTCGAGCTTGTTAATTCAGTCAACTAAAACATGAGGCACTGCCCCCACACAGCAAGCACAAGTCCCTTGATGCTGAATCACTGCGGTGTTTTTGAAACCAGGCTGTGGGGTACTGGCAGGGGAGGAGCTGGTTGCAAAAATGTGGCCTTTCTTGATCTGCTCTGCTGCTGTCCCAGTTGCCTGGCCCATCTCTGTCAGGTTGGCTGGTTGGTGTTGCTGGCTCCCCAGTGCTGCCAGGAGCCCTTGGCCCTTCCTGGGACTCCTGTGGGCCATCTGCTGCAGACCCGCCCTGCATCCAGCAGTCCAGCTTTTCTTTCCCTTTGGCTCTGGGGTATAATCCTGGAACGCCCATCATGCTGCACCCCTACTGCACAGGTTGAAACCCAGCTGCTTTCTTGGTTGACTGATAACTCAGCTTTAGGTACCCTGGGGTATTAAATACCCAAGGGCTTTCACTTGCTGACAGAACTGCTAGGATGGAGCTCAGCTTCAAAACTGCCTTGCAGCTTGCCAAGAGCCAGGCTCAGTGAGAGGCCGGAGAGATCCTCTTCTTTGAACCTTACCTCATAAAGTAAAGATCCCCCTAAGCCTCCTCTGCAGAAAGTGCTTTAACTAATAAATGAATCCTTTGGCATTTGAGTAGGGGCTTATAAATAGACAGGGGCTGGTTGTGAAACAGCCCACTCTGCTTGAGTCACTTGGTAAATACTGATTGTAACACAGTGGTTGCGTAACACTGGGGCACCTCTGAGCGTGATGGAGTGCTGGTAGACAGTGTCACCCACCAGCCCTGGGTGGACTGAGGAAAGACCATATTTAACCCCAGGTACTGCAAGCCAAGTTGGCCTTGTCTGTGGGGTGTTGCAGCTGCCTGGGTTTTCCTGGGGTCAGCTCAGTTCAGAAGCATCCATATAGGAAGGGGGCAGTCAAAATTCAGTTCCTCATTCATGGGAGGTAGTAAGAGTCTGCTGAATGCTGCTCACCTACCTTAGATGTTTGTAGACCTCTGGAAAAGGTGCAGGGGTAGAAGGAGGTCCCCTGGACTTGAGGTGCTGCTCTCCAGCACTGTGCCAGGCTCTCCATGAGATCAAAATGCAGATGAGGCCAAGCTCAGGCCACAAGTCCTACCTCTCCCTTTTTCAGCACACCACCGAGCCACCTGCCCTTCTCATAGAAAGCCCAGGCACAAAAGGATCCTCATCACCTCCAGATCGTGCATCTAGCCCAGGCCACCAGCAGCAACATGCCTTGGCAGTTCATAAATCATTGTTTGCAGCCTGCTGCGTTAATGTGCATTGATGTGTGCGCGTGGATTTGCATAGGGAACACATGCTTCACCTTTCATGTTTCACCTGCACAGCTATTTCTGCTTCTGGTTATCTCCAGGTTCCTGAGGCGTTTCCCCGTAGGACACACTATCTTCTACCTGCTGGCAGCTCAGGGTGCCCCAGCATGTGGGATGTGATGCCTGATGGGCTTTCTTTGTGCCCCCTCTACCCCTGCTCTGGAAGGAGAACAGTTTTTACTCCTCAAGGTTGTGAGATGATATGACTTGAGGGCAGCAGGAGCGCCTAAATGCCCTGACTGGCTCTATTGAGACCACTAATCACCTACCCACTATGTAAATGGAACCTTGTTTAAGCCCAAGAATGCAGCCTGGCCTTCAGGCTGTCCAACATCTCTCCCCTCTACAGGACAGGTGATTGTCTCACGTTTCTTTAAGCCTGGTAGAAATATGGAGACTCACAGCTTGTTTGGCTTAGCTGCTGAAAAGCACCACATCTCACTCCTTTTTTCCTCTTAAATTTTTGGCAACATTGAAAAAAGAAAGAGGCTTTTTCAGTGCAAGGAATGTTAGCCATTCAGAAGGGCTGTGGGGCTGCAGTTGTCGTTCAGCTGGGGTTTACTCACCCAGGCAGAAATGACAATGCCAGATGTACTGCCACAGAGAAACCACCGCACCTGCTCTGTTCTAAGTGTCAAGATGAAGACCCCTGGGGAATTTACACTTGGCTCTGACTCTCTTGGTTTTAGGTGGAGCAATGTGAGAGCGGAAGCTTGCGAGTGGTTCAGCAGTTGCCTGGGCCGTGGGCAGCTCCAGCCAGCATTGCTACGTACATGACAGCACCTGGTGCTCTTAGTGTGGCTGGCTGATAGGGCATTAAAATGCACCTCCAGGGTCATTTTGGAGTGAGCAGACAAAAGGTAATGGCTGATGGACACAAGTTGCAGCAAGAGAAAGTCTTATTATAAATATACAGCCCTCTGCTCATGTCCTGTGGTTGCACCCAGCTCCCCAGAAACACCCTGGGGTTACTAGCAGGACTCCTTGCTTTGGCCTGAAATGGGAGAGGACATCTTTTTCCCTCCCAGCATGGGTGCCCAGCACTGCTAGTGCGGTCAGCATTTACTATCCTGGCAGAAATCTGCCACTTTTCCAGAAAATACATGATCTCTGTTTGCTCAGCTTTGCTTTTTTGAACAGTAGTCACAATAGCTGGCTGGCTGTGCAGCTTTCTAACGATTTACTGCACCCAAAGGCCCTAGAAATCTCTGAGCTGTGGCTGCTGCCAAGCTGATGGGGCTCCATAGCCTCTGCTGAGCTTCTTGACCTCTTTCCCATTGCTCCCACTGTCAAGGCTGGGATGCAACTGGAGGCATCTGCATCTGGTTTTAGCTTGCAGCTATTTCCTGCCACTGCAGGGATCAAAATAGCAGTTCTCAATGCAAACGAGCCCTCTTACCCTCCCTTGCTCTGCTGCAGAGCCTCGTCCTGTCCTGAGCCTTTGCTCGGCCTCCAGCTGTGGGGAGGCTGTGGATAACATCAGCCAGCATGGCGCACAGGATAAGGTGGGACAGAGGCTTTAAAAATAAACCGGGCCCTGCCATAAATAAGGAAAAAACACCTGTCATGCATCCTGTAAACTACCCGTCCAGTCTTTTAGAAGATACTATCGGATAGGAACAAAGCAATCAGGAGCACAGCAGCTGCTGCAGCAGAGGCAGGACGCGGTGGTGACCCCTGCTTGGGGTCTCTCCTGCTGCCTGGGGTCTCTTCTGCCTTCCTCAGGCATGAGACCTTCCTGCCCCGCTGGGCGCAGCTCCGACCTCCTCAGCATCAGCACCCACAGGGCAGCTCCTCCCTCCATCCCCCCCATCCCCAACTGCAAACCCACCCCGACACCCCCAGCTCAAAGCCTGTGCTTACCTGGAGCTAGCAGGGACCAAAAGTGTGTAAAACAAGAGCCCCGCAGGTCCCTGGGTGACTGCTTAAGTATCTGCGTGTGTGTTTGACAGGCGGGGACCTGAAAAACCTGCCGCAAATCACAAGAGCTCCCGGGATCCACAGGCGCTCTCTGGGCTGGTAATTCAGGTTTGGCACCCGCTCCCTTTGGCAGGGCTCCGCGCGTGGTTGTGCGGGCTCCCGGTGGCCCGGCAGCCGTCGGGGCGCGCCCCGCCACGCTCGGGGCCCCAGGACGCGGCTCCGGCCGGGGCTCTGCTTCCTGCGGGGGTACAGGAAAGGTGCAGGCGGGGTGCGGGCGGAAACTGCGCTTCGTACAGCGGAGCCGCAGCCGAGCCCGCCCGTCCCTGCCGGCCGGGCTGCATCCCGCTGCGCCGCCGTGAGGAGCCCCGCTCCCGCCTCTGCTGATGGAGCCCGGCCGCGCTCGCTGCTCTGCGCGGCTGGATTCGCATCTCGCTTCAGCGTCTTGCGAATGATGGGCCCGGGTTTAACATTCCTGAGTCTGCTGTCGCTTTAGCCAGCCCTGCGATCCCGCCGGGCTGGGTAAAAGGGCAGGACGGGGACCTGGATCTGTCCCGCTGCTGCAGCCCGAGCGCCCTCAGAGGCGCAGCCTGGCTGGGGATGGGGAGGAGAGCAGGGCGTCCTCCTCTGCCAAAGACCTCTCCTCGATCAAAGTGCCCAGGAGTGCAGCTCCCAGTGGGGTGGTCTGGAAGCATTAGACAGCCGCTTACAAAGAGGCATCTCGTGGGGTGGAGTGCAGTGGGGAGGGGCTGATTTTTTTCTCTCAGTTTGTAGACAGCTGGAAGGGGATGCTGGAAAATCAGAGAGGTTGAAGAAAGGGCTCATGAAAAATTAAGAACAGTTTGCAGTGGCTGAGATTATCTGCCAGAGCAAAACTCAGGCTGGCACAGAATGCAAAAGCTGTGGAGCTGGCTGGAGACAGACGCAGCAAGCCCTGACCCTGGGGAGACAAACCCAGGCAAGAAACCTGCCATATGTTTAGGAGAGAGCCAAGACCATCCTGAAGAGGTTTTGTAATGTTGGGGGAAACATGGGCCAAAGCAAGGGGATTGCAAAGACATCTGAGCCAAAGGACAGGCAATCCTGTGCCAGTTTTCCTAGCAGGATGACATTGATCGAGCAAGATCAGGGGATAGCTTCACTGCCTGATAAACCAAATGGTGCTGTTCAGTGGCTGCCAGCGAGGTTTTTGGGGGAAGGCTTGATCCTGCATGCCTTGGGCCGGCACCTGGCCAGAGGAATATGTTCTGTTTATCACTGGTGCTAAGCAACAGGAGCACGGGTAGCAATGGGTGTGCACAAGCAGATTGGACAATGTGTCAGGGGGGATGGCTCCAGAAGCCGTGCTGGGGGCATCAGGGGGCATTCAAGGAGGCTGGAGCAGATCCCTGCAGCAGGACTCAGCCTTGGATTTCAATCCCAGTGTGGGAAAGTCCAGGCAGAGGTCCCAAACTGCAAACTGACAAGTCCTTGGGAGAGCTCTCAGGGGTATTGCTGCTTATCTGCCCCATGTCTGGTCTCTGCTCTGGCATCTGGTCTTGGCCAGCACTGGTGACAGGACAGATGGGAAAATATTTTAGTCCAGAAAGATTTTCCGATGTTTGTATGCTTTTTTTCTTTTCTTTCTGTGCATGTGCCCTAAGTGTTGCAAAATGTGAATAACCTGGCCCACAGGAACAGGATAGGCTCCTCTCTTCCTTTGTTTATTACTGTCAACGGAGAGAAAGCTTTTAATGTGGAAAAACCCTTTTCTCTTAGCCTGTGAACCCAGCCCAGGCTTGCAGTGGGAGCACTGGCAGTGATGTATTTCAGGCTGAGACACCCCACTGAAACAGTTTCAGAGGTGCTGGGAGTCCTGCGGTGACAGTGTGAAAGTCACATCACAAATCTGTTCACATCTGGCTGGCACATGTTAATGCTTTTCTGACCTTTTCTGAAATATTTTAGACCCCATTTCTCCTCCTGGGAGAGGGTAAAAGTACTGCTGGAATTTATGCCACACCTGATATGTAGAGATCCTGTCCCCAGAGGATGTCCTTTGTCAGCAGAATTAGATTAAATAGAAACAAAAGGAAGGGTGCATCCAGGCCCATCACAGACACCTTTTTCCTGTTGAGGAGAAGTACAGCTGTTGTGATGTGCATTTGACAGTTTTGCATAATACTGTGGCCTTGCAGGGAGGGGTTGCAGGGGTGGCTGCAGCCTGCATTCAGCACCCCACTCCTCTGGACCCCTCCTGCAGAGGCCTGAATATCATCCAGATTGCTCTGTGCCAAGATATTGGCTGAAGTCACTTCTGGGGGGTAGGTGCGCATTTGACACACAACTCGTGCCCATCCTGGCTCAGTTGTTGTCCTTTTAACACTCCATGGGGACAGAATGGAAAAAAAACATGGAAAGGGGAGGCGGGAAGCAACTTCTCAAGCCATCAGGATAGAATGGGATATAACACAGCTTTTATGACTTGTTCTTATTTCCTCCTTTCCATGCATGTGTCTCTCCTGAATTTTGCCATGTTTTCTTTCCTGAAAATGAGGCTTAGCACCAGCACCCCTTGTCTGGGGATTAAGCAGAGATATTTTTTTTCCTTTTTCTGAGTATGTGAATTAAAAAATCTGTGGTTTCCAGACTCCACCCCAACCCAAGTGTCAGAGAGAGTGCAAAAGCTTCCTTTCTCCCTCTGAACACCCCAAATGCAAAGGAAAACCTCAAAAGCCATCTTCTGTTTTGTTTACCAGTATTTTTTTCCCCTGATGTCCTGGGGTTTTCTGGCTGCTAATCAACAAAAAATGTAGCTGGAAACAAGGCTTTACAGAATATTTTGGCTTCCATTCAGTTAGAGAAGAGTTTTCTAACTAGCCAGTACTGACTCACAGGACAACCCTTGCAGCTAACCAGATGAGACTTCTACCTCCATACCCCACCTGCCCCATCACAGCATAAGAGATCGGTTATTCTTCAGGGTGCAGCTGGCAATTGCCTTTGTTGGACATCCCAACACACAAGAACTTGACTGAGTCATTGTTCTTTCAATCAGTTTTTTTCCCTGGAAGAGCAGCAACACCGGCTGCACCCCAAGAGCCAGCAGCACGCCGTGCTTACCCGGACCATGCCCTGGGCAGGGGGAAGAGAAGGTGGGCGCAGGTGGCTCCTTGCTGCTGGGGCAGGGCTGCTGCCCTGGGCTCAGCAACTTTCTCTTCTGCTCTCTCCTTCGAGCATTTTCCTTTGGCTTTTGTGGGCAGGGTTCAGCCTGTCTCTCCTCAGCAGCAGAACAGATCCAAGCCAGACAGATACTAATCAGATGTGACTTCCAATAAAATCCCTGCCTTTGCTTTGTCCGTGGGATACAGTTGTGTGGATGGAAACTGCAGTGTTTTATTATTCCTCCCGTTGTTCCAGCGCTTCTCAGAGAACAGTGTCATCTCATTGGTATTTCCATGTGCAATCTCTGCCTGGGGTACAGTCTTCCTCCTTGCTCTCACTCTTACTAACCGGATTGTTTTGAGGTGACTAAACCGGGAGTTGATACGTGCAGTTCCTTGCCGGGAGGATTTTCAGCAGCGCTGCCATAGCTTGTAGGCAGAACGTGCTGCAGCACGCACACACAGCCGGCAGGGCATCGCACGGAGCTGCTGCCGTGCCCAGCCCAGGAAAACACGGGCTCCGGCGCTGGTGAGAGGCAGGCAGGGAGGACAGAGCAGACCTGCAGATCCACTCTCCAGCCTGGGAGTGCCAGGGGCATGTGCAGGGGGGGAGTGCCCTTCCACAGGCTCGGATGGCTGCGCATTTTCTAGGGGCAAGTCAGGGAGATGGGAGGCTGCTGAAAACGTCTGCTGAAATCTCTTCTGTTCTGAATCTCTAGGCTGAAGCTTCCTGGTTTTGGAGGTCCTAACTCAAATACGTCAGTGATCAAATACTTCAAGTCAAATACTTCAAGGTCAATGGAGGGACTTTATCCCTCCCCAGAGCAGGGATGAGCTCTGTCCAAACACTTGCCTGACACCGCCATGGCCCTCCCTCTCAGCTGCAGCAGGAATCTATCCTGAAGACCTGCTTCGAGGGTCTCAGCAGGGCAAGCACGGGTGCTGACCCTGCCATGACTTTGCTCAGCCTTCACCACAAGGGACAAGGACCGTGTTTTCCCCTGTGCTGTCCCACAGGTGCCTGGCTCTCGTGCCCATCTCATGGCAGCAGTGCCTCCAGCCAGCAGCCCGTGGTTTCTGTTGGACCAGTGTGGGCAGGCACCTGTGGAGAGGTGGCTCTGGTGCCACCAGCTGCTGCGTCATTGCCACAGGCGATGAGCAGGATGGGTCCTCTCTGTGTGACACACACCACCTGTGGTGCCCTGTGACACTGGCACACAACTGGAATGACTTGCAGAGTGACAATGAACAGAGAAGGAACATAATGGAGACTCTGCTCCACCTGCTGGGTGTCAGGGAGTGGCTTCAAGGGCCCTAAGCAACCTACTTAAACAAAATTTTGTTCCCTTTAGCAACCTGGCTGCTGAAGAGGGCTTCTGGGAAGCTGGCACTGACAAAGGATGCTGGCTGCCCACAGTCTTCTCTGCACAGCTGGCCATGGGGACGGCTGAGTGAGCACTCACAAATTGCCTCCTCATTGCTCTGACAGCCTCATCACCCCAGGTCACCCTCAGTGAGGCATCCCCTGCTCATGGGATCTCCCCGCTGCTCCAGCCCGGGGGGCTCAGGCTGTCAGAGGGCAGGTTGTGTGTGGTGTGCCTGGCAGAGAGATTCCAGGATGGAGGAGGGTGCCCTTGCCGTGTCTCTCAGGGTATGGTGACTGGGCTGGTGGGTGGGGGTGTTCCCTGGAAAAGAGTATGGGAGCAGGGTGCCCAACTGCACAAGCAAGCAGCTGGAGAGTGCTCAGCCCATGGGAGAGCCCAGCAGGCTCAAACAAGCACAAACAGCCTAAGAAACCTGAGCTAACAAAGCTGTGCCTGCACCACGGCTTAGGGAAGTCACGCTCTTGTCACAGCACGTCTCTTAGCACCTTGTCCTGCTGGAGGGAAGTGGTTTGGGGGACACCCAAGGCTGGGGGGCCAGTTCCCATCAGCGGTGAGGGCAGGTTCTGGAGGCTCACTGCCAATCTGAGGCTGTTTGAAGCAGAAGGAAGGCTTCTGGCACTGGCATGGGATTGCTCTCATGTTGCTCCAAGTGTCTATGTGCCCGTCTCTTGGCTGCCTGGTGCTACACACAGCCAGTCTGTCTGGCTTCTCTGGGTGGGTTTTTCTCGCTTCCTCAAAGGCTCTTTCTCATCCTAGGCCTAGTCCTGGCTAGTAAGATCTTCTCCAGGGAGGGCTTTATGTAGGACCATGTCTCTTGTTTCGTAGGTCTCTGGCCTGGCTGCAGAAAGCGCTGTTCAGGGGGGTGGGCACAGTAGAGCTGAGCTCAGGGAGCTCACTGGAGAGCTGTGTTCCCTGTGCTACTTCTGTCTGCATGGCGAAGGAACACTGGAACAGACTGTCAGGGGTTTCCAGAGCCTGCTTCCCTTGAAATATACTTCACAGAGCAGATATTCTCTTACCAGACCCTAATTCAAACCTCTGCTGCCCATTCACCTGTTCTGCACATAGAATTGGATTTGCTGACTTGTGGAAATGAACTTGCCTGACCATGGCAAATATGAGCCATGGGGAAAATAAAATACACAAGGGGCCAGCTCTGCTCTCTGTGTTGCATTGGAAGTGTTGGTGACCCAGGAGTAGGGACACACAGGAGACGCTTGGTGTGGAACTGCTCACAGCCTGCTGGTCTCTGCCAGGTGTTTTTCAGTCCTGTCATTTATGAAGACCTGGAGGCTTTCTTGAGTCTCCGAAAGTGTTTTATCTGTTCTGAATAAAGTACTCATCACTCACTAATGGCAGACTTTGACCCTGAACACTCATTTCATGATGTTTTCACCCAAGGAAATTGAATGCCAGAGATGGGAAGTTAGGCAGAAGGCTCAGAGGCGTTTTTCTGCTGTGCACCTACACACAGCACTGCAGATAACTGAGGTGCTTTCTCACAGGTAGTCAGACCTGCCGGGGTGGTTCTGGCGGTTCTGGTAACACCCGACTTTGGGCAGCACAGGTGCTGGTTGCAAATGCACCAGCCCGTTGCTATTGCAAACTGCAGAACAAGTGAGATGGAAATGACCTCTCCAGGTCTCTAGTGCAACCTCCTGCTCCAAGCAGGGCCCTCTAGATCAGGTGGCTTAGGATTGTGAGCAGCAGAATTGTGAACATCTTGATGAATGTTGTTCTTAGAATCTCTGGGTGTTCCTGTTCTAGTATTCCTCATGGGAAATAAATTTTTGCTGGTATTTAACAAAGTTTCTGCATGTATACACCATCCCTACTCTAGTCCATTATTACTTATATGTGTTGGGGTTTTTTTGCCTTACTGGTGCATAGCAGAGTCTAAAGGCAATGTTTGTCAGGGGACAAAAAATGTTTTCTTCCCTCCTCATGAGCCAAATCAATTTTCTTTTTAGAGTTAAAACCCCCCTTTTCTGACGGCTTTTTAAAAGGATATCCTTCTTTCTCTGTGTAGGAGTGGAAGAAGTCCCCAAACTATGCATGTTTGTCCTCTTTTTGGACTCAGTCACATAGCAACAGGTGGTTCTAGGAGATTACAGACCCTTATGGCCAGAAAGAAAATAAGAAATGTAAGAAATCTTTACTTTGGCTGATCCATGGAGATGACTTGTTTATTGCTTTGTCCTATTTGATTCTGGCATTAATACTATCTAGCTCTCAATAGATAGTCGAGTTTTAAATGTTGATTATGGTTCAGATCCCTAAATTCTCCTGGAGAAGCTGGCTGGTCACAGCATGGATGGGTGCACTGTTTGCCATGTAAAAACTGTCTGGGTGGCAGGACCCAGGGAGTGTTGGTGAATGGAGTTACATCCAGCTGGTGGATGGTCACTGGTGGGGCTCCCCAGGGCTCAGTTTTGGGGGCCAGACCTATTTAATGTCTTTATCCATGATCTGGCCAAGGGGATCGAGTACATGCTGTGGGCACGGGGCAAGTTGATAGTCAGGGAAAGCACCAGGCAGACAATTTACCTTTTGCTTGATTGTCAGGATTTATATTTAGTAGCATAGCTTAGTGGGATTTGGCAGTGTTAGGTTTACAGTTTATGATCTTAAAGGTCTTTTCCAGCCTATATTATTCTGTGATTCTTAGCAGATAAACTTAATCATCACTGTGTTCTCCCACTCACAACCTCACATTTCACTACAGCTTTGTGCATCCTGCTGTATTTATGTCTGCTGCCACAGGGAAGGCAGAAACACTGTGGGGCAAGAAAAGCTATGAGTCCCATTTAAAAGCAGTGATGATTTTTAGAAATTCAGAGAGAAGCAAGATACTTAGATTTTCCCAAAGTTACCAGAAGGTAAGAGTGTGCATGCCGACAGCTACGGTACAACAGCCCCAAAGCCTCCTAGAGAAGCCACTCCTCTTTGACAGATGCTCTTCCAATGAAGAGGGATGGTTCACTTCAAGTGTCATTTTACAAATATCTGCAAATTGCTGGATATCCAAAATATTTGAAGGCGACTGGCAGATAAGAAAGGACTTCCAGAAAACCCAGGTCCTTCCAGTGCAGCAGTTCGGGGCTTGCTACAATATCCCACAGAACCTACAGTGACACCAGATATTACTAGACAAGTGAAAGACCTCAGTCCCAGCCTATTCTCTGCTCCAGAGTGCTTCACAGTAGGGTTTTTCACTGGGGAAGCTGGAACAGACTAGCCTATGTAGGAACAGCTTTAAGTCAACTCTAAACACTTTTGCACCTAATGTCAGGAAGAAAGATTCAGAACTGCTTAAAAGGTAAAATTAAACACATGTACCAGATTCTTGCATAATTTCTCACCTGAAGAAGCACTTTAAAGAGTTCATTTTTCCTCAATGTAAAGATGAGGCACTTTCACAGAGAAAAGCTGGGTTTTTTTCCTGAGCTAAGAATTCCCTGTCCAGAAACCTACACTACTTCTATAGATGTTTAGAATTTAGATAATGAAGCAGTTGCTACGTGACCAACTCGAAAATCACACAGCTAAGATAGAAACCAGTGCAATCCTACACATGGCAATGAGTGCCACGGCTTCATCTGTGAGTCATCTGCCCACAGAATAACGTTTCTACCGTTTCTACCATTTCTAATTGTGTACCACGGAGCTTCCTCCAAAAAAACATACTTGAGATTCAATGATCAGGAAAAAGTTAACTTTGCCAAGTAAATTAAATTGACCGTGTATCAATAACACTAATAATAATAGAGTTGAAAACAAGCAGCTCCTAACAGAACGTTTATTCATTCAAATGATAACGATGAATTAAAAGCCTTTCCTACACCCCCTATTGTCAACACAAAACCAACTTTAAAAGAAAACAAATGCTGCCGCCTAGAGAGCAAGCTGGAAATTCACAAATCCAAGCTCTTCGTTCTGACTTTCTCCCACAGGATTCAGACATGGCTTTCCCCTCTGCTCCTGCTCATGGTGCTGTGTCACCCAGGAGAGACTTCTCTTTTCCTCTAGACACCAGTGTTACTAACCAGTTACACCTCTGGTGGAGAAAGCCTGCATTCCCTGCAAAGGGTGCCTGAAGCGAGGGGCTGAGCACTTCCAAACTACTCACAGCTAAGCTGGGAGCCCAGCTGTCCCAGAAAACACACGCTGTGCTGCTGAGCAACAGCACGTGGAGTTCAGGCAACTTTTTAAAAACATGTTTCCTGGGCAAATTTAAAAACAATTAAAATTCCAGGAGGGAAAGTTGGGAATTTTATCAGTTAAAAAAAGCTCTTCTTGTAACTCAGCCAGGGGAAAAAAAGCCATTCATTTCTACACTTCATTAGCAAAAGCCAGTAAGACATCTTCTGACCTCCCTTTGATCTATAAGGATGGCTGCACATTCTCTTCCCAATGAGATAAGGACTGTGCTGATCCTGTGAAGCTAGAAAATGTCATAAAATCCTAATCAATCGAAATATGATTCAACTACCTGAGCTCAGGCAGAATAAAGATCCCTTCTTGATTCACAATCATGCCATTCAGCTAGCATAACTCCTTGTTAGCTTCACAGAGGTGTAATAAGCTCACAGGAATGCTTGCCGTAAGGTTGTTGATGTCTAAAGATTACAGTAACATCCTTCTATGACACTGTGTTATAAATTATGCTGAGAATCCGTTATTATTATCTTGATATTATGCATTATGTTGTGAAGCTGTGTCAGGGGAGGTTTAGGGTGGATGTTAGGAAAAGGGCAGTTGGGCACTGAAACAGGTTCCCTGGGAAGCACCAACACTGTCTTGAGTTCAAGAAGTGTTTGGATAATGCTCTAAACATGCTCCTAAATATAATGTACAATTTTAACTTAAAATAATTAAAGCCATCGTACTGAAATTAACCATCTTTTTGAGCTATGAAGCTTCATAAACACCCAACTGGGGTACACTGCTGTTTGTTTTTTTTTTCTCTTTGCTCCAGCTGTACCACACATGACATTCCTCCAACAGTGATTAGTGTTTGCTCAAAGAAAATGAAAGCAGGCACGCATTGGAAGGATAGTTTTGACCCTTTTAAGGAACTGTAAAAACATGATTGTTTTTCAAACCTGAAGTCACTGACCTGAGAATGTTCCTCAGGCATGAAATGCGGTGTACATCTCTGCCTGCACTGCTGCTGCCCAGCAAAGCCTGACAAGGCCATTGTCTGGGGCCAGGGTGAGAGCAGGAGCTGCTTGGCTGTGATCAAAGGTAGAAGCCACCTGTGTATTACTGAGCACGGCAGGACAGCCCAAACACAGTTAATTTCAATCAACATGCAAAAAAAAAAAAAAAAAAGGATACGTTTTCCAGTATGTTATGGATATGGTATATGGATGTGTTTTCCCCAGTTTTAATACAGTAAACATACTTTAGATATGCAAGATTATTTATTACCACAGGCTACATAAAAGGTACACTTAAGGCATTGTTTCCATTTGGATTGTCTGTGACCCTCTTTTTTTCTTGAAAAGTAACTGAATGACAGCCATCTGTCATATCAGCAATGTCCCCTTCGGGCAATTCTTACATTCTTGTGCTCTTCTCTGCAAACAGAAGAAAAATATATTGGAAGAGGAACACTACTTGAATTTTACAGACACATTTTAGAAAGTGGACTCTCTCATGTCTTTTTGTGTTCAGTTAAATGCAGCAATGCATTAATTGCATCACTTACTGAAAGCGTTACCACAAAGTAACCATGATACAAGAAATTATGAATCACATACACAGAGTAACTTACCACAAGCTTTGTTACCTATAAAAGCCTGATAAAACCATCCAAATCTGAGAACTGTCAAACCACATGACAAATCACACCGTGAGGACTAACAAGTCTATTACAAAGCACTAATACAAGTTAAACTTTGCAGTCTCTGAGGTGTGAACCAGTTCTAAAGCTTACAGTATTTCCCCCTTCCACATGGGAATTCAGTGGGAAGGGTGCGCATCCTGATCCACCTCTGCATCTGAGGCTTCACTAAATTTCGAATGTGTGGTTCTCTGAATGATGGAATCTTCTTTAAGGAAATTTTAGCCAAGTACCCCTTAGTTTGGGAACACTGGTTTGGTTTTTTTGCAAGTCCTTTACACAGTATTTACAAATCCATTACAAATCCATTTACAAATCACAATTTACCAGGCAAGTGCAGAGAGAAAAAGAAAGTAATAGAATGCAAATTGTCCCAGATCATCAGTTTGTTCCCTTATCTTAATAGAATCCAGCTGGTTTATGCCTCATGAAATTCAAGAGACTTATGTTTACCCAAAAGCAGGGTTAATCTGTACTAATAGTTTTATCAGGGACCTTTTAAGCAGAAGGTAGTGGAGCAGATCAGGAACATGAAAGGCAAAAATCAAGGCCAGGGGATGCGAAATATCAGTAAGGATGCCAGGAGAAGTTCTGGCTGAAGGACAGCCCTTACCATAAACCCTGCAGAGACAGCTCAAGCTGCTGCATCTGTTTCCAAAGAGCACGTGTTGCTGTCAGACTAGGTTTAAACTAAGACCAGGTGTTGTCATTGCTACTGGACACTGAGTGGGGAAGAGATTTGGGATTTGCACTTGAGCACCCACTTAAGAATAGATTCAATCTAAGCTTTAAAAAAAAAAAAAAAAAGTGGGATGACTTTGTTATGCTTCTATCCCAAATTTTCTGTTCTGTTTATGCTGGATATTCAGTTCTGCACTTTTAAGACTGGTTCCATGGCTAAAAGAGCTCACGGCAGTACTGTCTTGGCCATTAGGAAGTACAACTCCCTCCAACAATTCCCTTCATGGGGTGAAATATGGGCTAGAGCAAACCTGCAAGATGGCCACTCCAAGTTAATTGAGAAGTGACCGTTTTGTAATTAATTCAGTACTCGATGTGTCTGTATATCTGTTTCTGTATCATTCATATCATTACACTCTTTCAGCAACTGGTCATGCAGTTTGCTAAGTAGGGCAGAGAAATCTCTTTGTTCCATCCTCTTAAGAAGTGCAACAGACTGTACCTTCGATTACTTGGAGTGGAATGACCATTGCTCATGACTATGGACTGTTTTTTCAAAGCTGAAATTCCTCCAATAAAGCAAAATATTTTATCCCTGTTGTGTTCATGCCAAATCAAACACTTCAGCACAACAACTCCAGATTGAACTAGAAGGCCTCCAAATCTGCCAACTGCTGAACTATGAAAGAAAAACCATCAGGAGAGTATCCGACCACCCTGTGTCCCTTCAGACCAAAACACACGTTTCTGAGCACATAAGAAGACAGCAAAAAAAGATGGTTAAGACAAAATTCCATTTTGTGTGTATAATTGGATTTAATCCCAGGTATCACACAAAACACGTATTTTACATCTTATACTCAAAAGACATAAGCCCCATCACTAATTACTTAAGGAATTACTTAAGGAATTGAAATAAGCAGCAGATTTGACTGGGGAAAAATACTTTGCTCTGTGTGCAATGCTGTATTCAGGAATCTGCCATGCATCCATCTGGAACTGAGGGATCATGCCTAAAAAAATGAAGCATCCTAGAAATGTCAGGCTGGATCTCAAAGCCCATCCTTCTGCCCTGAAAGGATCAAAGATACCATTTAGGTTGTAAGATGCTCTCCTGTCTGTGTCTCCACAATATGGATTTGCACTCTCTAAGGACTTCTCTTTGTCTTTTACTGTACTAATTTCACTCCATTTCTCCAGATCCCTGGGAATTTTTATAATATTCTGCACAGATCACCATATCCATGCTATTTTGCCATTTTATTATATAAAATATAATAGCTCTTTCAAATGTGAAATGCTGATCACTGCTTTTGAACCACAGCATTTCCAACTTCTGTGACTTCCTCTTTTAACAATTTCAGCTGAATAACTATTTGTCTGCTTTTGTGAATGTCAAGTGGAGATAATGTAAACTGTCTTATTAATGTCATGCACCAATACTTCTATTTCCTCCTACTCTGTTTGGCCAGTTATCGTGCCAAAAAACTAAATCTCATGGATTTGATCGGATTATTTCTGACAAATCTGTATCTGCTTTGCTTACATTCCTCTTTACCTCTGGCTATGTACAAAGCCTATCACTTAATAACTTAGTCCAACATCACTCAAGGCAGGAAAGATGGGTAGACTCCTAATACAGAACATGCCAGAACCTCTTTTCTTCCCTTTTAACAGAGTGAGAATTTTGACTACTCTCTTTTTTCTCCTAAAATCTATGTTTACCAATTGTCTTTGCAATTTGTTGCTTGCTTGGGTTGTTTGTGGTGTGCTCTGGTAAAAGCATTACCAAATTCTGCAGATCTGCATGACACACTTCAGCACTTTCTTTACAGTATTACCTAATTGTCCTTTGATACCTTTGTCACTTTCCTTTTGGCCTATGTTCCTTTTATCTTGGTCATTTGAATTTTGTAGAGCATCTGGTCAGAATTAACCTTTCCTCTGCCCCAAAGTCAGAAACTCATTTCAGCCTTCCCTTTCTTGAGATCTATGTGTTTGCAGTTTTGTAAGTTCCCCTCATTGCTATTCTGCTACTCTCACTTACACCTTCTGCTGGAAACAGATTTTTTATTTCATTTTTATAAATTACCTTTTACCATCAAAATTCTATTCACAGCAGTTCCTCTCAGTTTGTATTGGAGGGTACTGGAGGAGTTCCTCTCAGTTTGTACTGCTCTAGAAAGGTTTCCAGTCAATTGTAATGGGGAGTAATAATGCTCATTAGATACTGATTCTCTGTGTTTTCAGTTTGTTTTAAAAAAAATATTAAATTATTGAAGAATAAAATACCCTCTATCAAATATCAGGCAATCCTTTTCTTGATTTTTAGACAACCTGAAGGCAAAATAGTATTTTCTCCTAACACTTGGCATTCTTATTCTTCTTTGCGCAAGCAAGTACAGGAGATTGGATCTTGAACATAAATATTTTATTTGTACAGCTGCATTTCAGATGGGATCTTTCATATTTTCTGATGGAAAGTGTGGAAGGGTCTGGCATTATATTTATTGGCATTATGGCATTGTATGAACATGACTGGCAACCTCCTCTAAGATGCTCCTTCTCAGGAATTTCTAGTACAAATATTCAGTACATCCAGCTGACTGAAGCCAATCGAACCCATTTACAGGTACCATGATAAAATTTGTTACAAGGGATGCACACCTGAGAGGACACTGCCGAAACTGCAGTGCAACAGTGCAAACAACCCAAACCCAGTAAATAATCTATCGGTTATTTGGAATGTCAGGGTGAATGTTCTGCTGGCATACAGGGAAGGACAGAATTGACTACCTGTTAGCGAGACAGAGCACACACTCGTTTCCGTAGGTCTGTCCATCAGTGCCACAGACGGGATGGTAGTCCCTTGAACACATATACTTCCCATACTGGTCGCAGTCAGGCTAGAAAAGACAGGTCCAGAAGAAGCCAAAGTTACACCATTTCAAACAGGTTTCTGAGTAGCTTCTGAAGAATTCTGGCATGCACAGAAAAACGGTGTCCAACGGGAGCTGGCACAGCATTTTAAAGCGCCACACTGTCTTTCACGCTCTTACGGGAACCTGTCACTTGAGGCTTGGCTCCTACTGCCTGGGCCGGCTTAGCCGTGGTGTCAGGACATGTGTGTGCCCCTCAGCGCAGCCCGTCCGGCCCCTGAGCATCAGCGGGACGCACGGACAGCGAGTCCCCACAAAGGACAATGCAGACGGGGATGGCAGGAGATGAGCATCTCCAAGGCTCGTGTGCTACGGAGCCAGCAGCCTGCCGGGCCCCTCAGCTGTGGGGAGAGACCCCTGCTCAGCGCCGGGGCTCCGGAGCCAGCCCCGCAGCGTGGGGCCCGGGCTGTGGGGAAGGGACCGGGGGCATTGGGAGGCCTGGCAGGAGGCAGGGAGGGCAGCGGGGCCGTCCCTCCCGAGGACGGCGGCACTCACCGGGAAGCTGGCCATGGCGCCGGGACACGAGAGGAGCCCTGTGGAGAGCGAGCAGCGTTAACGGCGCCCGGTCCCGCACCGATTCCCCCGAGCCCGCAGGACCAGCCCCGGCTGTTACCGACCGGACGCTGCCCCGTCCCGGCACCCCCTGACCGGCCTCTGTCCGCTCCTTGACCAGCCGCTGTCCCATCCCGGTCCCGGCCCCTCCCCGCACCAGCCGCTGTCCCATCCCGGTCCCGGCCCCGAGCAGCCGCCGTCCGGCACCATCCCGTGCGGGTTCCCGCCCCGCCTCCGGGCGGCCGCTGCCCACCCCCGGCGTAGATTCCGCGGGGCACGGCACCGCTTCAGGTTTCCCCTTCTCCGGGACGGGACCGGCCGGGGCATGGTACCAGCCCGTCTCCCACCTCCCCGGCCCCCCTCCCCGCCCGGCGGTGTCCCGGCGCGGTGCGCGGTACCGGCGAGGAGGACGGGCAGCAGCAGCAGGACCGCCAGCGGCCGCGCCATGTCGCGAACTGAGCGGCTCGGGGGACTCGGGGCGGAACGGCCGCGCAGCGCGGGAGGCAACGGCGGGGCACGGGCGGAACCGGTACCGGCACGGGCAGGGCACGGGTACCATACCGTGCGGGGCGGGGCGGGGCGCGGGATGAGAAGGCGTGGCTGTGGCTGGGATGCCACGGAGGGTACGCGGGACTGAGCACTGCGGGAACCTCCCCAGAGCGCAGAACGATGTGCAGAACTTCCCCGTCAGAGCTGTGCATCAATGTGTTGCACTTGATCCCAAATAATGGCGTGAATGGGACCATTTGGGTAAACATCGCTTCAGTTGCCTTTCTGTGGCAGTAATATGAACTCAGTCACAGCCATGTGTTTTATCCTAGAGAAAACAGGAAAAAGTAAAATAAAGGTGCTCTATTGACTCTCCATGTGACAATCATATTTGAAACTGGTGCCAGTCTCCTAAATTCTGAAAGCATTTTGTTTCACTTACTTACATTTTTCTACTGAGAGTATTTAATTTTGCCTTATTTAAGTAAAATTTTAGAGACAAGTCCTTAAAAAATGGAAAATTGTAGAAATTAGATTTTAAAAAGAAAAGATAACTTACAAAATTTTTCTTCTGGAAAGATTGAGTGTCTATTACAAGATATTAATTTTCTTTCATAAATTATTAAAACTGGAGGCAAGGAAGAGTATAATTATGCAGAGAGCTTCTTAATAGCTTTTGTATTCTGTTAACACATTTCTGATATGAATGCTGAGTCATTGGAAAGCAAAATTGCAGAATTATTTGCATATCTCCTGGAAGTTATCTGCTTGTTAAAATCAGGTAGCTGATTAACAAACATGGAAGATAATAATGAACCTAGCATATAGGCTGCAGGGAACAATGCATAATTATAAGTTACATCCCTACAGAGAAGGTCTGTTTCTGCCTCATGCTTAGTGGAATAACCCTCTGTGCTTGGAAGCTAGAATTTATTTGTACTTCAGTCAAACTCTTGTGGTGCTCCAAGGCCTTGCTGCTGCTCCAGTGAGTGCCAGCCAGATCTTTCTGAGATGTACATGCTGCAAAGACTGGCACTGATCATGACCACCTCCAGGTGGGGTCTTGTGACAGTGGAGTAGAGGGGAAAAATCACCTCCCTCGGCCTGCTGGCCATCTCTCTTTTGGTGCAGCCCAGGGTATGGCTGAGTTTCTGGGCTGTAAGTGCACACTGCCGAGACATGGCCAGCTTTTCACCCACCAGCACCTCAAGTCTTTCTCCACAGGGCTGCACTTTATATCCATTCTTCCCTGTCTGATGTTCATTTTTAAGTAACTATTGTGTGAGTCTATTTGTGAAAATCTGAACTTTCCCCATACTCTTGTTTTTTCTTGGAAAGACAATATGTTGAAGACTTATGGACTTTGACATCTTCATCTTCGGGGATTTCCAGGACTCAGCTTGACAAGATTATAATTTTGTTGACCTACTCTTGGCAGTAGTCCTATTCCAAGTGTGAGGGGGGGTAGAGACCCAGAGGCTCCTTCCAGCCACCCTTCCCAGGGTTTAAGTGGCCTCTTTCCTGAGACACTGCAGTGGTCCTGCGTCTGAGGAGACTGGAATGCCCTAGAAACAGTTTGGCACTTGCTAACTGGCTGATTCTGCCAACTTGAACCTGCACAACAGCACGGCAGAGATGGACAGGGGGGGAAGAGCTGATTTTTCTAACGTTTTAGTCTACCTGAGAAAGATTTCTGCAAGGAGGAAGTCAGCAGCACTGAGCAGACCGATAGGCTTTTGGTGTAAGTCTGGGTTTGTTGTGCGTAGGGCATTGGTTCCAGTTGACAAGCTGCCTCCCTGACCAGGTCCTGGGTGCTGAGCTGTGGCATCACCTCTGATGTTGGTAGACTCCTCCAGGCTGCTTCCATAGAGGCTGGGTTCAAAGGTTCATAAAAAGATGTGGAGGAAGCTCCTCATCTCATTCGCTCCCTCACCATCCTGTCAAGCGGCATTCCCACCTCCACACCACTAAGAGAGTGCTCTGGGAGTCCTATCTGTCACACACAGCCCATGAATCATTTCCTTCAGTTGTGCTCCTACGTTTGCAATCCCGCGTAGTCTCAAAGACAGGATCCAGGCCTCAGGGATTTAATTATTTACACTCCACTCAGTCTTTCCATCCTTGATCCCTCTGTGCCCATTCATTTTGTTCCATCATGTGCTGTTCTCCACTGTATCAGTCACAGATGGGCAATTTATCCTCTCCTGTTTCCCACATGAATCCCATCTATCACCTGCCTGTCTTTGAAAATAATTTACTGGCTGCCCAGCTGTCTGTGGCTGCTTCCCAAGCATGTGTGACATGGGGGGGTGCTCACTGAAGGGGAGTCGCTGCAGGTGCTGCAGTGTTCTGTGCCCTAAGGAGCATTGCTGACCTGTCGGCAGTGCTTTGGGACAGGACTGCTGCATGTGCTTTGGGACAGTGGGGAAAGGACTGCCGGGAGGTACCCACACATTCCTGGACCTGCTCACGCTGTCAGTCACTGGCACAGCACAAAGCAGCAGCCTTCTGCCTGGCAGAGAGATGTGTGTGTATTGCTGCGATGCTCGGCCTTGAACAAGGGCTTCAGCAGTCCCTGGAGCCTCCAGAAAGCTCCTGAAGGGTGTCTTGATGGCAGAAATCAACATAGTTTTCTTTTTTTCTCTCTCCTCCAGAAGTTGTTTTCTGCTGTTGTTTTCAGCTCAATTAAGCCCATCTGTCTACTTGATCTGTCATGGACAGGTTTACAGGTGCTGGCTTTGATTTCTGTCTGTATGCTAGTTCAAACGACTCATGGCAGAGCTGGACCACCATCCTGCTGAAGAGGATACACTCTTTGTCTTAGTGATTTGCCCAGGATCATAACCCCTTTGGAGGCTGGTGGCTGGTTCCAGTGGCATTTCTTAAATGTCAAAAGTTTTCTCAAAGAGCAGAAACTTTCAAGACAGGCTGTAAAAGCTTCTTCTAATGGCTTAAGCTGTTAAAGGAGACAAGGTTAAGGAAATCTACCCAAAAGGCTGCTCACTTTTTTCTGGGTGCTAAGGTTAAACCCGAACCCCATAGATTACCTGCAGCTATAGAGGAACAGCCTGGCTGGAGGGACAGCGGAAACTTTTTTCAGCTGTGAAAGGGCAGAGGGTGTCCATGGGAGCAAAGCTGCTACTGCATCAGTACAATGCTTGAAAGTGAATTGGTCCAGCAACATTTGTCTTACTTCCATATGAGAAGAGACTTTGAAAAGTCAAAGGCATCTTCTTTAATGCCCACCTATTTATCACAGAGTGGTTTCAGCCAGGGCAGTTCCTGTGCTTTCAGAGACAGCCTCACACCCTCCTCACCCTCCAGGAAAAAGCTCTGTGAATGGTGTGATCTCTTAAGAAAAATGGTCCCCCTCTCTATTCCAGCACAGCTTCTGTCCAACTTCTAGTGCCCTTGGGCTGGGTTTGTAGGATGAGGACATTTTACCTGAGCTGTGCTGGGGGAAAGGATAGACAGTGGATATGAACAGGGCAGAGGGAGGGCAGGTGGAAGGGAGGAGGGGGAGTATGTTCAACATCTCCCTTTTCCTAGTGCCCTGTTCATGCAGCCCTGAGCGGGTTTCATGGCACTGTGTGCTCTCTCTGACCCTCTAAAGAAAGGTGTTCTTATCTTGAAGAACACACTCAATGTACTTTATGGTCTCCAGGAGGGAGGATGAACTGCAGACAAGGATTTCACAGTTGGCTGGTTTATCTCAGTCAGGCTTTGATGCCTGTCCACCTGATGGATTGCCTGGTAAAATGGAGGATAAAATGACCTTTATTCACCAGGGAAGATGATGATGGCTTGGAAATGGAGATGAGTTTGCTGCAAAGATGGCAGTCACCATCCCCATGAAGGCTCAGGGCTACTGAAGGCTGTCCCTTCTCTGTGAAGGCCAGTGACAGAGGCACAGCTTTGCCATGTCTGGTTGTGTCTCACTGAACCACTGCCGGCCTCCACCTTAGGGTCTGTGTTGCTCCTCTCGCTTCTACATCTGTGTTTTGGCTCTGTTGCTGCAGAGCAGAACCAGAGTTACCTGAACTGCTCTGTAGTTCAACACGAGAGGCCAAGGCTGCCCAGCCATCACTGGAAGTGTCACACTTCTGCAACAGTTCCGTGCCTCAAGCAGTGTGAATTTAGGAACTGCAAAAGCTTGGTAGAGTTTTGTCTGTCAGTGCTCTCAGGCTCTGCTGAGCCCAGACTTTTCTGCTCTATGGGGCGCTGTTAAACTGATTTTGCTCAATACAAATTTTCCATAGTGAGAACAGCCAGATCTGATCCGTGTCTTAGGAATCTCTATTTTACAAGATTCAGGCGGTTTCTTCACAAGAGATTTTAGTGACTTAGAGTGGATGGAAGGGTGCAGGGGGAACCTGCCCAAAGTCATTGATCCAGCTGAGACATCAGGGTTTGCCCGTAGCTGGTTAGTGAGGCAAGGGCTGGTTGGAGGTGTGAGGACAGTCTTTCCCTCTCTTAGTCTGGCTCGAGGAATCTACAGACCCGTCCTTGTACCATGGGGTGGCAGCCTTGCACACGGTAAGTGCTCTGTCTTGCCTGCTTGCATGACTGGTTTTGTTTGCAGCATTTTTTTAAGGTGAAGAGCTCAATGGTCCATTTATGCTGTCAGCTGGATAAAACGGCACTGTAATGTAGTGGTCTCATCCTCACAGCATCAGCAGTGCAGAACTGCTTCTTTTCCTTGCTGTGCTGGAGACACCTAAAATTCAGTGTAGAACAGTTCATTCCGTCGGGCTCGGTGCTTCAACACCCATTGTCAGCACTGCAGGAGTGACAGGGCTGTGCAGGACTGAGGGCATGAGGATGTCTGGGGCATGTGAGATCTCACCCAGCCATTCAGATCCCTACCTGGCAATCCCAGAGGTTTCCAGGAGCTGTGACCAAGAACTGGTAGAAAGGGCCATTCCTAGCTGACTCTTCTTCTTCTATTCACACGGGATTTTTCTGTCTGTACTGTGTCTCACTCTGAGCCCCATTTGGGAGGGCTGGGATCTCTTCTGCTCACAAGTGTGCCTGTGCTGGTTCTCGAGGGGAGGAAGGGGACAGGTGGTGTTTATCTTGATTGAGCTGCAGGGTTGTGTTTGGCAGGGCTTTCCAGCAGCAATGGCTGAGCAGGTTGTGGGCACACTCAGGAGTGAGTCACCAAGTAATAATGACAGTAGGAAGCAGAGAAGAGAAATGCTTCAGGAGTTGTTCAGCTTTTCCTGCTGGGAGCCAAACACAGGGGCAAGGTTTACTTGGAGTGGCAGAAAACATCTAAACTGAAAGGTCAGCTGAGGTAATGTGGAGACATGGCTCAGCTATGGTCTCTCTCTCGAATCCTCCTGTGTCCCTGTCACCAGATGATGTGGAGACTTCTTGGCAGATGCATACGATATTTACAGGAGAACTTCCTACCTGTCAGCTTCTCTAGCCACCACTAATCTCATCAGACTGATGTGGCTGTCCTAAGGGACATTTGCTTCAGTGTAAGCCAGCTATGCTAGAAATGATCCAAACACCTCATATTTAAACAACACTTACTTCTGTAATAAAAGCACCTGCATGGAGATGACAGTTTGCTGAAACTGGTTTACACCTCGCTGAGCTCCAGCAGAAAGGAGGTGTGCGATTTGCAACACTGTTTTTTTACCATCAGTTTTGGCCATTTCTGATCAGAGATGAATGTACGGGATAGTAATGAGTTAGGAAAATTTTCCTAGGATGCATTCTGAGGAATACAAGACTACTGCTGTGTTTTTCCCTCTGCAATATATGCTGGCAAGGTTGTGGAATGAGGGAGCTCTGCTCCCTCCATGTTTGCTGTGGTTCTGATCTATGTGCTACACAGAGGCCCGTTACCCTCTGGGCACATTGCCATTACTGTGGGATCCTGCAAATCCCAATTTTCCTACATTTAGCGACCCTTATACTGGCAGGGGCTGACCCCATGATAATGACCACAGTAGAAAGATCTGCTGGTGAGTTTCCTTTTTGTTTTATCACACAGAGAGGACCATTTGCAGCAGATCTAACTTTGCTTTGGGCTTCAGGTGGAGGGCTTGGAGCTATCTGAGTTTATTGTAGGAGCCAAGTGTAGTGCAGTAACTAATGACAAGGTAGCACCACTGGGGAGCTTGGACATGAACTACAATTGCTAATGGCAGAGTTTTCAAGTGCAAAGGACAAAGAAGCTGTGGCCTCCTACTCATGTATTTGCTATTACTTTAGCATGGAGCTTTTCCTGCTGGTAAATGGTAACTGTGCGAGCTCCTCCCCCTGTGGTGTTGTTCCAGGATGCGATGCTTCCTGTTTCAGCTGTGATCACCTTTAGTTCCTTGCACATTACCAGGTTTATCTACCATGCTCTGGAAGCAAACTGGTGAATAATGCTGGGGTTACCCCTGAGAACTGTGGTTACAGCTCCTGCAGGAGTGACCTGGCATGTGGAGCAGCCCACCTGGGTGCATCCAGCATGTGGGAAGCCTTCTTTTCTGTGAGCAGGTTTATGGAGAAGTGCAGAGCTGAAGCCAAGGCTAGATTGCACCATTCCTCAGCTGCAATGCTCTAACCTCTTAAAAAGCCATTTGGGTAAGGCCTGCCATGTTGGTGTGGTCAGGGTTACGGCATTCTCCCAGAGCCCTGTGCTAGAGAAGTTTTGGGAAGTTTTGGGAATGGTGGTGTTAGCAGAACATGGTTTAGGGCTACCTTTAAAAGTGGCTTTGGAAAGGGGCCATGGTTATATCCTAACACCAGGACTCCGACATTTTTTTGGTTGCTCCCACTTCTGAGTCTGAGCAGGGGGGGACCGGAGGCTGCAAAGGCACGTGGAACAAGGTAAAAAGGGCTGGAGAGAAGTCCCCCATTACACTGTACTTACAGAAAAGTTTGGGGAAGAAAGGCCTCTTGTCTGTGCCTCTCAAAATAAGCTTTGTGGTAGATTCCAGTCACTGCCATGAGGGCAGAGAGGACAGGCTGAGCTTGCAAACCCCTGTGGGCATCCCTCGAAACCTATCACAACCAGGAGCCAAAGAAGTTGCCTTGGAAACGGTGATGAAGCTGAATTTGCAAGGAGCTCTTGCCAGGCTAACTGGAATTACAATGTAAATAGTAAATATTGGTCCCACTGCTGGCAACAGGCAGAGCTCAACAACTCTGGGGATGCTCATCCCAAGCCACATCCTAGGCAGCTTTTCAGTTTCAGGTCTGCACACCTGAGGGAACTTGAAGAGAGGCAGAGTTCATATCAAAGTACTTTCTCCCCAGGTAAGAGCGAGGTCAGTCAGCTGCATCTGCTCCTTGGTTATGTTATCCTCTGAGAAAGATGAATGAGACAAGAAGGTACATTTGCATTTGCACCAAAGAAGGAAAGGGATTGTGCGTAGAGTGGGAAAGGAGATGGACAGGAAGACTAAGCAGCTGATAAATTGCCTAAGGGACAAAGAGAAGTTACTCAATTATTTTTTTTTTTACATTTGCCATGGGCTAATTAAGGAATCTATGTAATGCTGGAAACCTTTGAATGTTTAATGGTAAAAGCAGCTAATTAATTAACATTACAAATCATAACCATTAAGGAATTAATCTTTCATGAACTTAATTAGGAATGGTGAGTGAATGGGTACATGGGAGGATGACTTTTGGAATATGAATTATGGTTGTTTTTTTCTAATCGCTGCTAGTTAATGAAGACACACAGCAATATTACTGAGCAAACAATGCAGAAGGGAACAAGGCTGTGTAATGATCCCAGCTAGAAGTGATAATTGATTCATTTGTGGGAAAGGCTTACAAATTGGAAATGCTATTTGGCACGATCATTCTGTTGCTAGAGATGACCATTTGCTTATGGCAATAAATGGCTAAATTGTCAATGCATAATTTTGCCTGGAAGGCAAAACTCCTGGCTGGCTGAGCCTTTGTGTCCAGTTCCCAGGGCTGGTTGTGGTCACTACCCAGGGACCTCAGGAGTTCTCTCATCACAAAGTAATATGATGTAGATGAGAAATGCTGTTTTTGAAAGAAGAAAAATGGCCCCAGTGCTTTGTGAGGGCTGTACCGAAAGCGATCAGAAGGTCTGAGGGGACTGCAGTGGTCTGGATCATGAGACTTCCTTATGTGGAATTTCCCTAAGGATTGCTGCTCAATCTGGAATCAAAAACTCCAAGTCATGGTTCCCAGGTTGTTCGAATCCACCTGCGAATTTCAGACTATTACAAATGTGTCTCTCATTTTGTGCCTATATTGGGGATCCGCTTCCCCTTGTCTGACTCCCTTCTGCTAAACAGAAATGCTCCCTACACCAGGGTGCTGTGACTGTGTTCGGGGTGGTCCCAGTGGTGCCAGGCAGAGCCCTAAGTCAGCAAGAGGACTTTCAAATGAGGCTTGGAGAGTTTTCTGCCTTAGTTAATCAGCCCTGTTTCCTGTTCAGTGCTCATTTGGGAGTCGTTCTGCTAATAATTGTTCTTCAGCTTGGCAGTCAGACAGAGTGAGGCTAAAGAATAATTTTGGATGGGGGAAGAGACAGATCTTGTAAGGATTTACCTAGAGAGCACATGCCAGTGGAATTAAACTAATAGACAAGCGGGGAACATTGGCCCTCTATTTTTATCTCTGGTATGGGCGTCTAACATAAAGTTCCTCTGGACAGTAGCCAGCAACAAAAAAATTGGAACAAAAGCTAATAAACACCCTCCTTTCTTAAAATACAACTCAAACTACATGGTTGAGCTCTTCTGGCAGTGCTTGATAGATTTCTCTTTCATTAAAGAAGCTCCTTAAGAACCTTGTTCTCCCCCATATATATTTTTCTATGTATTTAGGTTGGTTGTTCTGGACACAGAAAATAACCTGCATCAGAGGCTGACACAGTCAAAGAATAAAGGATGGTTATGAACATCACTGTTCACTGAACATTCCTTTCTGATGCTGTGCACTTGGAGCTGGGTTGCAGGTCTGCACAGACATGCTTGCACTCTCCCCTTCCTGCAGAGTAGGAAGTGTGTTTTTCAGGTAGAAGTGGAAGGGGGCACAGGTTGTTTCCAGGGTTTTGGTGTTCCAGGCTCCCTTTGAAGGTCCCCAGTCTTTGGAATTCAGGGACATGGTGTGTAGTACTTGTGCAGTGCAGTAAGATATCTGGAAAGAGGTAGCGAAACCAAAGAAATTCTTTCCATATATCTGGAAAGAGGTAGTGGAACCTTTGGGTGATGACTGATGAAGTGGAAAGAAGACACTTCAACCCTGCTTAGCAGATTTCGCTCTGATTTAGTCCAGCAGGGACAAAAAGGGGTGGGCTCTTACATGTTGGGAATCAGAGACCTTGCTGACTGAGCATTTTGGTTTGTTCTGATAAAGAGCCCATCTATAAAATTCAGACTTAGTTCTGGCACGAGTGGTGGGACGTTTCCCCACAGAACTCACACCTTTCCTACAGCAGCCTGTGACCGTGAGGATCATGCAATGGCCCTTGGCATTACTTTGTGTGTGATGGCTGGGAAGCAGCCAGTGCTACACAACTAGCAGACAAGCCAGGGGTCCTGTGTGGAACGGGGCAGCACTAATATTTTCATGCTGGGCTTGCTGGCCCTACAGTGAGGGAAGGCTTTGCACTTTTGCAGACTTCGATTCATTCAGATAAAGAATTAAATAAATGAATGAGGATGAGTTTTATTAATATGGGGTTTAGGGTCCTACAATTGCTTTGTGATTTTTGGGCTTTAGATATTAGACAGAATTGGATGTTCATATGACTTGAAGGGATAGACCAGCCCCAGGTATTCTTTATTGATTTTACTAAAAGGAAAAAAGTGAGCAAGTATATTCTTATCAAGCACATTAATAAGCTAATTTACTGCAGTTTCATGAAACTAATTAAAGAAGAACAAGACAAGGATGAAATTAAGGTCACAATTAAGACTGAATCCATAAATCACTGTATTCGGCAATTTAATACAGCGAGTAATTTAACTGAATTATGAGTTTGGCATAAGAAAGAATTACTTTTTGTGTAAATCCTGTTCAGGGGTAGGTAAAGGAGACTCAGCTATATTTGACCAAAGCATATGATTCATTTGCTCTTGTGGATTAATGCACTGTCTTTGCTTGTGAGAGCTTGATCCCTTGTGGCGAGAAGCCTGTAGGATCTGGCCACCAGATCTGCTCTTAGCCCCCTAGCTCCTCACCTGGGGTCGTTGCTCAGTGCAGACTGCTGTCTGCCAAAAAAAAACTCCCAGAAGGAAGGAACCAACACGACTGTCCAGAGCAGTTCCATCCATGGCAGCTCCGTTCAATGCACTGTCCTTGAATATCTCAGTGCTTACATGGTTTCATTTCCCTCTTCCAAGTCTGTGCAAATACAAGAGAGCCTGTATCACACCTTCCTACAAAGGCAATGACAAAATCAATTTGAGCAGCAGTTTTAAGCAGTGGTCTTTTTTGGTGGCTTATATATACTGGTACACTGGGAGATGCACATACTCAAGAAGAAGGAATTGGACCTGCCAGAATCCTTTTTTGCAAAGGAAAGGTGCAGGTATATTAAGGGATTCCTTGATGACTTCAAGTGTTATTGCAGAAACCAAGACATCATTTTGAGATACAAATTTTTTTTCTGACAACTTAGAAAATATTGCCTGCTTCACAGTTAGAAGCTGGATTTTAAAACTCTTGTGTATTCTATGATGAAATTAAGTGTATTGAATGCATATAGATTTATATTCCTTTAAAGACTCAACAGCATATTCCAAAATCACCAAACTGACGGCAAAAAAAAGGCAGACTAATGCAAACAATTCCACCATAAATAAATTAACTACTGCTAAAAAAAAAACCCAAACAAACCTTTCTGTGTTGAACATCCTTCTACTTCAAATTCCAGAAGTTTAGGAGTGGAAAACACCCTAAAGTGAAGTGAACATATTTTGCAGGGCTGATATGTAATCTCTCAATATCTTCTTCGCTGTGTTTCTATTGAATTGTTTTGAAATATTAACTCTCAAAGTAAGGAACATTGCTTGTGCAATTTTAAAAATAGGTTAAATAGGTCTTAAAAATAGGTTAAATTTATCTTAAGGTGTTTGACTGCCTCATGGCATTATCTTCTAACAGTGGTCCCAGTCTGGGATGACTCGTGGGGCTTACTTCCCTTTTGACATTTCAGGATTTGCTGCTGCTTGTGCCACTCTTTTCTTATTGCATTAATTAAACATTATGTGGGAAAGATAATATGTTAACAGTAATAAAGCCCTGATGAACTGGCCAATTCCTCTAGTAGCCAAGTATTAATTTTAAGTGTTTCTCTTCATTAAGTGGTCTTCAAGAACTGCAGCTTTGTAGATTATTTTTCCAGAACACTTGAGATTATGCCCTTATGGAGCATTTCACACTGATATGAGTGAAAATTGTATGAACCAGCAACTTTTAAGAGTTATACCCTGCTCCTAGTGACTACCTACAGCTCTGGCTTCATCTTTCCCAGACTGACACTGCAGTGGAAGATTCTCATTGACCTGTGTGCTGTCAATAGAACTGAGAGTACAGGAATTGTGTGGTGCTGACAGCTGAGAAGCACAGGCAGAACGTAAAAACAAACCAAGTTTGAGCAGTAGCCGATGTTGTCAGAAGGAACTGGAGGCCCAGGTGTTTTTTCTCAACTAGCACTGTTCAGCAACAGGGCCTGTTTGCAGCTGATCCGCCTTAAAATGTCATCCCTCACTGGGAGTGTGGGTTTGCCTTCTCCCATTTCATTCTTTTGGCTTCTACCCCCAGAATATCATTCACTTGGTGGTGCTCACCCAATATTACTGCAATTCCCCTAACAGGCAGGCAGCTACATATTGTTCAGGGCAACTCTTGCCATCCCAGACATCTCTTGACATCTTGTGGATGAGGTACCCTTTACTTTTACCCTCCAGAGTGTCTTCCTGGACATGAGAGAGGGGAATGTGGGCAATGGGTTTCTGACAGCACTTGGGTGCAGCAAGGTCTTCTGAAGGTCATTCTGCTACAGCACGAAAGACACAAGCATGTGAGTGAAACAAACCACAAGGAAATAATGAGTTTTAACCCCACAGGTCCCCTTTTGTCAGCATAGTGAGGTTACCAAAACTAAAGCTTCAAATCAGTGCCAGTGTGTGATTTTTAATGGAACCCTGACCTTTCTCAGATAAAAGGAATTTAAAATCCATTGATTTTTCAAGGCAGGGTCTGGTGAGAGACAAAGAATGGCTTTGGGGTTTTTTTTTTGATTCAGTGTACTGAAAAAAAGAATTTTGAAGCGTGATCATCAGCCTTGTTAAATTGCTGGGCTGTCCAAGGTATCTGATATTGATGCCCCTGCTTCCAACAGTATTACTCTCAAGAGGTCAGCAGTGGTGATTTGTTGACTTGCAGAAACTCAGAGATTTAATCTGGCTAAATTCCTAACTCAAATACACAGAAAGATGAAATCACCTGGGAAAATGTGAAATTATCTAAAATAATTTATTGTTAATTGTCTCTTAACCTTGGAGTGTCTCGAACTTCTTTCTAACTCAATGGGACTGAAATAGAAAAAAAAAGGAAAACAAAAGGACAGATAAAGGCTCTACAATCTGATACTTTAATAAAAATTACACTCCGGTGTGAAATTGCAACTGTCAAGGAGCAGTGGGCTCTGTAACTGGTATTACATTGGGTGTATTCGACCCGAGCACCAGCTCTTTTGATCTCAACAGTTACTGAAGATTGTCCTAGTTATAAATGAGATCAGAGATATAGAAAAGCTTTAATATTTGTCACTTAAGGAATAAGAGGCAGATCTCTGAAGTAACGTGGCCCAGAAGAAGAAATACTCAATTGTTTGTTCCCATTTATGCTTCCTCTGCAGGCAAACGTATTAATAAGACAGAAATGAATGCAGTGACTGAATTACAGGTAAGTGCCACGTTACTGTGTCAGAACAGAAGATTTGCTCCCATGTCTAGGTTTATGGAGAACACAAATCAGTCCATTGCTCAAACTCATTTTAGTCAGGAAATGCCTGTGAATTTTTCAGGAGGCTCACACAAGGTCCAGTCGGTCTTGAAGCCTCAGTTCCTGGAACCATGTGATCATGCCAGGCTCACCCCTTGTACTAGCTGAAAAAAGGCGGGTTTGGTTTTAAAATTGCAAAGGGAAAAGTGAACACAGAGAGGTGTAAGAAATCTTCTTTCAGGATGTTAATGAGCAGTTGTTCAGTATATTGCCTGATGGGAAATCCTTAGCAAAACTGGAAGGTGTCAAAGAGCATAAAATTGGTTACATTGTAGAAAATTCCCAAATATGGGTGCATTTTAGATTTTATGATTCTTGCAGTGGTGAGAACTGACATGATTTTTTAACAACTTTCTCTGCTGGCCACTCATCTAGTGTAGGTCAGGGCACAGTTTGCTCTGTTTTGTGCTCTGCCAGCTCCTTCATCTTTGTATCCAGCTGTCACCCCCAGGGCTCCTCCACCCTGTGCTCTGAGGGCTCACAGCTTCTGCGTGGAGTGAGATCTGGTTCCCTGCTCTCACCTCTCTGCTGGGCACAGCTGCCCCTCGCTTGCAGCCACACCAGGAGCCCTCTGCCTGCTGGCACGGTCTGAGCTCTCAGCACCAAGTACCACCCTTGGTCACGCCCTGTGCGGATCACTGCCTGAGTCAGAGAGACAAGGGAGAGTGCACCGACAAAGATTCCTGTGAGGAAACAAAGCTCGTGCCTGACGTGATGGCAAGGTGCTGGGCCTGAGCTGATTTCTGTGTGTGCTGACAGATGGTCTGACTTGAAATACTCTCTCCAAATTCCATTAAGCCCTGGGAAGGCAGCAGGCAGCTAGCAGCCGTGAGGAAGTAAGTGGTTTCTTATTAACCAGCCCCCATGCTTCCCAACCCCTGCTAACAGCAGCTGGTGGAGTGTCTTTTCTGGATGACAGTTATCTCTGTCCATCTGGCAGGTACTTTCAAGCCTGCCAAGATGAGTATAAATAGAAGGGCTTTTAGGGAAGAAATGGCAGACCTCCGTTGCAGACCTTGTATGTGCTGGGTTTTGAGAGGTCCTGGTGGCTTTTGCTTCAAAGCAGTGCTTTATCATGGATGTTTTAGTATTGGCACAGATAAGAGAGAGTTTTCTTTAAAAAGAGAAGAATTACTTTCTTCAAGAGAAATTTTTGAGGCTGTTGTCTTGCCTCATTTTCAAATGTTGCAAAGAATGATCCTCAAAGCCAGATGAAAGGTTTCTTCTGATTTTATTTTTTTTACCAGAGAAATAAAGACTGAGGCAGTGGTTCCAGATTAGGATCAAAGGGACTGAGATTGTTTTATTTGAGCCCCAAAATGAAATTTAAAGGAAACTGAATTTAGGTTTTGCAGAACTTGAGCAATGTTGCAACCAGATTCTTGTATAAGCACCAGCAGTGTGCAGTATTAACAGGAGAGAAGCACCATCGTAGAGACACTTTTAATGCTCTTTCTGCCCACACGTTTCAGGACATTTAGAACACCCTGTTTTCAGGTGTAGATCTGGTCTTGAACTGACCCTGCTCAGATTTGCAGTAGTGGTCCAGTGAGGCTGAGTGTTGGCAGGTAAGTTAAATGTCAATGGGTTGAGAAGGATGCTGGCTAGAGATCTTGGGTTCTTGGTTCCACCCAAGCATTGCAGTGGCTGCCTGCATCCATTGCTCGGTGTAACCATCTGTGGTTGTTAGGATTGCTTTGTTCAGGTATCTCCAGTACTGTGCTCTATCCCTGAGCTAATGGCCTGAATTCCTGCTAAAGACTGTGGAGAGGTGAGCGCTTTGTTTGGTTCTGACATGGGCTGCTAAAGTCCGTGAGGTGAGGTAACTCCCCTCTCGTACCCAGTCCCTAATTCAGAGCAAAGACATAGTTACAGATGTTACAGCAATGGAAGTTCAGGTTCTTATGGTGGAAAGACAACATGAACTATCTTGTGAGAACCGGTGTTTCTAGGTGGCTTTTCGAATGGATATTCTCTATAACATTGCAAACTGGGAATTCACTAGTGCTGATGTCCATGGCTGATAAAGCACAGGGAAACAGCTGAGTTTTGCCTTTTGGGCAAAAAAAGCTATGTTGACTTTTCCTGGTTCGAGTGGGCAAATACTGACGGGAAAAGCTGGGAAAACCATGAGAAAAAGCAGGAGGGAATTGGAAGATTCAGTTTAACAAGATGAAGACAGATCCCACTCGAGTGGCAAAAACTAACCCTCTTTCATCTGACTGAGTTGCCTGTCCAGGCAGTCAGCACTGGGTCCCCTTTGTTGGAGAGCACATTGTCCCAACCATGTTGTGTCAGCTGCTAGACAATTCTGTGCACTCATAAATTGTGCATTTCTTTACTGTGTATGGTTATTCTTATTGTGATGGCAGTTCCAGGGTGCAAAGCTAATCCTGAGGACTGAGGTTTAGGTGAATGGGATGCATATCCTTGTGATTTCTCTCAGTTGCCATGAAACTATTTGACAGAATAATTTGTGTTTTCTAAAGTGGACAAAGTGGGCTTGTTGACAGCGAGTGCTAAAATAGGATAATCCCTGCAGCATGAGTTTGTACACTTCCTCATCTTTCGATCAAATATGACTGCAAGATGTCCTCTCCTTGTGATTAGTGTCAATCATATGCATGTCTCACAAAGCTTTAATAGTGTATTTTGCTTTAAGTATCTCACCTGTGGTATTTTATATATCCTCCCTCTGTATGAAATATTCCTTGTCTTCTTAAGAGTTCCTGGTACATATATGCCTGTCAAAACCCCACCGTGTCTATCAGGAGCTCTTTTTTTCACTTGGGATACCCGTGCAGCTGTTACGCTGCTGTCTGCTGGGTGAAAAAAAAAGAAATCCTGTAGCCAGAGAAGGCAAATCACCAGCTCATTTGTTTATTTTCAGTATCCTCTTCTGGAGGCTGAAGGCATGGCAGGGGGAGTAGCTGTGCTGCTTGCACCGCAGGCTGCTTGTGAATGCTGCCAGCGTGGGCGGCACGGGGCCAGCCGGGTTGCCCTGTGGCGGCGCGGGGCTGTAAGATGGATTGGATGGCATGTGGTCTCCGTGCTCCAGTGCCCGCGGAGCTGGCTGGGAGCAGCGCTGGAGCACGCTCCCGGGCACACGCTCGCCTTCCATTGATGCAGCAGGCTGCTTGCTCCCGTCTGTCAGAGCTCGTAGGCTTCTCCTGCGCGGCCCCTGCCAGGACAGCATGAATGAAACTCTGGTAATTACTACAGCGTGACTTCACTAGAGCCGTACTGCTAGGGTTCATCACCAGCTCATTAATTAAATAGTTGCCATGGCGACGGTTGCCTTGGTAGCGTGAAATCCTTTCTCCTCCTTTCCCCCCTCCTCCTCTCCGCTTCACAGGGTTTCTCATTCATATCCCTGTGTTTTACATGAATGAAACCAGAGGGAATCACGGGGCTCGGCAGAGAGGTACTTGAGGAAAGATAATGCCTGTTTTCCACCGCGTCTGTCACCTTGTGGGCATGAATGATCACTCAGCCCTGTGCCCATGATTTGCTTTTCTTGTGTACATAAAGTCTGCCTTACAGCCATCCTATTTTTTTCATTTGTTGCTTTTAGGTCAAATCTTGATTATCCTGAGCACCTGTGTTATTCTGGGATCCTAGGACCGGCTCCTCTTATTTTCAGTGCTGCAAGGGAAGAACTGGGCACTACATTTGCAGTCCAACTGCAGAGTCTTGGCAGTCTTCCAGAGCTGAGCTTTTGCCCATGTGGGTTTTGTGTGCTTGATTAAATCACAATATTTCCTCTGGCTCTGAAGCCAGAAAGGACCATTAACTCTTCAAGACTGGCCACCTGCATAGTCCAGATCAGGGCCTCCCTTCCAATGGCTTCTGCTTTGTGCCTGAAAGCTTCTGGTGGAGCTGTGATTTCCTTGTCAGAAGCCGTCTCATCTTTGTGTAAGTGTTACTAATGATGGTGAACACTTGTCCTGTGGTAGTCTTTCCAGGTGTTTAAGCACCCCTCACTGTTAAGAATCTGCTTCCCCAGCAGGCTTGATGAGCGCCTCGTTTGGCACTACTTCCCTCTTTCATTGTCTTTGATTGCCTGTGGGCACTTCTTATGGCATCTGGCAGCTCTCTTCTTCACAGAGTTTGGATCCTTCCTAGTCCCCATGGACGCGGATGGATGGTTGAGGATTTGCCCTGAGCTCACCATTCTGCCCACATCTCACTGTAAATATTTAGAAAAGCAAATAATCCTCAGTGGATTTGGTGGATTGGATACAAGACATGTCTTTACTCATTTTGTAAGAATGTTTCTCTATTCAAAGTATTCAGAGTATTCATATGAATGTGTTTCAATGTCCAAAATAAATGTTTTCATAGCACAAAATTGAGAGCACGTGGTTTGTAGAACTGTGAGGAAGTACAGCCTGTTAGGATGGTGCCAGAGGAGCACACAGGGTCCCAGAGCCTGAGGTGACCTTGCCCATAGAGGTGTTGGGAGTGGTCACCTGTGGGTGCTGTCCTTTGAGCCAAGCCATTGGGAATGACACAGTTGGTATGGGCTAAAATCACACCTGTAGTGTAGGAAGGGATGGGGACTCTGGAATTCTTCTTTCTCCCTGACTCTGTTTTATATGAAAGTCTAGACACGGCATTAGAGGTGGGGGTAAAATGTAGCCTGTGGGATGGATTATCCCTCGTCTCTTTACTACCAGGCTTCACCCAACTTTGTCTGAAGTGCTTGGCAGTGGCAGTGCTCTGAAGGAGGTCTCTCAAGCAGATGGAGCTAGAGGCTGAGCAAATTGAAAATTCATATGTTTTTGACTTGGCCCTACACAGAAATGTGAAAAATTGCCAGGGCTGTGCATTAAATGTGTTTTTTCCAGCTAAAATGTGTTCTCTCTGACTGCATGTCCTTTCAGAGATGCATAAAACTTTCCTGGAAGTGCCATAACAACTGGGACACCAGGCAAAGGACAGGACCTGCCTGTCTGGTAGCTCACAGCTGTCACACATGGCTGTGTTGGTTTTGACATAAGGCTTATTGAGCACAGATACGAGGACAAGCAGAGCCAGACCATATCTCTGTTGTATTTGGCTGCCAAAGTGCTTTCAGCCCATCTGAGGGTAAAAGAAGGAGCCCAGTTGTCTCACTGCCTGTAAATTACTGTGTGGGTGACTAGGAAATGCTTGGCTCTGTCTGGAAAAATGTCCTGTACTAGAGAGGGGAAAACGGACATGGTTCTGGCCTGCCCCTTTGTGGGTTGTTACTCCGTTTCTCACTCTGGTTTTCCTTCCCCTTCAGTTTTCTGCACTAATTTTGTAATAACAGTTAGCGCTGGATTTCATAACACAGACATACAACATGCAATTAGAAATTGCTTTGTGAGAAATAAAGTAGCTGTGAGTCATATCCAGACAAGTGAATTATCTGTGATTATTCAGCCAAGAAGGGAGACAGTGGTAAGCAGAGGAATGTGCACACCAAGGGCTACACATTATTATTAGTGTTTCCATGCTATTTGGAAGCATAGGGAGGAAAGCAATACCATATACTATGGCAGGGCTTATTGGGATGTGTGTGTGTAAACATCCATGTGATCAAGTCCTCAGGGGGAGGAACAGGTGATTTTCTTTTGATCCTAAGACTTGTGCATCCAAAGGATGGGCCAGTGACATCGCTAGGTCTTTCTCTGTTTCTTAAAAAAAAAAAAAAAGGTTAGGGGAAGATAGATATATATATATATATATATATCTCTTTTAGAATCCTAAATTTATACGAAGCAAATCTTGTATATGAGGACTTAGCCTAATGGGGAAGTACGATTTCTTCAAAGGGAGATGGAAAAAAAATAGATTTCCAGCACAGAGCTTGTTTGATGTATTTATTGGATCTGTTTCTTTTTGTCCTCTGGGAATGAAAGGTCGTATTATGAGGGGGCCTCGGCTGTGCAGAAACAGCTGGGAATCTTTTCGGAGTGAGGAGCCGCTGGCTTTGTGAAACAAGGTGGCTTTTTCAGTGGTCTCGCTGTGTGTTTGTTATTTATTGCCAGGTGGGCAGCTTAGGAGCTGGGACTGCAGTCGGGGGGGCAGTTTGCATTTCCTGAGTGTCAGTGAACCCGCCATCGAGAGAGACGGCGGCAGCGGGGGATAACGCGGGCAGGGAGTGTGCCGGCTGCCGGCTCCTCGCAGTCACACGCTTCTCTTGGGAAGGGTGACTCCTTTTCGAGGTGTACACTGAAACTGGAGGTCTTTCTGCAAGGCGAGGGGTACGGGGAAGGGACTGACACACTTGCTAAAGAGCATCTTCACAGTCCTTGGTGCGTTGCTTTCACTGCCCGAAGAGGTTTGTTTTCCACCCGTTGCAGAGAAACAGTTGACCCTTCCCCAGCCAGTCACAAATGCCTCCATCTGTAAAATGACAGTGAGAAATGCTTAATCTTCCAAGATGAATCTAACAGATGCTTCTCCCAGGAAATGAACTAAAGGTTGCAGCTTTGCTTGAGCGATTGTGAGTCAGGTATGAGTCATTTCTCCCTTGAAGGGCATCTGGATGTGCTTTACCGATAAACACACAAAGAGCACAAAGCCTGGGGTGAAAGGTTATCCCAGGAAGGAGAAACTAGAAAAAAACAAAAACCACAAAAAAACCTCAGAGATATACCAGTGTACCCAGAACCTTCCTCTGTGGCCCACAGGATGCATTAGCTGTGGGTTTTAATGACATTATTTCTCAACTTCCATTGCATACTAACTTGGAAAAAGCTGAGAAGAGCCTTCTGTTATAATGGAATTTGCATATTAGTATTATATCTATTTTTTCTGTGGCTTCTGATTGCTGCAGGTGCATTGAGCCCAGAGAAGTGGGAATTGTGGATAAAGTGCACCTTCAGCTGTTTTTCCACACCAAATCAAGGTAGTTTGAGTACAGATTAGAGTCTGAGAGTGATACTGCAGAATATCTGACACCTCAGTAACGGATCTGTATGAAAAAATAGTCATTTACAGGAAATAACGTGGTACTGGCTGGATTTCCAAAGCAATCATAAATTAATAAAGTTGGTGCAGAAATTGATGGCTAAAATTATCTGGCCTTGTGCTATGCAGATCAGAATAAGGGGTCACTGTATTTCTGCTTAGTTTTAAAAAGATCACAGAAAGAGGCACTGGACTATAAAGATCTGGGGGTAAGACTTGTTTCCAGGAGCAAGCCACAACTGGTCTTAGGTGGTCCTGTTAGCTCAATGGTAATCCCTGCTCCCACGGAACATCAGATGTAGGAAAGCTGGCTGCTGCAGCAGCTAATTAGCATTAATTGTGCTTCATCTGATGGAGATAATCCTAGCCAAGTGCAGCCAGACACCAATTTTCATACGTTGCCATTCTGACCACTTTACTCTCAAGCTGTTCCTCGGTGATGTACATTTATTTATGGCACAGGGCCTACAAAAAGCAGCCGAGCATCCTGCTTTGGGAAGCCACTGGAGCGTGGTCTCTAGGAAGAGCTCCTATCTTTTTACCAGGCTGACAGATACATCAGGGAGGGGCCAGACAGGCTTGGCAGCACACAAGTCCATTTCCAGGTCAGGCTTGGAAGATGCTTCTTCCAAACAGAGGCAGGTCAGGAGCAACCACTGTGAGTTCAACTTAATTATGCTAATCAATCAAGCAATTAGTGGGATAAGGATGGTGACTTGTGGGCACAAAGAAGTAGCTAGCCTTTTTGGGCTAGTAATCAGCTGAGTTTGGGCTGGGAGTAGAGGGGTGGGAAAGATTGATATAAAACTCGATGGCTTTAGATGTTGTGGGGGTTATGATTTTTAGATTTTAGGCTTATCCAGAGCTCACATTTTGCCATGTGGCAGAATAGGTATACTGATTCTGTATATTTTCTTCTGGTTCTGTGCAGTTTCTTCTGGCTGCTGCTTACTTCAAGCTGGTGCTGGCAGATGCGTGGAGTACCAGTGTTCCTCGTTTGTTTGTGTTACAGGAGATCCCTGCCCTCTCCCCACACTGACTGAGAAAGCTCTAGCTCATCCCTGGGACCATTTCACATTTGTCCCCATGACAGCCAGGGGATTGGATCACATTTGGATCATCTCATAGCCAAACTGTCGTGCACATCTCTGACCTGAGCAAGCACGTTATCTTCTGCACCAGCTACTCACAAACTGACTTTCACCTGTGGATTTGTGCCTGGGTTCAAAATCATCAGGAGAATGACAGGCCAAAATGTGACCAAGATTGAGAGGTTTGCCCTTGTAGCCCTGTGCCATGGTGCAGATGAGAAATGTCAGCTTTTTGAGGGGCATAAATCTGCATAGCCAGGATGAAGGAACAGCACAGAGGAGACTCTGTTTTGGCTCAAGCATCTCTTCCAAGAGTGTTCTTAACTTGAAGAGCTGAAGCATTTACTGTGTCCCTTGGAAGTCATTTTATATGCGTCAGTTACCTTGACTGGAAAAACACAAGCAAAGGAAGAGCACACCCTTCTTAAAGCAATAGGCATCACTCAATAAAGTGTTTCATTTTCATCCTTCCTCAGGTCTGAGAGAGAAGCAGCAAAACCTGAAGGTTAAACCCAAGCTACTCAGTATTGCATGAAGTGTGTACTAGTGAGGTCACCTCTGCAGGAAAAGGTGTCTGATACCTGTGAGATAGAGGAGGGAAGAGAGAAGAGGAAGGGGATGTCTCTGAAGGGAGAGATATCCGTGTGTCCTGATGAAGAGGGTTGGGATGGCTGCAGCTTTCCCTGCCTGGAAATGAAAAGCACCTTCAGGCCAGGCCCACAGAGATAACATGCTAGCCTGCTTTGTTTTCTCCTCGAGACCTTGCTGTCACATACAGGCTTTGACAAAACAGAAGCAAGGGAGGCTGGAAAACTTCCTCAGAAATAGAAAAGTCAAGAAGTATTCTACTCAGAAAAAGGCTTCCCAAGGCTGGTGACGTACTTCAAGATAGTGAGTGATCGACCTCAACAGCAGAAGGGAAAAAAACAACAAAACTATCTGTTCTTCCCTCTGGCAGGCTCCAGTGCCTTGGGAGACGGCTCTGCTGACTCATTCAGAAAGCAGTTTTCAAAACACGACTCCTTCTCTTGTATCTAGACAGATCTTTTCCCTGGGAACAGCAGCCCACCTGCCCCAATCAGCAAAGGCAGGCTGGGAAACCTGCCCTCATCCTGCTCTTGACTGGCCTCTGGCTCCAGTTCCTTGGCACAGGCACCCTCCACTCCTTGGTCTGCACTTAATTCTCAAAAGCACAGTTGCATAAAAAGCTGGGGTCTGGTGTTTGGAAGTTGTTCCAATGTGACGTTCATCTCCTGTGCTCTACAGTAGCAAGACATGAAAAACAGTAAATAAATAGATATAAAAAAATACAAGCAACATGAAGCAAAAGAGATTGCTTGCTCATTTTTTTTTCCTGTTAAACAATTGGTTTCTTCTGTATGAAGACAGGAGCCTGGTGCAAGGTAAATATAACTGCCTGCTTTAAACATATAAATTCTGTCCCAGGATAGCCCTAAGGTACCTGGCAAGACGTGCCAGGGAAAAGGTGGGTCTGTGCTTGTCCCACTGCAGGCTCAGTACAGGCTGATGTATTCGTGCTGCTGTGGGAGGCAGGGTGCTGACAGCATGGCATGTTGGATGACCCTTTTTGTGTGAACAAATCGGGAATTCTTTATCTAGTTCTTAGCCAGAGGACATCACTGTGTCTATTTTGTAGGTGCTAAGGAGTTTTTTTGCTTGTGGGCAGACCAGGGAAAGCTACTGGGTCAATCAGCGTATCAAGATGGCTGCGTAGGAGGACAGCCCAAACAGGGTTACATTTCCTCAGAGATCTCTCTTTGGTATCAGAACTCTTTCCACAGGGAACTTTTAGTGCTGGCACCATTGCAGCCTTCCCCCAAGCTGTGGTTGTGGTGGCTGTGTGGGGAGAAAGTAGAATTTTATTCACATAGCTCTTGGCAGGCCTCACTCAGTCCTGAAGAAGAGATATGTGCTGAAGAAAGGAACAAACTCCTCGAGGTTTTCCCCACAAATTGCCGTGACTTTGACTCAGCTGGAGTCAAACTAGCATCAGTAGCATCATTCTCTGAGCAGCCTCACAGTGATGAAACTGATAGGAAATAGGAGAGCTTCCTGTGGGAGCTGCTCGGTGGCAGCCTGGGTGAAAGGCAGGATACACAATAGTTTCCTCATCTGAGTGGCACAGGCGGGCTCTTGGACCTCACTTCTCAGCATGAGCGGATGTGCAAAGCATTTTATCCTTAGTCTGCTTCCCAGGAAGTCAATTATTCTTTCCCACTTTGCAGGGGGCAGGCAGCACATGCAGTTTCTGTAGACAAACAAGGGGCTGGTGAGCAAAGAGGACCTGGGGCCTGGGCATCTGTTTCACAGGAGATTGGATCAGATCTGAGGGCTGTGACTAGCTCATCTGCCTTCCTGGCTGGTGACAGCTGACAGCTGTGGAAGACAGAGGGAGAGAGGGAGGCTTGATGTGAAAAGAAAGGGAGCTGGAATTGCAAAAACACACTGATGATGGTTTTGCTAGTAGAATTCCAATTCCAAATCTACATGTGATGAATTAAAACCTGAAATGGTGTTTAGCAAACGCTGCTTGCCAGGCCAAATTAGCAGCCTCATTTGTTGCCGGTGGCAGCTCTTTAAAACTCTTAAAGACGGGCTCCTTTTAAAATGTGGCATAAATAGGATGTTTTCTCAACAGTAGCATTTCCTCGCTCGAGCATCGCAGTAATTTTTGTCCCCTTTGGTCTCCCACAGCTGGTATACCAAAAGAAAACGCCAGCACAAAACCCAGCCAAGCTCCTTGGAAATGTAAATAGACCGGAACCACTGGTGTCCTCTTAACTCAGCATCAATCACTGCTGGGTGCTGGAAGTGGCAACACGCTTGTTGCAGTCCAGCAGCCATCGCAGGCAGCAGATGGAGAAGGTTCAAGACCTTGTCGCACTGTTTTGGAGTTTCTCTGCAGAAAATGGAGCACAGGCAGGGTGTGCTTTGACCTGCTCACTCAGTAACTGCAAAATCCTTGTATTTTCAGAACAGCTCTGTATTTATCTCTGGGCATCTCTGTTTATCTCTGTGGCATGGCTTGGAAACTCTCCACATACTCACTACTCGTGCTAGTCTTTGTTGGCTGTTAGCTGAGCTTCCTATGGATTTGAGGTGACTTAGCAGACAGTCAACTAAGGCACGTCCTTTTCTGCTGGTGGGCTCTTCTCAAGAAAAATTAACCCATTTACTTTCTCCCAGCAGACTGTGTTTCCAAAAATAGTAGTTTTCAGAGACAGTTGCTGCAGGGGAAGTGCAGCTGGTGATCAGCACCATGTCCATCAGCCAAAAGAAGAGAAACAGATCCGTCCATTACAGAAGATTCCCATGCCTCAGAGACTTCTCACAGAAGACAGAGGAACCTTGGAAAGCAGTGAATGATGGGGTCTCCATTGGAATGGTGGTGTTACAAGATACTTTGACCTGGTGATGAAGTGCAGAGAGGCTTTTAGCCAGAGTATGTTCTGAGCAGTAAATACCAGCTTTACCAAACCAAGAGTAAGAGGAAGTGTGCTGAGAATTTTAGGGCAAAGGGAGAAATTATTTTAAGGAAAAAGGAATACAGTAAATACTGTGTTGTGCTCTGGTTTGCCTTGCAGGATGGCACTCATTAGGAAATAAATGCAGTTGTGATTTCTTGGGTGTGCCACATTTGTGGTGAACAGGCAACAGTCACAACAGTGGATGGAGCTTCACCTGGCCTGTTCCAGATTCCTCTTGGCCAGGTCTACATGACACACTCCTGACTGCATCGCTCTGTTGATCATTAGTAAATGATCCTGATGGACACAGGAGGTTAAAAGGTGACTCTTTTGGAGGTTATACCAGAAAAACTGCTTTCAGAGCTTGTTTGGTTAGAGTAGTATTTGCTTTATTTTTAGGGATGAGTTTTGGGCTGTGTGGAGCAGGATAAAGCACAGTTATGTTTTCCTGAGCACCTCATGTAGGAGCATGCCAGTTCTTGGACGTCCTTGTGGGATGTTTGTTTCGCAGCCAATTTGTGTCTCAAAGCTTGCAATTTCCAAGAACACCAGGTGGTTATGAGAGTCATTGTTTTCCAGGTTACTCTCTCTTTCCTGCCACGGAGCAGCAAGGGGTGCACGACGCAGCTGCCTACGGGAACTGCTGAGGATTTGTAGTCACTAAGGCTGGCACGTTCTAGAGGGGATTATGGTTGTGCTGATGGTAATGGCACTGATGGATCAATCCAGCCCATGCAGAACCACAGCTCAGAGCAGGGAATGATTTCTTGCCACTGTGGGAGGATGTTCACACCACCTCTTTCTTTAAAGATGTTAATCATATGTTGCCTCCAGGGAGGATGGTTGTGAGCCAGAGCCCAGCCTGGGAGCTGTTATACATCCTTTTCTCCTCCTCTAACTACAGGTGGAGCTGAGGGGCCACTTTCTAACTTAGGAAATAGTTTTACTGCCTGAGGTAGCATAGATTTCTTTTTTCCCTGAGTATGTCCTCCTGCTTCCCTTTATCTCCCTTTACCAAACCATAGTTTGGGGAGCTGATTACATAGACACACACACTCCTACACACAAAGCATTATTACTTCCCTGATTCTGCTTCCTGCCGCCCGCAAACTTCAGGATTAATGCAATGAAAATGGTGGGCAGGAAGAGACATCTCAGGGCAGTGGCCACCATTGTCAAAAGAATCCATGAACCAGGCCAGCCTTAAATCTGAAGGTTCATCTTTGGGGGTTCTGACCTTCAAGGACCAGCCTAGAACTTCCTGGAGCTGGCAGAAGATGATATTACTATTGAACTTGGGGAGATGCTCTGAGGTAAACAAAAAGCACGATGATGCTTGGGGGAGCACAGCTTAGCTCCAAGGAGCTGCAAGGCGTTATTGATACCTGACTGTTGATACCTGAGCTGCTCCTTGCCCATCTGTGACAGAAGTGCACTTTGATGTAGAGCAAACCCCACTGGTGTTTGCTAAACATGCAGAAAAGCTCAGTCTCTAGTGCATCACTCAGAACTGTGTCAGATTTCCCTGCCGTAGGAGCTAATCCGTTGTTCTGCACACCTGCCTGATGCCCTTCAGGGATTAACAACCCATGGCAGAGCCTGAGCTGGATCTGGCACAGAAGGACTCTTTGTCCCTGTCCCTGACTGCTGCAGCTGGGCAGCTGCTGGCCCTCAGGGCACGTGCACCTCTGGAAGCTCCTCTTTTGGAGACCAGATAGCTCTCCCAGATGCAGCAGGGGGGAGCCAGGGAGGAGGCAGAGCTCGGCTGTGGATACAATTGGTTGTAAAGGATGTAAAATAAGCAGCACTATTTACTTTCTGCCCACAATGGGCAATGCACCTTCACCTTCCCACGCAGTGCCGCAGCCAGGGCTATTGTGTTCATCATTATTATTATTATTTCCTTCCCCATTGTTAGAAGACACGATTTCATTGTTGTTATTTTTAATCTGCCGGTTCCGGAGCTTTAGGATGCTACCTGCTGACCTTCTGTTTTGATTCAAATCATACCTTTCTCCTGGTGTCATTCCTATCACAGTGACAAGCCCGCTCCTGAAAACAACAATGGTGCATTATTCAGACTTTGACTTTGCAGCTGATGGGAGATAAAATTATAAAGAGGGGTAGGTGAATCATCTGCTCTGAAGCACTGATGAATACACACGAGACGCTCAGATCGCAGCTCTGTGTGCTACAACGACTGAGTGGAGAAAGGGGAACAATAAGAGACTCAGACAAAAGCAGGGAAGCAAAATGACCATACGTGCTGGCAGGAGGGTGTCTTTTCCCTTTTCCACATGCATGCTGGACTCTCCTGGCAGAACTGATAGTGCTTTCACCCTTTTTTTTTTTTTTCCACTTCTTTCTTGTTGTGGATTCAGTGAAAAGAAGGGGTTGCTGTGGCGTGAAGATGAGGACCTTCTTCCCGTGTGTGGTTGCTGTCACCCACACAGTGCACCACAGAGTGTGTGAAGGCCTGGAGAGTTATGGGTGGCTCAAAAGAGGACTTTGAGAAGAAGTTCCTGAGTACCCCAAGTCAAATAAAGCTTGGGGGACGGACCAAAGTAACAGAGCTTCATGTTCATTTTTAAAAATCCATAAAATTATTTCCCCTACATGTTAAAGAGATGGAGAACGTGTTCTCTTTTTCTTTACCAACTCTTTCCTTTGCTTCTCTCACCTCAAAAACCAGGAAAATGTGCTTGCTTCAAGATCTTTTATGTCTGAAAATTTGAGAGGGTAGAAAGCTCTCTTGTTCTTTATTTTGCTTAACTTGGAAGACCTGAAAAACACAAAAGAAAGTACTTTGAATATTTGGTTTTGTTCTGTTACTGTCCTTCAACGTGTGTCCTTCAAGCTTATGAACAAGCTTTTTGAATTTTTATGGAGGAACCAGAGGATTCAGAAAATAAATCTACACTTTTCTAAGTGCCAGATAGTGTCTCTGAGGCATGAATCCTGCCATAATATCAGGCAGGAATAATAGTTCTTTAGCAGTAGACCAGTGCCAAATCTGACCAGTTAGGTGAGAAGTCCAGAAGGAGATCTGAGCATGGTGTCTCCATGTTTCGTAAGAGATAAAGACATTACATGCCAGAAGGCTGCTTGAGGTTGTAGAGTCAGGTCGAATAAAAAATGAGAAATAGCTGTGGCAAATAAAGCTTGTGTACTATTTAACAGGTGGGTGGGTGAACCATTGGCATGAAAAGTGAGGGAGACGTCTTTCTGGTCAAAGTCAGCTCACCTAAGCTTTCCAAAATTTCTATTACACAGTATGAAGCAGGCTATTTTTAAGGAGAGAAGGAAGGACCATTGGCTTCATGCTGACACGTCATTTCACTGCATTGTGGTTGAAGCATGTGCTGTGGTAGAAAGGTCTGCAAACAGTATTGAGTCTAAACTGCTCCTTCATATGTATAAAACACTGTGGAGGAGCTGGATGTGTCAGCTCCTCTGTCATTTGCAACGTCGTTTGCAATCGTGTGAAGACAACAGGCATAAGAGATCTTCCTCCAGATACAAAAGAGGAATGAAAAGCATGAGGGTTTTCCCCTGTCCATAGAAATCAGCCCCAGGGCCACTGAAAGAATTTCCTTTGGAGCAGTTGCGCTCTGCCCAGGCTGTGCAGAGAGCGCTGTTTCTGCAGGGTCACCGAGGCTCTTGGTACCCTTTTCTGTAGCACTGGCTCTCTGTAGTCATTTAATAACTCACTTTTATTGCAAAACTGCTATTCATATTCCATTAGGCTGGGGGAGGGGCAGGCTGTGTGCAGCAGTAGCAATGTACATTGTCATGGTTCACAAACTCGTGGCACTTGACAGGTGAGAGGAAATTGCATTTTTCCCCACTGTAAAGCAGCTACAGCGATGGAAAGTATGAAATGAGTCAGTCTTAACATACATTAATCAAGGAAAGGATTGAAGATCCTTGAAGATGATTGAAGATGCCCTTGGAGAAAGACACACTGAGAGGCTGGGCCTAGAGCCTGTTTTTGCAGGTGGCACATGTTAGAGAGGCAGCTCTGGTCAATGGCAGCAGATGGCTCGGTGTGAGCAATGGGTGAGAGATTTCAGCAGCCAGTCTGGAGAGACCGTGCTATCATGGAACAAGCTAAGACCCAGAGGCTGATGAGGATTTCAGCACTGGGAGCAGGAAGAAGGGAGAATTTGGAAACAGCAGGTCTAAGGGAAGCCTTCCTGAGCCACCTGGGATGTCAGTGTCTTTGGGCTGTTCCCAGTGGAAGACATCCCATGGAAGGCTGGCTCTGCAGCTCCTCTGCTCTGGTGCTGTCCCTGCAGGCGTGGCAGGGATGGATCTGCACGGTGGGTGTGTTCCCTGGCTGTGTGGCTCTGCAGGGGCCCCACTGCTGTAGGGCGACGCTGCATCCTCCTCCCTGCAAGCACTGCTTTCTCCCGGGTGGCTGTGACACCGACACAGAGACATTCTGCTGACACCACTGGGCTGGAGGGAGAGGCATCCCGAAAGAGAACCTTGTGTCCCCATTCCCCTGGGAAACTGGCTGGAAAATCCCATGCTGGCCTGAGGTTTAGTGCCTCTGGAGCGCTAGGAATGGTGTTGGAAGTACAAGGCAATCACAACCCAGCGCAAAGGCAGTGATAATCCCTGTCCTCCATGCACAGCCAGGAAGGTGCTCTTCCCTCCAACTCTGCCTGCAGAATCACTGAGAGCTCACAAAAAAGCCAGCTTCATCCTTGCAGCTTCTTTTATTCAGTATGTTATTCACCCTCCCACTTCAGCTTATAGTTGTGCTTGTTTTGTTTTCTCCTGTGTTCTAAGGCTGAGATCTCTAGGTGGACAATGATTTGGTTTGGTGCTGAATGCAGCTTTTTGGGGTTGATGCAAGATTGATTCTATTCATGAAACTTGAGGTGACTTCTTAGCTCTAGAAATATGAAATGGGAGTACAGCTCACCTTGCAGATGGTTGACTAAAATATTAAACAGTGATTCACCATTACTCACTGTCGCATCAGCTCATAAATTTAAAACAACTCTTTCTCCTATCTTTTATATTTTTTTTTAAGTAAGGAAAAATAAAAGAAGTAAAGCTTTAGCATGCATAACTATGCTAAATTGATTCTCCAGAGAGGTTAGCTAATAAACTTTTCACTGGATTCTGCCTCTTTACCTTAGCTGAGAACTGAAGCAATGAGGGGGGAAGAAATCTTGCTTTTCTATGTTAATAGGAAAAAAAACAGGAGTGGTGACATCTCTAGCCAAAAAAAAAAAAAAAAATAAAAAAGTGGAAATGTGAATTCAGTTGTCCATTATATTACTTAGAAGGATGAAAATAGCAGCTGAACACTGTGATTACAGGCCACAGGAAATAAGAAGGTGCTGTGAGTTGTTTCTGGGGTCCCTATTAGCTGTCATTAGCCTTTGTCCAGGAAACAATTTGTATCCACTGAAATCCTCATTAAAGAATTCTCACAGCTTTCTTCCTCTAAACTAGGCAGGTTCTTCTTTCCTTTAGCAAGCCTTCATCCCCTAGGCTGAGCACTTCCTGTTGCTGGGCATTAGGGGAGCTCTGGCACGTATTTTCCTATTTGTTTTCAATTTACAGTAGGTTTAGTGCCTTGGTGTTCAGAGTGCTATGGGGAGTCAATATGCTGAGTGGGAAGCAGCCCCTGCCCAAAGATTAAACAGCCAGAGAAGAGACTTCAGGAAGAGACCGAGACTACCAAGGTGAGTGGCAAAACTAGGAATTTGAACTCCTGGTTCTCAGGCCAGGACTCCCTACTTAATTTGATTTCCCTCGAAAGGGGAGTAAGGCCCCTCTCCACTGGTCTGAACTGCTCCTGGGAGCTGTAATAGTTGATTTTGCCCCTGGTATAAGCCACCGCCCATTCACAGTCACAGCATGTGACTTATCAGTGTTTGTGCCTTCTGAGACTCATCCAGACGTCTCCTATGGTTGAAGGAGTGTCTGCTTGAGAAAGAAAAGTTGATGAGGGACATCCAGGAGGATGGAGCCTGGCTCTTCTCAGTGGTGCTGAGCCATAGGACAAGAGGCAATGGGCAGAAAGTGATGCACAGGAACTTCCACTGAAACATGAGGAAGAAGTTCTTTCCTGTGCAGGTGAAACATTGCCCAAGAGAGGCTGTGAAGTCTCCCTCACTGGAGAACCCTCTGGACACGATCCTGTGCCGCATGCTCTGGGATGACCCTGCTTGAGCAGGCAGGTTGGACCAGATGACCCACTGTGGTCCCTTCTAATCTGACCCATCCTGGGATTTGCAATCTCTCTGCTGGGTAATACCAAATTTCAATGATTTTGCTATCTTGTATCATCTCTCATCACTTAGCTAGTAGTAAGTAGTACTTACTTTTTAATATCAAGTAGAAAGTAAGCCCCATTTTTAATGATTATTCTGCTTCTGTGAGCGAAAGCTAGTGGGACCATAAACATCTCTAGGCTGCCAGAATGTTGTTTGCTATTTCTTTCAGCCAAATAAAGGCAGAGAGAGTCAGCCTAATAAAACAACATATCGTGAGCCCTTGTCAGTGATCAGCAAACACTTCTGAAAAGGAAGGATGGCAGAAAAGCACTGGCACTAATAGCTTTGAATTGTAGCAGTGACACGAAGAGAGTGAAAGCGCCTTCCTTTTGTGCTCAAGGAGAGAAGGTTCCACAGCTTGTGTCTGTTCTGGGGTCTTCCTGACACTGATTCCTGTCCCATGCAGGAGTGAAGCTGGAATGCATCCAGAGAAGGCACTTTGGTTCACCAGGCTTCTCACGAGTTATGAAGTTCTGCCCCAAGACAGTTGTCTTCATCATGTTTTGTCTCAATTGCTGTCTTGAACCTTGCCCATAAAGCAAGTTTTATGATGGAGTCCCCTTGTTGTCTGTTATCTCACCAAGTCCTTAAGCTCCGTGCTCATTCTTCAGCACAGGGTCGGCATGCCTGGTGCCTTTGCAAAGGCTGGATGGATCAGGTCTCCTGGCAATCCAGGGAGGCAGACTTGGGCTCACACTGCAGAGTCCTCTTGGTGCAGCATGGGCTTTACAGTAAGTGTGATGTATGGATGTGCTGGAGAGGGAGAAAACACCCCAGACCTGAGGCTCAGGCTCTCCAGGGCTTCCTCCCTGGCTTTGCAGGTGCACATGGCCTTTAATACCACCCTTGTTTCTGCTCCTCCTTGCAAACCGCCGCTGTGCTGGTGCTGGGGTTTGTTTGGAAGAGGAAGCATTGCCATGGGCTCCCGGAAAAGTTGCCATGCTGCTGTGCTCACATCAGCTGCATCTCTCCTGGTGGTGCCTTTCCCTGGTTTGGGGTTGACCACGTGCAAGCTGTCCTGGAGCGCTGGGCTCTTGCAACCAGGGGTTTCAGGCGCTGAACAGCGTCAGTGGAAGAGGGCAAGCAGTGGTTGTGCAATGTTGCCCACTTGCACTTGCACCAGCATTCATGCTGCTCATAGGATGCCAAGGGTAGGAGTTTGAGAGCTGTTGTAGGTGTTGTCTGAGGGAAAGCTGCCTGGAGAATGGCATATTTGCCACCTGGAAAAGCACACGGTTCTTCCTTTCCTTGTGCTCTCTGCCCTTAGACACCATGGCAGCCTGGGAACAGCCAGGATTTATTTTGGTGCCTCAGCCTGTGTTGTCCTAGTGAAGGGTGAGTCCTATTCAACCTTTCTGTCCCTTCAGGGTTCCTGTGAAGATTTCCTGCTTTCCACCATAAAGGGGGCCAAAAAGGCTTAAGGAAATGGCAGTTTCTGAGGCACACTTAACAATTTCATCAATTAATCAGGAGGAAGCTAAGGAAGAGAATGGGAAGCAGATGCTCGGAGCAGGACAAGGCTATGAATGATTGATGCCATCTAAGAGACAAGGCAGAATTTACTCCAGGAGACATCTCAGCCTGGGGCTGAGGCAACTTCCTATGCAAGAGTTCATTACGGCAGAACGATGGCAGGGAGCCAGGAATGGCTTCCTAGGTGAATGTCCAGTCCAGTATTTAGAAAACTGTGAGATACACTGCTGAGGTTGGCTCAGAAAGGCACATGAAGACTCAAGGAAAGATGGAACAGAAGTCATATACGAATTTTCCCTACCACATGTCACAGTTCTGTTGAGCCTAATATGAATTGGATTTTTGATGTTCCCCAGTCAAAGTTACAAGTAGGTGTGATCTCTTCAAGGTGTTGATATCCAGCTGCATTTGTGGTCATTGTGTGTTAGCTGAGCTGTCTGTTTGCTGCAGTCCAGGCAGATGCATCCAACAACCAGGACTGCCCTGAAACACTGCCTGTGTGTGCAAGGCAGCTGAGGGAGAGGTTGGATCTCTTCTGGGTGTCCATGGTGGGAATAAAGGCTCTAGAGGTCTTAACCAAAGGTATCAGTACTCTTGCTCAAGCCCTGATGAGAACAGCAATGACAAGGGGAGGAAAACAGGTTATGGGGAATATGAATATGAATATGAATATTCTTTAGGTTATGGTAAATCTTTGCCCTTCTCTTGCAACTTGATTGGAATGATAATGAAAAGGTATTAAAGATGAGACAAGGAAGTGAAAAATGTCATGATGAGATAGAAGTTTGTTAGACTAATTTTGAATCCATTCTCTTTTTTTTTGCTTTTAAAACATATTTTATAATTTTTCTTTTCTTCATGGCATTTTTTTTTATATTGTTCCTTTGATTTCCCTCCACATTTAACAATCCAACTTTTTTTTCCTGATAGAAGCAACTAACTGAACCAAATAATGAAAACAGCATTGTTAGCATCCCTTCTATATGCAGCACAGCTTTTCTCTATACGAATTCATGTGACACTGTATTCTTTCCTTAACACTTTCATTTAAGTGAGTGCCGGAACAGACCTTCTGCATAAATCAGCAAGAGAAAACAAACCATCTCTTGCTGTAACCATTTGTTCATTTTACCTCAGTAATAAATCCCTCCTGGGAAAAAGGAGTCCATGTAATTTATTGTTGATCCTTGTAATGCACACTGTGGTACTGTATTTCACATGCCTGGAGTGCATCTTTTGATTAGAGCAGACATCAGCTTTCTGCTTGTAAAAGCAAATGAAAAGATGCTCTCAGTGGCAAAGTTGAAATGGGTATTAATTGCATTAAATAATCAGTAAGTAAAAGGGCAAGATTCCAATAATCAAAGTGTTCATAAGAAGAAAAGCTAATCAGAAATGTTAGAACCAGATTAAATTTATTTTCTTTCCTAGGATAGATTTATTATCTTTAATGATATTAGCCCTGTGGCTTTTCCTTTTCTGATACATTCAAAAACCATTAAGTACACATGCCAGCTTGCATTATGGGTACCTGAGATATAAGACATTTCAGGCTTTGATTTCTTTATGTTAATTCATTTTAGGCCTTTTCTGCCAGGTTCAGGGATGAATGAGCATGGACATGAATCTTTCTGCGTGTATCAAGTCGGGCTGGTGGTCCAAGATGGTTCAACATTGCATGTGTCAAGTCTGTGTCAGGCAGAGGAATGAAATGTCAGGGCCTCAGCCAGGACAATTTTCACAAACAATGCCATCTGGCAGCCTCACTCTCCCCAGGTGCTTCCCCGTGGCCCAGGAGGTCTTTTCTCAGGAAGTCTTTTTCCAGGTGGCAGCTCAAGCTTTCAGTCAGAAAGGGATGGTGTGAGGAGCAAATAAATAGGCTCAGAGGTGGTCCTTAGACGTGAGAGGTTGGGAAGTTGCTTGTCTGAGTTATGGGCATGGCCCCTTGTACTGTGGGAGCTCAGCACTTCAGTTACCTCCCTTGCCTCTCCTTATAGTGTCTTCCACCTGGCAAGCAAGTAAAGAGGGAAGTAAGAACATCAGAGGCACCAAAAAATGCCATCAGGCAGATCTCCAACCATCCTGCTCAGCTGCTGTCTAAACCTTGGGAAAGATATAAACTGGGCAAGGGGTTGGTTGTTCCCCCGGGCAGTGTGTTGCCCTGGAGCCTGTTCCCTTACCTGTGGGTCAGGATGGAGTGATGGCCGTTTCCTAGGCAGACTGGGGAAGATATTCTGTGGGTAAAATGACAATCCTGAAGGAAGTCTTACACCAGACTGTGAGAGGCACCTGCAGAGGGTTGTCAGCCCTCCCTCCCATGATGTCTTGGGTGACAGCCCTTGCTGTTGTGGCTCCTAGACATGTAGCAAAAAGGTTTTGGTTTCTTTCCACCTCCGTCACCTGCTGATTTTCTAACATCCTGCTGAGATGCTGAACGCATAACTTTCATGTTGGTCTGCTGAAACGAGAAATGGCATGGGGTAAGTGAATTTGACATCAGTGAGTGAAGGAAGGACAGTTAGTTGTGTGGTCCAACCCATAAATAGTTTCCAGAAGCCTGACTGCAATCAGACACCACTTTATTAGTTGGACTGTGCTAATTACAAGGCACTGCAGTGGGAGAGTAAGGAGAAGGAGTGATGTTCTCTTTTGGGCACTGAGGGCCTTGTGATGGGCTTAGTTTTGATTTAGCAACAAACCTTTGTGTGACAGTTTCAGACCACAGAAGCTGAAAGTCCTTTGTGCACAGGGGAAAATGCTAAGGGTCAGCGTGGTTAACCTGCAGATAACAGTAACAAAAGCAAGTATATGTCCATCTGAATAGACTGCAGAGTCAATTACAGCCCTGATGAGGGCTTGGTTCATGCTCAAAACTAGGGTGCCACAGGAAGGGGTGACAAATGCACTGCAGAAAGTTGGTGTGCTTTGTTTTCCTATGTGCTGCTTATGTGATGACAAGGTTCTTAGAGGAAACTCTTGTAATCACAGCATCAATTTGAAGCCCCTTCTGGCCAGCAGTGGACAAACTTGGATTAACCCTGGCATAGCCAAGGTCAGAAACAAATCAGGGGAATGCGCTTGTGTACCCATCACAGGGATGACCAGGAATACTGCTCCAAAATTACTGAATTAAATAAACTTCAGGAAACTCTCTGATTTTCTGAGAAAAGTGATCTGTCTGCATTTCAAGTAGTTTCAGGGTTTTTTTGCTGTTACTCAGCAGCACCTTAAAATATTGATCCATTTGTTGTGATCAGACACTAAATGGCTTTTAAAATTAAAGAACAGTGGCATTGGACAGGCACTCTTTCTAAATCAGAAGACTTGGTCTTTGAGATATGATCTTTGAGATATGATAGATGCTGCTCGCTTCTGAAAAGCCAGGAAAAACAAGCATGAGAGAACGATTACGGTGTCTGCACATTGCCTGCATGCGTGTGGACTGCCAGCTGGGAAAGCCTTTGGCTGTGGTTCTGCACAGAGTAATGAACTGGGCAGCAGCTTGGTTTCTTTCCCTGAAAGAAACTGGTCTGGTTGCAGAAAGGGGCACAGGTACTTCCTTGATATTTCCATTGAAAAGATGGAGTTGATCTTTAGGAATACATTATTCACTCAAGCAGCAATGTCCTTGCTGCCTGCCTGGCCCAGGCTTGATGTACTTGCAAAATTGCAGTTCGGATGAGTTGCCTCTTTCCCAGAACAAGGTGAGGCAAAATGATGGATTAAAAACATTCTGACATCTTCAGGATTCTTTCTGCTTTGAAGCACAATGTGATATTTGGTAGAAGAAAGTCAGCTCAGGGTCATGTTTTCCTAGCTCTAGCTAGGGGTTGCATTGATCAAAGCTATCTTTTTTTTTTTTTTTTTAATCAAAACCTCCTGCTGTAAAATATCAAGCATAGAGATGGAGTCTGAGAGCAGGTAAGTCTGCTCAACTCAGACCACAGATGTCGGTGTAGTGTTTTGGAGGATGCAAAGAGCATCTTCATTCTGAATGTTTTGGGCAGAGCAATTCCAGAGTGGAAAGGGCTGAAGGAACTATAGGTGGTCATGGACAAAAAGCCAGTCTCAGTACTGCTGTAACTAATTCAAAGGACAAATTTTCTCTTGGCTTCTGCTGGAGGGAAGTGATGGCTGGGGCAGATACTTCCTCAGTCACGGTCTCCAGTTTGCAAAAAAAGGACACTTAAATGGATGAGATGAGTATGCAGGAACCAGAGGACTCCCCAGCTCCTTCACCCATAGACTGACCTCTTCTGACCTTTTACAGCCAGTCAGAGGGACTAACACTGCTGTGAACTGTATTTCAGGTGGTGAGGGAAGCAAGGGAAACCAACTGCATTCCTTACAGCAGTAAGAGGTGAGGATGTAGTTGCATCCTCTGGGGACCTGCTTTACTCGCTGCAGTGAGCCTGCCCTAGTGTCCTAGGTTACAATGTAAATATATTCTAGAAGGTCTGTATTCTATCTCCATCTTCATGAACTGTTAAAACCAGGAGAGGCAGTGTTTTCCTTGCCTCCTCCCCCGGACCATCTCCTGTTAATGGGCCATCAACACCTTGCCCCATGAGTCATAGATAACTCCCTCCGGGAGCCATTTCCTGTTTAATGGGCAATTAAGGACCGACCCCATGACTCATAGAATGATACCAGCCCATTGTGAGGACCCACCACATGACTCAGAGAATGACATCAGCCTATTGTGAGAAGCTCTGCCCAGGGGGAGGAGCCAAGCATTCCCACCTGGATATAATCTGGGCATTTGGACAGAACAGGCATCTGCCTTCTACTGGATTCCCAGAGGAGNGTTAAATAATGCATCTTGTTCTAATTTTCCTATTAGGTTGTAGTTTGTTGGGTTTTGTTTTATTTTATTTTGTTTATATGTATTAAAGAACTGTTATTCTTATCCTCATATCTTTGCCTGAGAGCCCCTTTAAATAATTTGGAGGGAGGGGTTTTGCATTTTTTCTATTCCAAGAGAAGCTCTGACCTTCCTTGGCATGCACCTGGCTTTCAAAACCAAGACAGAGGTGAGGATGTAGTTGCATCCTCTGGGGACCTGCTTTACTCGCTGCAGTGAGCCTGCCCTAGACAGGAAAACTGAGTACCAGCTGGATCTGTTGAGCAGGCTGGGAAGGGATCCCACTGCTCCTGGTGATGTGTGATAGGACCACTCTCTGGGATTGTCCATCTCTATATTTGGTCATACTTTGCCTTATTTTATCCAATCATCTAACATACACTTCTAAACTCAGAGAGTGCATGTGGTATTATTCTCTGAGCTATATTGCTGGATAAAAGGGAAAATGCACAGAGCATGAGAAAAACAGGAAGGGAGAATATTAGGTACGGGTAATGGAGGTCTGCTCTCTCCTTCTAGGGGAATGTGTCTGCTTATCTTCTTGCAAATCTTCTCTTTGCCAAGGAAAAGCCTCCCATTCAGCTGTGCCTTCAGAAAGTAGAGCAGTGGAATGATGTTATCTGAAGACAAGATGCTTGTTGTTAACAGGGTCATTGGTGCTAACAAGTTAGACTCACTACTGAGAAAGTTAAATACAAGAAAGTGCTCTATAGCCTTGGCTTTCCTAATTAGAACTGGATTGTGAGCTTAGTTGTGAGCTTAGACTCACTACTGTCCTCGTCTCTGTCTTGGATCTGACTGTCCCAGCTGGCAGCACTGCCTGGCTCTGGTTCAAGTGAAACAACAGTCAGGCAGTACTCCCTGGATGGATAGACAGAAAAGAGAGTTGAGTTGTATAGATGTAAATTCTGCTGCCCCAGGCCAGAGAGGGAACCTTGGCCCATGTTATTTCCCAGGCCAGATAAAGCTACTCAGATTTCAGCCCGTGGTCAAGACCTATTGAAGCAGTGATGCCTTTGAGTCACACTACAGAGTCAGCAGAGCATCACCTCCGCTGCTGGAGAGATAAGCAGTCTCTAGGGAGGGAACTTTGGCAGCTGAGACACGGAGAGCTGCAAGTGCTGGTGCAAGGTCCCATATGCCATCCTCTGGAGGCCCACCTTGGTGTTTGAGTCAGAATGACTCTTCTTTCCCTGTCTGAGTCACTGCCACCGTCTATTTCTGGCTTGTGCTTTAGGAAGAGTGGGTTGATGAGGATGAGATAAGGAGGTCAAAGCTGGTACTAGGGGGTGCATACCAAAATGCCCAGTTGTATATACTTCTACAGTATAGAAGTAGGGAAGTGGATTGAGGAAGAAGTTCAGCACGACTTGGGTTCACTGAGCCCGAAGGATTGGGATGGGGTTGAGATTGCCTCCAGTAGTGGAGATTTTTCAGGAGCTCTGGTGCCCTGCCTGTGAAAAGCATGTCCCTGACATAGTCCCAGAGCCCAGCCTTAGCTTGGAGAAGACCAAGGGAACCCAAGAAAAGTTCATCCTTTACTCTCTGACCAGAAGATGACTCTGGAAAGAGGGACTCACTACTGATAGGTCACTCCTGGAGGGAATGGCATCTGTACCTTGGAACAGCACAGGCACAGGTTTAGTCCAAATACCTCATCTCCTGAAAGGGTTCAATTCTTCCCTCCTGGACATCAGGTAGGGAGAAAGATTCCCCATCTGGAACGACCTGGACTTCACAATACTGAGCTTGAAGGAGATGGCTGAAAGCAGATGGGGAGACTCCCCATCACCCTGGTGAATAAAGTGGCAGTCCATTTGCACTGAAGGCTTTGGAAAAGAGGACAGGTTTCTGGGATCCAGCCTTTTGGGGAGCAGGCTACAGACTCTCTGTATAAGAAGTGTTGCTGACAGTGTTTGAACTTGAGCTGATGGCTGCCATACCCTGGCTGAGCACAGCAGCAGCAGACTGCATTAAAAATGGCATTGAGAGTAACCTCCAGGCACTGAAAGAACTTTGTCCACTCAGAGAATGAGAGATTGCTTCTGATAAAGATAGACCTTAATGTGGGGGCCAGCACAGCCTTCAAAGTGGTGGCCACTGGGGCTTGCACTCTGCTCTGTTGGGAGGGAACAGAGAGGAAGTGAGAGACATCCAAACGATCTATCATTTTAAAATTAAGTGATGTCTCCTCAGTTCACAGGGGAGCTTGGAAAGTAATTTACCACCAATAAAAAGAACAGAAACTAGCCCTGAGAGAGGCAGACCTCTGAATGGGCTCTGCTAATGCTCTCCAGCTGTGCATGCCATGGCCTCAGTGTTCGGTGTCAGCAGAGTCCTCTCAGGGTGTCACTACCCTGTATTCACTCCACAACAACCATTTTATCTCTGAATATTCATTTACACAAGCCAGATGAAGAAGCTGTGTACATCAGCTGCCCCCTCAAGAAAGAGGACTGAATTTGATGCTAATTAGACTATAACAGTAATGAAAGAAGGTGGCTGAACTGTCTGAAAGGCAGAGAGGCAGAGCTGAAAATGTCAGGCAAGGCACAAGGTGAGATGACTGATATGTCATGGCTAAATTGAGGCCAAGACATCCCCTAACACACACAGGGCAAGGTCCTGCAAAAGACACCCTTAATTTATTAATCTATCAGAAGTTATTCTTTCTAATTTTAGCTCGGCTTTGCTGCCTGCACGTGATGAATGCTCCTGTGTGGGAGTGCACTGGAACATGGCGAAGCAGATGCTTGCCGGAGGGGTGGCTTTCAGGCAGTGGCTGTGCCCCAGCAAGCAGTGTTCCTGGGCTTCCCTCCGGGGCTCCACACCTCAGCAGGCTTCACTGTGCCCCTGCTACTAGGTCCTGAGGCTGGCGCTGGGAACAGCATGAGCCTTCCTGTCAAGAAACAAAGGGACAAGGGGGTCTGAGAGTCTCAAGATGGATTCCCCATCACATTAAGGGAATACACTGGGACTTGTGCTCTCACAGGACCAGTCAGGCATTGGTTTTATTAGAATAAGAATTGATGTTAGGAAGAAGGAAAAACATTTATGTTCCGTGTCAGAAGTGTGCAATAGAAACACAGCATGCCAAGGCAAGAGTCCTGTCCCCAGTGCAACATAGATCTTGTCTTAATTAAATCTCCTGCAGCCAGCAAGCTCCATTCAGTCCCAGCAGTGAGCTGGGGATGATGTATGAGATAAGCCTTTCCGACCCACCCACTCTACACATCTCTGCTTGCTCTGTGCTGGTGGGCTGCTCAGGATAATAGCAAAGCCAGATGCAGGGAGAAAGTCCCTCCACTGGTAAATAAATTATTTACAATTTTTTAAAATTTTTTTTTTAGATCTGCTCCCTCCCTGACCTCTTGGAAATATTGAGCATGAAGAATTTTTAACAATTAGGAGGCTTGGGAAAGACTCCTACTGCATCTTTATGGCTGTATCCTCCACAACCTGTGTGAGAATGCGTGTTTCACAACTGGTTCCAAAAGAGGAGAGCCAGCTTGTGTGCTGTGGGTCTGTAAGGGGTCCCTGAGCCAGCCAGTTACCTTCCCTGGAGCCTCCTATCAGTCAGAGAGGCCAAGGTCTTCCCCTGCCTGCTACTTTACCTTTTAGAGTCCCAAGTGCATACCAACTCACATGCAAGGCCAGAAAATCTGGCCTGACTTTTTGAAGCAGCACTGTGTTTTAGAAATCATCCCTTCCATTTGATGATGAGCAGTGTTGTTCTGAGGTGCACAGAACATCCTGTCTCCTGGAAGAGAAGTCAGGAAGCACCTGAAACCTCTTTTTTTCGCCAGTACTGCAACCAAGAAAGTAAATTTCTCTTTTTCAGGTGTGTATGTTCAAGTCATACACACCGATGGCTTTGGTTCTTCACTGTCTTCTCTGTCTGCTCATGCAGTTTCTCCTGCCTCACTCACACACAGAGCCTTTCTAATAAACCCCATGAAGCCCTCTGTGCCATGCTGGTCACACCTTTCAGTGAGTCACAGAGATCCAGGTTTTGCATGAAGGCTCGAGCCTGTCGTTCAGCTTGCACCATGGTGTCTCTGATCCTTGTGTTCTACCTAGGTGAAGTCCAGGAACACTTCCCAGGGTTAGATCATCTCCCTGCAATAATAGTAAGGATAATGAGTCTTTTTGTCATCCCCATTTGCAATCTTTTGTGGGATCAAAGCTCCTGTAAGCACCTGAGAGCTGTATTACCCTGACCTCCAGCCTGTGTGGGCAGATGCATTCGCAGGGTGGTTTCAGCAGGACTAGGTTAAAGATCTTTTGCTTGCCAAAGTCTGCGGGTGAGTCTTTGCTGATTTTCATTCATCTTCTTTTCTCTCTTCCTAATGGAAGTCTGCTTCTCACAGGGTGTAAACAGCATGCCAGGTGTTTCTGCAAAGTTAAGGCAATTAATTGGGCCAACCACTCCTGCTGTCCAAGCAACTTAAGGCATTCTTTGCTTTTGCTATTATTTCCTTGATCAAGAAAAAAGATTGTTGTTCTCCAAGGGAATGAAGAGAGACTCAGGGAATGGATTGGGGAAAGAGGATTAAAATAAAAAGGTTTAAAAAGTTACCGTGGTCCTTCTTTTTTTGAATGACTCCACTGGAATTTAACTCTTTCCTTCCAGTGAGGATTTTTTTCCCACTGATTTTAGCATTAAAATCTCAGAAGGAAGGCAAGATAGCATACCTACATCTCCCTGCTGTAAGATCTCAAATCTGAATTTGATAAGATTTGTTGCAATGAGGCATTACTGTTTTTGTGCTTGCTTCTTTTAAGCAGGTGCTGGAATAGGACAAAGCACCATTTCTGAAGGTTATGATAGGACTGTAGAGACTGTAAAGACCTGCAGAGAATGAATCATCCACGCAGCTTATACATCCATCCTGGGATGAGATGAAGCCCATCTGGAAATAGCTACATCAGCTCCCTGAGTTTGGATGCATGCATGTCAGATGATCCATCAGACACCAGGGAAAAGGTTCATAAGCAAATCCAATGTTACACGCTTACAGCTGTCACTCTGTCATAGCAATCTAGGTTTTGGCTTTTCTGTTTTCTTTCTGTTTTTGAAAAATCCATTGGTTGTAAATGTTGACTCCACTGATGGGGGGGAAAGATGAATGGGCTCTCAGCCCTGGGAGAAAACTGCCAGCCCTGGGAACCTTTATCTCAATGCACAAAAACCCACCACCACTTCGAGGAGGAAAGCTGGTAAGCTGAAAGCAGTATTAGAACCAGCTTTGTGATTTTGTAGTTTTTTTAAGTTGATCCTTTTTCTTATTAAAAAGCCAAACATTCAGTACACATTCACAAAAAATAAAATAATTGCTTGTGCACAGATAGGGTGAAAATCAAAGTCTCACTTTTGCCAGTACCCACCTTGTGTGTCACTACAAAGGATCTCTCAGCTCCCCACAGGCTCCTGGTGCCAGGAGCCTGGCTCACAATGCCCAGCCTGACTCTAATGCTCCTGATTCTCCCCATTACTGACGGGTCAAGATGTGACAAGCCCATTTTCTGCACCATGTGAACAACAGTTAAGTCTTGGACTAAATCCTGAACAAAAATATAATCTAATGCTAAACCAAAGACAAGCACATGAAGGAGGACTTGCCTGATGGTTTGGACTTGGGCTGCAGTCCCCATCCATCATTAACTGCCACACTGAAGAGCCCCAGAGCTAAAGCAAGCATTGGAAAAGTACAATTTGCACAAGGTGAAACCTCAGCCACAGGGTTAGTGTCCAGAAGCAGTGAGGGCCAGGTGTAGATTCTCCCTAGAGAAGGAGCCAAGAGTGGTAACACAGTGTGCAAGGCAGGGGCTTTGCAAACAGAAGGAGCCAAGAGTGGTAACACAGTGTGCAAGGCAGGGGCTTTGCAAACCAGGACCCTGGTTATGGACTTGCTGCACCCAGGAAAGGCAGGCCGCCATGAAGGCCAGGTTCAGCCAGGGGTGAAGATCAGCTTGATGAAGGCCAGGCTCAGCCAGGAGTGAAGATCAGCTCAATGAAGGCCAGGTTCAGCCAGGAGTGAAGATCAGCCTGATGAAGGCCAGGCTCAGCCAGGAGTGAAGATCAGCTCAATGAAGGCCAGGTTCAGCCAGGAGTGAAGATCATCAGGCAAGTTCCTGGTGACAAGACATGGCCTAGGCTGACTCAGGAGGCCAGCCTGCAGATGAGAGCGCAGACCCACAGGTCTGTGGCCAGGAACAGGCATAGCTATGGCTGAGCAAAACCACAGCACAGCTCAGACAGGAAAGGAAGATCCAGGACTGGCCTTAAATGGAAGCATCGGGTGTGACTATGTTTATATGCAGACAGGGCCTTAACAAGTCAGGAAACCTGGCTTGCAGCACTCTTCTTGGTCAACTGGACCATACTGTTAATAAATCAAGAAAGTTGAAAATCAAGTACACTGAATTCCCATATTTATTGACTTGAAATATTCGAGTTGGATTTTCTCTGTCAGTCCCTGGGAATCCCTGTGCAGCTGGATGGCTGCAAAGCCAGTTGAGTCATTCCGGTGTAAAAGTGATGCTTCTATGAGTTTAGCTGAAGGACAAAAGAAAGTATTATTGATTTTTTGCTTATCCAGTAATTGTGGAAAGTACAGGGCATTCAAAAGGTGCTAATTCAAAAGGAACAGTGATAGAAGGCTTGGTGCATATGCATCTTTCTTGGGAGAGGAGAGTATGCTTCCTGAGAGGCGTGTGCTGGCTGTTAGCGGCTAGAGACACCTGTGCTAAAAAAAGACATATGCAAAATTGGCGGAATTGTGCTTTTCCCTTCATGTGGTTTCCAGCAGGAAAGACCATAGCATCATAAGCAAATATAGGTGGAACAGAACTTCTGGAGATTTTCTTCCAAAACCTGCATCAAGCAGGCCCACCCTAATTACTACATCATGTTGTTCAGATAAATTACAAGAGGAGAAGCTCATCTCTTCCATCCTTTGGACTTACAGAATATCTCTGCAAGTTAGAGCTCAGAAAGGAGCTGGGTCCAAAATACCAACAGGAACAGGCCTGGTTTCAGCATGCATTTCGTTCATTTATTTTTCTGAAGAAACAAGTCAATTGCTGGACCTTATTCACAATGCAGCTTAACACACAAGTCTGGCTCAGTCTTATTTGTGGTGTATTGTTCTCAGGAAAACCCTTCTGCCTTTCTCTTCTTTCACTGATCTGCATCACATGAAGTGAGGGAAGCATGCCTGCCTCGTGCCTTAGGAGGGTTCTGCAGTCAGCACTGGACTGCAGGCAGTATGCAAGGCCTTTGGACCGTACCTGCCTTGCTGTGCCTGCCTGGGACACGAGCTCATGCCTGCTCTGTGGTCTGTGCATTCCTCTTCTGGCCTTCTGGGATCTGAGTCACTGTGCCCTCTCTTAGGTGTAGAGTAATAGCAAAACCAGTGATGAATAATCGGAGTTAATAATAATGCTTGCCTAAGGTGCTTGGTGCACTTTGCCCCCAAATAACTGTTGAGCGAAAACACCCTGTCTGCTGGGGACATGCCGTGGCCGTGCAGCACTGTGAGATTTAACAACATCTGACAACAGCCAGCCCCCCTGGCAAGCTTTAGGTTTCAGCAAGCCATTGCTGAGCCTTTTTATTTTTTTCCCATGGAAGTGCTGAAAGTCAGCTAAGTAATGCTCTTCCAGTGAATTAATTCCCCCAGCGGCGTGCGGACCAGAGTGGATCCATTCCCTGGGTGCTCACCCAGGAAGTCATTAGCAGCTTGCAGGCAGAGGTCGATCCCATTACCATGGTTTTGTAATGCTTTGTTGAAAAAAATAAGCCAGTGCCTTAGGACTGAAGCTGACCTTGAATGAAGAAGAAGGAAAATCCATCATGTCTGGAGCTTGTCTCTGTGGGGTGAAATGTGCTTCTGTTGGGATGCTAATTTTGGGAAAAGCAATTTAGGGAAAGGAGGAAAGGTGGAAGCAACATTTTGGACATGAAACAATTGTTTCATCAATGTCTGTCTGCTCCGAAAGAAGAATATTTCGTTGACTCCTTGAGTCCTCTGCAGAATGACTGAAAGACAGCTGGAAAAGGAACAGACTGAGTCCTCGCTCACTGGTGCACTCATCTCTGTGCAGATGTTTTGGCTGTCAGTGTGTAGCAGTCAGTTGAACACATGGACAGACTTCGTTTCCCTGCTGGCAAATAGTGCTCATTTCTCTTTAGAACGAGGGAGACTCCTTTCCATGAGTGGAGAGTAGATTCTTTCAACCAGCAGATCCTGGGTGGTTGGCAAGTACCCAGACAAAAACAGAATCCAAAAGAAGTCAGGTAGGGTATCCAGCTACATGACTCACACATTAGTCCACGTTCTTTCTCAGCTGGATTTTCTGCTTTCCTCAGTTTTAGTTTTCAGAGTACAAGTCCTAGGCACTGGAGGTGGTTATGGAGAGGGGGAAGGCTAAGATGTCTCTTGCTGTGGGCTCATTGGCCTTTTCTGTGGTCTGGATGAATCAGGGGGAGCTCCAGTCCAGATGTGCAAGGGGATTGGAAGAAAGAAACATGCTGTGGTTGATACTTGCACAGCTTTAGAGATGTCTTTAGAGATGTCTCCTGGTGTCACTAGATGCTTTCTGATCCAGATCTGGACTTCCTCTTTTCTGCCTAGCAGGCTCTTCTCTGTGATGGCCTCCATTAGATGAGTCAAAGCACACCATTCGCTTCAAGGCAGTAATACAAGTATAAGCTGCTTTCTGCCTAATGTAGGTCCATTTGCTTCTATTTATGATGAATTAATATTTTCTTCTGTGCTGTGAACGATAGCACTGAGCATACAGCAGGTATGGTGCTAATTTTGTCAGCAGAGCTGGGGAGGGAAGGAGATAAGAGGGGGAAGAATGAATCACTGAAGGGAATAGCTGGCTCAGGCACTGCCATGTTATCATCACGACTGCACAGCAGTTTCTGTGCCTACTCACCCGCCCAGCATGAGGTCCATTTGGACCTGCAGAGACACACTGTGACATGAAACTGCCTTTCCTTTAAGCTTCCCAGAAAGCTCTGGGCACAAATGAGCTGGCAAAGAGGTGGCTCACTCATGATCTCCAAGCACGGGGAACCTGCAGAGCATTCCTGACTGCCAAGTGCTGCTTGATCCAGTAGGCAGCAGCAACTGTAGTGCCTGGATCCAGATGTGAAGCACTTTAGGAAAAGACAGGAGGTACAGAGCTTTATTGAGAAGTAGATTAAATCCTGAGATAGCTCATGTGATAGGTTCTTCTTTGAGCTGGGAACAGGTATCACTTTCTACATAATGCCATCAGATGAAATTTTCTGAAGGGGCACACTGTTATGAGTGATGGGAAAATGTGTTTGAGCAACTGGCATAAATGGGATGAAAATCAAACACTGCTCAGTAGTACTGGACTATCAAAGACAATACAAAGGTGAATAAGTCTTACCATCTCCCTACAGCATTTCCTGGTGCTGCTACTGTTGGGTCCTCCTGGCTCCTCAAATTGATGTATTAGACATTCCAGATTTCATAGTGGTGCCTACCCACACACTGTCATGCTTTTAACTGTGTAAAATTGTCTTTGGCAGAAAAGAAAGGATTTGTTCCAGGACAAACAAACCCCTCAGCTCAATCAGAACAGCGTAGAGATAATCAGACAACTTTGCTCTTGTATACAACAGCAGATACTATGTGATACCGACCCAGGTCCAAGTCCAGCACCTCCAAGTCCATCTGCAAATCACCTTGAATTGCTGGAGAAGTGCAAAGTGTTGTTTGTTTTTGATAAACAGCAGAGAAAGTCTCCCTCTTCTTCATTTTTATTCCTCCTCCTCATCCACAAGTTAAAAACCAAGGAGGATAAAAAGAGCATCCTAAGGGGGAGAGTTACCACATGCTGCTGCCAGTGTTAGGAAAACAGAACTGAGTCACACAAATAATTTTAGATGCTTCTAAATACACTGTGCTCTCAGCAGGCAGCCTTTCCAGCTATAATCTCGCCGGCTGTCCCTAATTCTGAGCACACAGTATACTCTGCTTCCTTCCTGGTTGCAAATGAGTCAGAATTTCTCTCTGTCACTCACCTGAGCCAGAAGGAGTTCACCAGCTCAGTGCTTGAACACTAATACACAATTACAGGGCGTATTCCCTCACCCTGTAAAAAACCCACCCTCTCACAATCCCAAACAAAACATGCAAGGTACAGTTGGGATTCCCTACTGAAATGCAATAGCTGGGAAACAGTTTTGACTGTGTTGACGTAGTAGGCTGGGAGAGTTGCCTGGGCAGCTTGAATTTGGCTTGCTGATTGAGGAAATATCAGCTCTGAGCGGCAAGGGGGTTGCCCAGGGGAGTGGACAGCATGGACACTGGAGCTCCCCAGAGATTCAAGCCACAGAGCTCCCACTAGATTCATTTAAAAAAAAGCAAGGACCAGGCCTCTGAAGAATGGAAAGTGGTAAAAGGAAAGGGTCAGTCCAGAAACCAGGAGGAGTTTAGAAATCTCATGAGACCACTTCCTGTTTGTATACTGCTGTCATCCATGGAGAACATCTCAGCTGGTTGGTGGTTGGTTGGTTGGCTGATTAGTGGGCTGGGTTTTGTTTGGCTGTTTGGTTTAAGTAAATAATATTGTAAAGGAAATTTGGAGAATTCTGTCAATCCCAATGTGGAAAAAAAAGAGGCAAAGTTCAGTCTCCGATGAAGTGATATATTTGCCCAATTCTATTTATTTTATCAGATTAGCAGAACTTTGCTTTATTTTTGTCTGTAGAAATTGGCTAAGTCAAAACACTCCCAGATTCTGCTTTCATTTGCTCTTGTTCTCTCTTTCTCTGTGCATCCTTAAATATAGTTTTGTCTACCTCTTCCCAACTTAACCTAGATGAGTCTTTAAGTTTATCCATATTTATTCCTTTCTGTCTTTGGTATACACAAGTACTTTTTGTTCTATGAAACAAAACCCATAAAAAAGTTAATTAGGGAAAAAAAATCTTATCTAGAAAGCTGTAATAGGTTTTATTATCTTTGTTTTTGAAGGGCAAAAGAAAGGGGAGTGCCAGAAGTAAAGATGTGAAACATCAAGGAATGAAACAGAACACACACACACTTAAAAAAGAATGCAAACGAGAAAAGAATAATGCTAAGGGGAAAAATCATCCTGGGTAGTAGTAAGCACTCTCCAGAAGAATATTAGGATCATGACTCAGGATCATGACTTGTTCTGGCGTCAAATGTGGACCAATGAAATGGCAAAAGTGTACATTAAGGCGTGGTAATGCACAGAAAGAGCAAGAGGTCACCAAAGGAGATGTAAGTGGCTCCAAGGGATACCAAGAGCAATTTATTTTTAAAAGATGTTCAACTTACTTAAAAAAAAACCAACAGTAAATGAAACATTGTCCAAGTGTTCTCAGGGGAAGGAGAAGGACAGATGGCAAACAGACCCAATAGCTCCCTGGAAAGACTGGCAATTGCTCATGGAAAAGGCAATGATGAAAGAGCAGGTGATGAAAAAGTGGTGCATCTGAAGACAGACTGAGCTTCATGAGCAGATGGGGCATTGGGTACCTGCTGGCAGAGACTGAAGGCACACTTTCCACAACTGTTTCCCCAGTAAAATGGATCAGATCTTGTCCACACTGGGCAAAAAGTGAACAGGGAATGTCCCCGTGGTGCCTACAAGTTATGTGATCCTGTGAGGCTGCCATGAGCTCCAAATGCACTGTGGGCGTCATGAGGCCAGCCTTTGATCACTGAGAGTTGAACGGTCTTTTAAATTCCTTCTCACAAAATCCCCACTTTGGAAAAATTGAGAACAAATTACTAGAGAAATATTTTGTACCTTTTCAAAGAAAAAAGGTACCAGCAGCTCCACAAAGACCCTATTTGGTTTTTAAGGGAAGGTTTTGGTAGTGAGGGGGGGCTACAGAGGTGGCTTCTGTAAGAAGCTGCCAGGAGCTTCCCCCATGTGTGACAGAGCCAATGCCAGCCAGTTCCAGGACGGATGCACGGCTGCCCAAGGCTGAGCCCCTTGGTGATACTGGTAATCACTCTGAGATAACATATTTAAGAATGGGGGAAACAAACTTCTGCAGAGCAGCAGCAGAGAGAGGAGTGAGGATACGTGAGAGGAGCAGCCCTGCTGACACCCAGGTCGGTGCAGAAGCTGGAGCTGAGGTTCCCCTGCAGCCCGTGGTGGTGACCATGGTGAAGGAGCTGTCTCCCTGCGGCCCATGGAGGTGCACAGGGGAGCAGAGATCCACCTGCAGCTCCTGGGGGACCCCTTGCTGGAAGAGGTGGATGTCCAGAGGAGGCTGTGACTCTGTGGGAAACCCACACTGGAGCAGGATTGCTGTCAGGACTTGTGACCCCTCAGGGGAAAATCTGTCTTTCCTCAGCTAAAAGGAAAATTAAAATTTTCCAAGGTTTTTTGCTGCAATTTGCAGTTTCTAAGAAAGGTTGTGAAAAAATATCCAAAAATAGGTGGATTTATAAACTGCTGGGAGACCTCTGGGCTCAAAAAGACCTTTCTTCTCCTAGTCTCCATGTAGATTTGGCTGGCAAACCTTCAATTGTCTTCAGTAACACCATGAGCATGAGCTGGGGCAGAAGGAATGAAAGTATAACCAGGTAGGTGGACTTTTCAGAGGAGAGTTTGAAATGTTTTAGCACTGGCCAATGGCTGAGTTTGTTATTGGCCTTGGCTTTGTTTTTGCAAACATCTGAAACAGTTGTCATGAAGGTTTCAAAATACATGGGTATCTGGCAGGAAAAACAGCAATCTGGAAAAGCTCTAAGCAGCTTCTTCCTTCTTCTCTGAGAATTAGGCATCAGATTTAATCAAACTGGAATGACTGTCTTTTTAGTTACCTGCATGCTAACAGCTTCCTGAGCCTCCCTGAATCTACCAGAAAATGGAAAAATCTGATTCATAGAACAGGACTAGAAACCACTTCCCCTTATGCTCTAATTATATCGTAAAAATGGGAAACATTTTTTATTTTTATTTTCTAGGAAGTGCTTCTCAGTGCAATTGATGCCTCTGTCTTGGAGTGGTTTTGTGCATTATCAGAGCAGTATCACTCACTAACAGATGGAAACCATAGGAATTATTTCCATCTGTTGCGGGAAAGGAAAATCATTTTGCCTTTAAATGATGCAGCATGGGAAAATAACCAAGCTTACATTTTTTTTCAGGCACATTTTCTTGGTGGGTTTTGATGTGAGGTTGAAGAATGGTGGGATGAGAAGCGCTGTGCTCACTGTGGCCACAGATGTTGTACAGAAGAGCTGAACACCTTTCTGTGAGGACATCCTTGTTGGTGCCTCTGAGATGGGGAGTGAGAATGAGTGGATATCACATGGGCAATCAAACACATAACGTGTTTTTCTCCAGCTCTGTCCTACCATTTAATGCACCTATAGAATGGACAAGGTCAAAATCCAAAACTGTGCTTCCACCGAAGCATTAGCTGAAAATCAGTCTGACTATCAAAAGCCATCATCAGCAAATGCTGCATGAAACCAGCATTCTGTGGAAACATTTCGGTGCTGCCAATAAATGTGTGGCTAGTTTGGGAGATTATATCAAGTTAACCAAACTTTCTCCTATAGCAGGTCAGCTGCCCTTTAAGTCAGGGCACATCGTGAGTGTGGTATGCCCTGACAGAAGATGTTTTGATGCTGCCCCAGGTGACAGACTCAGGATCAAGTCAGGAATGATAGCACAGGTTAGACTACTGTTAAAAATACAGAATAGCACAGCATAGAATAGAATAGAATAGAATAGAATAGAATAGAATAGAATAGAATAGAACAGACTAGTTCAGTTTGAAGGGATCTACAATGATCATCTGTGCCAGCTGTCTGACTACTTCAGGGCTGACCAAAAACTAAAGCATGTTGTCCAAATGCCTCTGAACCACTGACAGGCTTGGGGCACTGACCACCTCTTGTTTGGCTGCTGTCTTGGTAAGGAAATGCTTCCTAACATTCAGTCTGAACCTCCCCTGCTGCAGCATTGACACATTCCCACATTTCCTGTCACTAGGTACTAAGCAAAAGAGCTCAGCACCTCCCTTTCCACTTCCCCTCCTCAAGTAGCTGTAGAGAGCAATGAGGTCACCTTCCAGCCTCCTTCTCTCTAAATTAGACAAACCCAAAGCCACTCCTTACTGGATATACCTTCCTTACGTGTCTTTATTAGAAAAATAAAAGAAAAAATGTAGTTACCAGCAGTTTGCTGGTAACTGTGAAACTGGAAGGGCTTTAGAGATCCATCTTCCAGAATCCGTCTTCACGGTCTAGACACAATTTCAAATTTTTGTTACTAAACTGGACACATTAAATAGCAAGTGGCATGCTATCTAATTTGTGGGGCCAAATTACAAGAGCTTTGACAGCAATGATGATTTTGACCAGATCTCTTGAACTGGAGAGAAGATCTGAAATCTGTGAGATAAAGTTTGATGAAAGACAGGTGAACACTTTGCACTTCAAAAGTTGAGTTCCCAATGCCATGCTAGCTGGACAGAAAAATCTTGTGAGCATGTGAGCTATGATATTTATGTGAATGGAAAATAACTGTCTGAGCAGTACTTCAGAAAAATGTGGGGGTTGTAGAACACAGACTGAATGTGAGCTGTCAATGTGATCCTGCTGTAAAAACAAGGCAGGACTCAGAGATGCTTTAACTATCATTCAGGAGGAAGAATGAAATAGGTTGCTTGGAAAATTTATCCTCTTATCTCCATTTGATGTAAAATTTCCTTCCTCCCAAGATCAGATGATGCTGGGATTTCTTTGGCTTACAGAGGTTGGACTAAATAAGCTAAGAATGTATTCAGATCTCTCCAATCCTGAAATATAAAATCACAAGAATCCTATTAAAAAATCATGTGCACAATAAAAATAAATACAAACCTGCATCTTTAAGAGCACAGATATTTAAATAGTCACAGGAAAACCTCACCAATACAGGACACTTTGAAGGCCACTTTGTCCTGTAGACTTTTTGAGTCAAGACCAAACAGAATTTATCTTTGACTCCAGCTGAAGATTATGGTCTTCCTGCAGTGGGGATTTCTTCAGAACCAAGTGCAGGGATAACAGCTTGTGCTGTGTGTGCCTTTCCTGGCAGATCAAACTGTTCTGTGTACAAAAATGGCAGGTTTGTGGTACTTCAGCTGTGAGGGCATTTTTTGATCACATACATTTTTTTTTTCTGGACCACTGTGCTAAAGATATTTTTCTTGGTTGGCATTACATAGATATAATAATGAGGCAGAGCAGAAATTCATGTGACACTGACATTTTGCATTTTGGGGCAAAGACTGTGTTGTAAGTCCACTGCTTTCTGCTTTTTTTTGCCTAGCAGTGGATAATTTACCTCTTTTGACAGGAGTGATAAACCTTAAGAAAAACCCACAGCCACTTTGGTGTGAGCTGCAGAAAATCAGGATGCAGACGTGTGTCTTGAGGTGGGGAAGGGCTCTGAATCAATCCCCTCCTTGAGAGCCAGACCTGTGAGGCTCCTAGGCACGGTGCAGCAGCAGTAGGATGCTCCCAGGGACATCACCTGTACGACATTGCTCTGGTACCAGCTCCAGGAACTGATGTCGGTGTCTTGGATCTGCTTTTCACCTGAGGTCTAGTATGCCATGTCTCAGTCTGTAGAAAGGATCTGGCATGTAGTTTAGGTTACTCACTGGCTGAAGTAAACTTTGAGTCCTGGTTGGCTGTGTTGACACATAAATCAAACTGGAAAAGCGAACAATCCATATTTAGCGGATGAGGCACTTCTGTTAAAATTTATGAGCCTCTTTAAGCTCCCAACCCATTCAAAATTACTGGATTGCTTCACTTTTTCTAATGTGAAGCCATGAAAAGACATTGGCAGCATCATGTAGAACATCTTCCCCGTCAAACCAAGAAAGGTACAGCAACAAATACCCAGAACAGACTGTTTTGGGTCTTGCATCAGCCACCCTGTGATGGCTGTAAACATTTCTGCTCCAGCCAAGCAAAGATGTGTCTGCTGAGGTCAGCTCTGAGTTCAGGCCTTGGTGTGCCATTGTAGGATGGCCAAACCCATGCAGGGCACCTCCCAAAATCCTCTTGTTTTTCAGAGAGGCAAGGGCCTTTCCTTGGCTCTCCCTCACTGCCACAAGAGGGCTCAGGGAAATCAAGGAGCAGATGGGCCCTTCCAGTTTGGCCCTTTCAGCTGCACTACAATTGCAGAAGTCTGGAGAAAGGCAGCTGAGACTTGAGGTTGGCTTGGGGCAATATATTGCAAAGGTCTGGAATAGTCCGCCAATACTGAACCTGCTGGGTGTCCACACAGCTGTTGTGTGTCAGGACAGCAGAAGAATCAGGGTGGCTTGAGTCAGACTGGGGAATCAGAGTGCTGCGTACAGGGACTGTACACAGGAAATTTAGAAGAAACTATCCGGGGTGAAGACCCTGCTGTTTATTCTGCAGTGGGTTGGCTGCAGTTCTCCATTTCCACACCTGAGCCGTGTCTCAGAAGTTTTGTACTCACAGTCCAGACAGCAAGGGCACATCTGCCCTGCTGCCTTTTCTTCTGGAGGCTGGTTCCACAGAGCAGCCGAGGCGCAGATGGATGTTTGGCCAAGCGGGGCTTCCTCACCGCGGCAGGACAGTGTGCTGAAGGATGACTTACACACCCTTGGAAAAGAGGCTTACACCTGGGGGCTGGAGAACAGTCTAGGGCAGGAGGGCAGTGTGCACCAAGTGCCACTTTAGCAGGACAAGTTTGGAAGGGGAAAATATATCTTTTCTTTCCCATCCTTCCCACTCTAAAAGTAGCAGAAGGTTTGATTAGATAAGTGATTAAAGCGTATGCATGTCGCTCTCCTTCCTGTTTCTTGAACACAGCAGAAGATGTAATGAGGTAGTAAATTTGGCACTTAGAGTATTGAACTCAAAGACAACAAGGCCTTTTTCTCATTTCTCTGCATTGTAATTTAGTTTAGTTCACTTATTCTATAGTAATTTAAGTAAATGACTGGGAAATTATGAGCTCTTTGCTGCACACCGTGTTGTGATGATGAATTCATTCAGCTTTTTCTTAAATGTCACAGATGGTTATGAATGAAAGCCCAGAATGAGGTGGACTCACTCACTAGAGACAGACTGAAGGGGAAAGGAGGAATTCCCCTCATTTTTGCATTTCCTCTTCACTCAGCAGACTTAAACTATTCTCAAACCCTCTAAGCAGATGTTTGTGGGGGAATTACCAACCAAATAGGATGATGTGATCAAAGATGCCCATGAATGAAGAATTGTTTAAGAAAAGCTCTCCTGTTATGTCCCAAACTAGTATCATGAATAAAGCCATGGGATGGAGGCAGGAGGGAGAAGCAGAGAGTCTTGCATAGAAGATGTGCTGTTATCTGGATCTGGGTCTTAAGAGATCAGGAGGTGTTTGGAGCAAAAAAGGGACAGACCATATCTCAGCAGCGGCATCTCAGGAAGATCAGCAGCAGGATGAGGCCTCCTCCAATTGCCATGGAAGTTGGTGGGAACATTTCCACTGAGTAATGCTGCTTGTTTGTGTCGTCTACAGTATAAAACCTGTAAGGTTGGAAGGAAGCCATCCTCATGACTTGGGAAACTAACCACAGAACCACCATCTGCTCTGGAGTAGGGACCTTCCCCTCCAGAGGGATGGCCTTTGGGACACCTTGTCGAGAGGCAGGCTGGTGAGAAGAAGGGACAGGTTAACTCTTCAGCATTTCAGCATCCTGTGTCATTCTGAGAGCTGTGTTAAATTGCTCCCTTCTCCCTTCTCTGAGGTTTTCCTGTGGCTAATTAATTACAGAGAGAATTCAAAGCCCTTTGTGGGTAGTTTGTCAACTTTGTGCTATGAGTCAAGAGGAGTGCACCTCAACAAGTCCTGGAATGTGGGTTGGGCTCCATGAGGCATTCCCAAATTTGGTAGTTTATCTGGATTTGTCTGGGACACTTTGCATCCTCTTGGTGTGGCCAATCCACCTTGCTTTCGAGGCAGCACATAGCATGGAACATGCAGCAAGCAAAGAGGGTGGTGGCAGCCATCAGAGAGTCCCAGGAACATTGAATTGTTCCTGAATTCACCAAATTGATCCAATGTTGCAATACCTTTCCTCCAGCTTGCCACTGATGTCGTAAACAGCGGCAATAAACAGAGAAAATCAGAATTAATTCCTTCCTTTCCTGTTTTATATATAATAATAATCGTGACAAGAATATGAAAATCCAGACAACATAAATATTCTGCTTCCTTCTTAATAACCAAGACACTGAAGAGATAGCTAAGTATAAATATACCTTTGACCTCCAGACTTCACAGTTAAGCCCAAACTTACACAAAATACGGCCCAGAAAAAGCCATGTCCTTCCAAACAACAGGCTCTTTTTTTTGGCATGACATGGCTTCATCCCCTTACTATCTCTTCAGAGGCTACTTCTCCAGGAAGGGTTTCCTCCTGCTTCTGTATAATCTTGTGGCTCAGGCTCATGGCATTACGGCTGTGGAAATTCAAAATACTCAGTGTTCAGCTTGCAGGGGTTTGGTCATAGCTTACCAAGTATCCCCTGAGGAGAGGCTGTCTTATTTGAAAAACCTCAGGTCTGTGGGCAAGCTCAGGTTGCTTCAGCAGGAACTGCTCTTATTTGTGGTTTAGCACTATGCAGTGAGCTGGAAGAAATTATGAAACTACTTCAGTGACCAATCATACAGCTCAATAACAAATGTGCTGGCACTCAAATGAAGTTGAGAGTCCGCTGGCAGACACACATCCAGCAGATACTGGACTGAAGAAAAATATAGTTTTGTCGATAATTCACAGGCATTAAATTGGTGAAATTACACCAGAAGGAATTTAGCAAGCCCCATTCCTTGTCTCCTGATTACTGAAACAGTGCAGTCCATGTTTCATGTGTTTGCCTTCTGCCCTGCTTACACCATTGCGTAAATCCATCTATGTGAAACAGAAACAGAAAAGATTCATAAGAAATTCTAATTAAATAACTGGTGTGTGAAGGAAAGAACAATGTTCAAAGATCAGTATAAGGGCCTCAGGAGTATTTGTCATTTGAGGCCTTTTGTAATTTTGGTACAGTATACAGCAATCTTTTCTTAGTGATCTTTTTGGATGTGTTCCCACGTTAAAACTGTGCCTTAAATCTTGGACCTCAAAATCACAAACAGGAGAGAGAGGTGATAATGGGAGGACCTTAGTAACCACAGGCTTAGGACAAGGAAGAAATTTTGTTTGTTTGTACCAGCTGTCAGCTTCCAGGCTATCAATCGTAGGATTCAGCCAAACCCTGGCTAACCCTGACCAGCTATCTGAGCAGACTCCAGCTGACAGTCACAGCTGGTTTGGGCTGGTTATGGCTGTTCTGCTGGCCCCCAGCAGGGCTTGAGTAAAAGCCCAGTCTCTGTATCCCCTTGGCGGCCCTTTCTCCATGACTGAGCCTTCTCACAGGAAAGCAGGGCTTTTCCATCTTTCCAAACTTGATTCATAGTAGGATCCTGGAGTCTGCAAGACAGATCCCTGGGACTTCTCACTTGAGAATGCAAGTGTGACAATCACTGGGGAAACAAGAGCATGACTTGGACTAAAATGCCAGCAAGAGATGTTGATGCTGGTGTACATGGAATGGTGGTGGTTACTGGAATGTACAAGTGCGGAAACCCATATCTGAATCTTGAACCTAGCCTCCTGTTTCCTTTCCTTTTCAAAAGCCTTTGAATTAAATGGCACCATCAGCAGCCTCATATTCAGCTTCTGCTTTTCCTAAGCTATCAAGAAGATCGGATGGGAACTTGAATGTGTAAACAATCCATATGCTAGGAGAAGACTGTGAACATGTGTTGGGCTTACTTTCCTGGTGCATAATTATTACAGATACTTAAGTACCAGAGAGGTTGCACAATACCATAATTACTGTGTTTAGATGCAGCCTGTTCAATGTAGGAGTCATACTCTCTGGCTCTACTTTCTCTTCAAGGTGTAATTTGAACAGTCATTGCTGAGATACATGGGTGGCCAGCGTGCACTGAAGTGTTCAATATGGCTCATACAGATCAAAAATGGGTAGTTTTCACGCTGCTTTTCAAGGTGCAGCACTTTGTGACCTTATGGCCTGTTGTGTAAAAGCTGCCAATCCTCTGAGGCAGAGAGACGGGAGATTCACATCCATGTGTGATGGAGATTCAGTGATCCCTCTTATAGCAGCTTTTGGGTGTTTCCTCTTAGTATCTGAAACATATGGGCTTCTGCACATACTTGTGCTACCAAATCTGATCGGTATCCAGATTGTTAGGGGAGTAGAAGGAAATTTTCAGATTAATCTGAGCAAGATTCTAGGATGGTGCACTACAAACATATTTGGTACCTAGTGGTACACCTAAGTTTACTGTTTTTCGTTTGAAAGATTGAATGAAATTAAAACAAAACAAAAGAGACAGGAGATGGATTCAGTTTCACATAAATCTCACGATGCAGGTCCAGGGGAGGGGGGTCATCCTACCTGGCTTCAGGGGTATGCAGTCTAAGGTTGCTGCTTGGTGCCAACATAACTATTGGTGAGAAGGGGACATTGTATGATGTGTTGTTTGTAAACTTCCATCTTTTCAGGGACTTGGCTCACTCCAACAGCAAACCTGTTGTAGTTGAAGAATTTACTGTCCTTGTCCTTTCTCATCAGTGTCCTCAGTAAAATTAAATGTATAAACCAAAGAACCTCATCAATCCCCTAACTCAGCACTAGGGCTGTAGAAGTATCTGAGGATGTTGGAAGAGGATATATCTCAGGTGACTTCTCACTTCTCAGCCTTGGGGAGCAACTGGTCAGAGCCACATCTAAGGAATTTGGGCAGGGGGATCAGTAGACAAAAGAGAATGCAAATGAGCCGTAGCAAGCAGTTCCTAATAGAGGTACCCATGAATGGAGCACCTGGGTTGGACCTCGAGGACTTATTCCAGCTTCTCTCAGTCATGCCAATGTTCCAGCCACAAGCAGATTCAGCCATCCCTTAGGCTCATTCAGGGGAACTTAACAGCTACAGTTTTGTTGCTCTCTTGGAGACAGTCCACGTTCAGGATCCCAAAGTGGGCCACGTCTTAGACCACAGACAGGTTAATTAGGACTGATTTTCTTTGGGGCTCCTCACTAGGAACATGTCTTCTAGACCCTACTGCATGGCATAGGCCTAAACAAAACATTGGTGTCTCAGCTCATCTAATGCTGTTTGCTTAGCTGGCTCTTCCCTCAGCTATTTTTTTTTCTAGCTGAATGAATAAACAAAGCCACCCAGTTTAAATACCTGTGTTACAATTTTTATCTGAGCAAGAGAACATTTCCCAGTAGCTACAGCCACGTGCACAACACTAAGGACCTGTGGCAATTAGCAAGTGTGGGGAGAGAATATTGGGTCATGTTGAGGCAGGTTTTTCAGTAATTGTATAGGGGCAACAATTAGAAGAGGCAGGAGACTCATTAGGTATTCTAATCCCCCAGAGTAGGCAGTGGATTGCAGAACAGCCTTCCAGTCCAAATGATTGCTCATAGCTCATGGTGTGCCTGAAGTACAGGGAAAAAAAACCTCACCGTCTTCTGAAAGGCAGCTTGTGTGGGTGCACATCAGTGATGGGGCTGGAGGAAGCAGTGTGGGTTCTCTGACTCTTTTAGTCATAACTATCAGCTTCAGCAAAGCAAAGGCACCCTGGTGCCAGACTGCCATCAGCCTTCCTTGATGGTTTTATTTGTTCCTCTTCCCCTCGCACCCTAGTCCCCAGCTCTTTGTCCCGTGGAGACATTCACAGACTCAGTGCTGGCAGCTCTCGCAAGCAGGGCAGGTGAAGTCAGCTGGATATGAGAAGAAGCAGATGATGTGCAAGGAGGTGCTGAGGGAGCTGGGTGTGCTCAACCTGGAAAAGAGAAAATGTGTGTAGGTGAGGGATCCAGCTGCTGTCCATCTCTGCTGAATGGGGGATTACAAGAATGACAGAGTCAGATTCTTCTCCATGCTTCACAAGGACAAGTGTCTCAGCTCTTCAACTTCTGTCCTCCTAAGGCATGTGTTCCACACCCTGACCATCTTGGTGACCTCTGCCAGAATTGCTCCACTTTATTCAAACTTCTCTTGCACTCAAGAGACTCAAATCTTGACACAGCATTTCAGATGCACCTTTATAAGTGTGAATCAGAGAGGAATAATAATTTCTCTCAGTCTGCTGGCTGTGCTTTATCTAACGTTAACTAGGGAGCAGTTGGGCTTCATCGTTGTGGAAGCACACTGCTGACTCACATTCAACTTCTTGTTTGTCAGGACCCTCAGGCCCTTTTCTGCAGAGCTACTTCCCAGTCATCCAGCCCCCAGCCTGTCCTGGTGCAAAAGGCTACTTCATCCCAGGTGTAGGAGTCTGCCCTTGCCTTGGTTAAACTTTGTGAGGTTCCTTCTGGCACAGTATTCCAGCTCACTGCATTCCCCTGAATCACAGCCCTGCCTTCCTGCCAGCATCAGCTGCTTCCCCCAATTTGGAATCATCCTTGAAACTGGAGAGAATATGTTCAGTCTCATAAATCCAGCTGATGAACAAGATTGCTTATGTATTACTATCCCCTAAAAATTCAGATCTAGAAGAGGTAACAATTGCCTTCAGAACAAACTCAAGAGTTTTTTTCATGAAGTAGGAAGAAATATCTATCTTCTGGACATATTTTAAGTGAAGTATTGAGATATTTTTAGAGCCACAGGATCCTGAGGCCTCAGGGTTTCAGATGTTGTAGGAAATACCATGAGACCTCATTACATGTTAACAATTAAGCTTATAGTTTAACTACATGCCTTTTGCTATTTTCTGGTTTTATAGTCATCTGCTCTTTGTGGGATTATTATATATCCCAAATATATTGCACATGGGCTACAGTGATGTGCAGTAGGGTCACAGGAAGGTGAAAGCTGTTTAGTATGCCTCTGCCCTGACCAGAACTGGTTCCTGTGATGTTCACAGGAAGGGCATTTTTTTCTCCATGGGAGAGCTTTCTGGGGAGTGTCAGTGCTGCTATTTTGAAGCTCCAGTTCCTGGGGATCTTTGGTCTCTTTCTTTCTGAAAGAGTCTGCTATCACCAATGGACTTCTTCACATCCCTCTGCAAAAGTGAGATGCTTGTTCATCATTAAGTTAATGAGGGATACACTACCAGGGACACTCCAAAAGGAATTGTGTTTGCATGGCCTGAGCTACGCTTTCTCAGTGTCTGAGGCATTGGCCATAATTAGGACTGCCTCGGGAAAAAGGCCAGCAGAGCTAGTGCGGGAAAGAAGGATGTGAAACACACATTGCTCGAACATTGCAGGTTGACCTCAGCTAAGTAGGGAGGAGGAGGATGCATCTACAGATGCTAGCAAGTTTCCCAGGTGTCCAGCTGGTGTGTCTTGACTAGAGTTAAACAGACAATCAAATGTGGAATCAGGAAGGAATTGGAAGTAAAATTGGATAGCAAAAGCAGGGTCGGGTTAGTTGTTGTTTTGCTTTCTGTTATGGGGATGTGATCTGTTTACTAGGCACCCATGGGAATTCCACTTAGCAAATTTCTCTCCCTTGCAGGCACTGAGGACATTGGCAAAAACCTTCATCTTGCTGTCTTGCTGGAGTAGGGAATTTTGTTGCTTTGGGAGTGGGTCCATTTGGTAGACAATCTTAAGCTTGCTGAAGAGCATTGGAATTGCTCTGTAGCCACCTGCTGTACATTTTATATCAAACCAAACAACGCATATCAGACTCTCATGTAATGGACAAGTGCAGCTCTTCTGAATCAGCTTGCATCAGAAAAAGTTGTGTCTTAGGGCGTCCCCAAGACCAAAGTACCAAGATCCACTGATCCATCCTTGCTGAGTTGCTGCAGCAGGAACAAGAAGTACTGTTTGCTCTCTCATTACACTCATTTAATCTATTAGCAAAGTTCTGTCTTGGGCTCTAGACCATTTCACAGTTGTCTGCTGACCTGAGTGGAATGAAAATTTTAATGGCTTCTAGAACAGATCTTCTCACAGATTTGGTCCAGATGGAATGAAGAATATGTTGGAGCATGTGTAAGCCCCTGCAAATCAGAAGAGAAACACTTACGCCACAAAGTTTCCACCCCGACAGCTCGCGGGCTTTCTGCACATCCACTTTGCCACAAAAAGAAAGGTTCAGATGCTTCTTTGAAAGGCAAACAGGTATATGGCAGACTCCATCTTGTGTAATACCTAATAGAAAGTCTGAGCCACCTCCCAAAAGATGAGTGTCATGTCTCCCCACCTTTGATAAAACATTGTTGACAAATAGCAGGTTTGCCATACTTAGAAGCATAATAACTAGGAAGTGCTGCTCAGAACCAATTCAGGCGTCTAACTCTCTCCAGCTGCTATTAAAGCTGATGTCTCAGGCAATCAGCTGCAAATGGGTATTATTTTCTAATTGAATCCACACCTCCCTACATGTGAGATGTGAGTGAATGAGGTAAACACACGTGTAGCCAGCAAATCTCTCAGCTCTCTGTCACCCCTTCAGTGCCACTAACATGGTCCTCACTCATCCCAAAAGCTTTAGGGATTTCACTACAGTTTTGCAGAGGCCTCGGGATCCAACACTGTTAGCCAGGGAAATTGCATCTGCTTTGCTTCTGATGTTTTGGTTAATGACCTTCTTAAAGCTGCATGGATATTCTGCAGGCACAGGGGGCTTTGAAAGACACACCCATGGTGAATAGCTGCACACCATGCAAAAGGACTGAGCTAGGAGCTATGAAACAGCTATTCCAGCTTGATAAATCACTCCACCTGCTTTATCTGGTCTTGGCTCCAGCCTTCGTTCTGGTGGAGGCTTTCCTGTCTTGCCAAAACCCTGTCAGAAGGGAACTTGCAAGAGATGCTACAGTGCTGGAGTCCCAGCCTGAGCACTGTGGGAACAGTACCAGCACCGGACTGGCCTTTCCCTGTTAGAGTGCCCCAGACATACCCCAAGGAAGCCTGCCACTCTGTTCTGTACATGTGAATGGTCAGAGGTGCTTTTCTTCTTCACTCCTGGTAGGGCTGTGATGTCTGTGTGGATGGAGGGCTGTAGGGCTGGTGTTCCCTGAGACCTGCAGGTGCTTCATTCTGCTCTGGGAGTGGTTTAGAGCACAGGAACCATGTCTCTGGTAAAACAGCAGGTAAAAGGCAAGAAGAAGTTTTAATTAGAATTACATGGCAGGGAAGCTTCTGAGATTTAATAGGTTGTGTACCTTTCTCCCTTCTTTCAGCCTGCATTTGTCCATTGTCCATGTCCAACCTCTAGATTCTGTCTTGTGTTTGCCTGCAGAGTTATAATGTCCAAAACCTTCCTCCAATCTGGATGCATTATGGAGGTGTGTGGTCTCTTTCTAAGCTCAACAGATAAGCCTCATCCACCTCCCGTTGGGAGAGAGTCTCTCCAGCCTGCATCCTACCATTCTTGCCACTTTCCACCTCAATGCTTTCTGTGAGTCAGCAAGCACTGTGTGACTCAGTGAAAATACACGTAGGGCAAAACAGCCACAAACTAAATTCGGTGCTTGCTAAAGAATGTGCAGGTGTTATTCTGGGGATCAACAAACCTTCTAATGATGATACTGGGTGGATTCTGGCCAGAAAGGTGTGCTGCGCTGAAGAAAGGTGGGAGGAGAGCCTGGGAGCAATGCAACAGAATTTGGAAAGAAGAGTTGGCTCCACAGAGGGACAGCTTGCCAGGATTCACAGGAGAGCAACAAGAGCTATTGCAGGAGGACTAAGTCTGTGGTACCCCTAAGCAGGAGAGCTGCATGTTGTGGAGGCAAGTACAGTAACTTGTTCCTTGGAGTTGCCCTCTCCAGATCAGCTGTAAGGTGCTCCCATTGCTCTGAAAATACTTAGAAGCAGACAAGCTCCCATGGTACCACTGGACCTGGCAGGCTTGTCCAAGTCAAAACACAAGGTGCTCTGTAAGCAGGGAGCAGAGCTCAAAAAATCTGCAGGAAAACCTGCCTCAGTGTACGACAAGACAGTCAAGATAGAGAGAGACATACAGAAATGGCTGCTTTGGCGAGATCCTGATGTAAAAGACCTGATGCAATCACCTCAGCAGAGTTCCTGTTCCTCCTGGCTTGTGTGTTTCCTCAATGCATGAGACATACATTCAGAGGGCAACACCACTCCCTCCTCTACCCTTCCCATGCCCAGGAGCGCTTCTGACCGTGAGAAAGTTCTGACATGCAAAGAAGACTCCTGTAACAACGCCTTGCTTGCTGTCAGCTGAAAGCAAGTGACACCCTCTCTAATGACTGGTTTCAGAAAGAAAGCAAATACACAAGGATGCGCTCACCTGTCCCAGTGATCACTGCTGTCTCCCACGGGTGAAATTGCTGGGGCTTTTCAACACGTGTTGCTGGCTGTATCACCAAGGTGAGGTCACATCCTAGCTGGGGGATCAGAGGGGCATGAGGGACCTTCCTCCTGGCAGATGCTGCTCTGAACATTGTGCCTCTGGACACCTCTGTGTAGTGCAGGGATATTTCCCAAAGACTTCCCGGTTCTTTGGTAGGACAGCACAAAATCCCTTAAAGATCATCCACCAGTGGGGAACGGACCAAAAAGTAACTCCAAATCTTTCTTTTTCCACGCTTTTTGAAGTGGCTGCCCCATAGACTAGAGCCAATACTGAAGACCCTAATGCCACCTTTGCTTCCTGTCCCTTCCATTCTTGGCAAATTACCCGTGGGAGCCTCTGGCTGGCAGAAGCGGAGAGAGCCACGTTGCACATGTGAGGGTGGTTTGGTAGCCGGGCTTGTAGCATCCAGAGGGAGTGTCTGGCTCTGTCAATAGTATTTCCAAAGAAAGGAGCCAAATCCACCCACATGGGTCACGGAGACTGTCTTTCTGCCACATGCCTTCCCTCTTGCCCAGCCCTGGCAGGGCCCTGTTGTTCCTCACGTGTTGCCCTGCGTGCGGAGGAGACCCACCAATGCCTGCCAAGCTCCGTGGCCCATGGATCTGCTTTCACATCCAAAATATCTGTCCAGTCCAGGCATTCTGGGGAGTAGAACTGGGATTTGGTCTTTGATTTGGTTTGGCAGGGGGAGTGAGGATTGTAAAGTCAAACAGAAACGTGTAGATGCCAAAAATGGGATCGAGAAGATATGTTAAAAAAAAAAGGTTATATGTAGGATCGTGGCTCATGGAAAATACAAAATAGAAGGGGGCTTTCTGGTCAAATTTTGTGGGTTTTTTTCTCTTCTTTAGACTTCCCATGTTTGTTTCCCCCATAGCTTTGTAATTCTCTGCAGAAGTAAAAGCTTCGTCATTTCAGCAACCCCTCCAGACGCGTCAGCCTTTGCTCCATCCTCAGGGGCTGGTAGGCACTTAGAAAATGCAGAGAGAGCCCAGAGTGAATGTCAAACAGCTGACTTCCTAGGTTTATTCATCTTCTCAAAACCTGAGGCTTTTAAAGAGATTTTCCTTCAGCTCTTCAGAAGATCCCCGTGTGGCTTTTCTTGCTTTGGATGTGAGTGCAAAACTCTTCTTTTAGGCAGAGTGTATATGCTTTGAAGCTAAACCAATAATTACCTTAAAGGTTTAAAGTGCTGCTCTTATTTCTGCAGAGGGGGCCACACATATGTACGGGGGCAGTCAGGAGTGTGGGTCAGAACAGAGACCGTAGAAGTGGCCAGGAGAAGCAGTGGGATCATTTACAGCAGCAATGTCTCTCACTCCCTTAGATCCAGATCCAGTAATGTCCTTAAATATGAGTTTAAATTTAAGCATCTAGGTCAATTAAAGACAAACCCATGCTCTAATGAGCTGCAAACCCTGTCCCAGCGGAGCTTGGAGTGGCATGTCACATCGCTCTCTGCTTTCCAGAGAAGGCAGCACACAGGGCAAGAAAATCCTCCGTATCAGAAGTCAAAACTGTGTAAGATCTCAGCAGCTCTGGTTTTTGGTGTAACTTGGCTGAGGAATTACCAGTGAAGAGGTGAGGAACTGCTGAGCATGACATCCAGGGCCTGTCCACTGCTTCCCCCACCTTCGGTATGGCAGCTATCATGGCAACTGGGAGCAGTTCCTCAAGGCTGGAAGAAAGCAAGTGCCACTCCTGTCCTCAGGAAGATATGGTGAACTACAGGCCAGCCAGCCTCACCTCAACTAATCCTGGAAATAATTTCCAGGCTCATGAAAGACAAGAAGGTGGTCAGGAGAAATCAGCACAGACCTACAAAGGAGAAATGGTGCTTGACTGACCCGACACCATTCTGCAATGAAGCTCAGGACAGAGCAAGGCGCTGTACCAGCTGAGAGCTGGGTCGTGTCACTTGTTTGCATGATTTATGTATCTTTGTGTGGCAGAGGATGCAGTGCTTGGGCCAGCCAGTGGTAGATCCCAAGGGATGAAATCTGAGAAGCTGGGATTGTTGGGGAGCTGCTTGCAAAGGGTTGGGCCTTCCCCTCACTCGCAGTGAACATGAACGGGTCAGAGGAAATTTCATCTCCACTTTGCCTCCCCAGCACCTTGTTCCTGGGGCTGGGGCATGGCTGCTGCCCTGACCTGTGCCCTGGCAGTGGCAGCAGTTCACCATAGGAAGTGGGGCAGTGCTTGGGGGTGCTCCAGCCAGGCAGATTTCAGGAGGTCAGACTGTTAGGAACATTCTAAGAGGATTTCCAAGATGCCTACAAACTCATCAGTCAGCTGCCATGTGGCTGCTTGTCTACATAAAAAACAAGCCAGCCTCTGTATCTCAGCGAGTTTGGTGCTGCCGTGGCAGTCTGTCTTCTTTCAAACACCTCATCTCCATTCTGTGGCTTTCCTGAAAAGATGTCAGGTTTCCCAGTGCTGGGATGGGGGGAGAGAGAGCAAAGAACTGACCCGGGGTTTTCTCTGCCAGCCCCTTCCAGGCTGTGCAGGAGACACAAAACATGCACCAAGCGCAGACTGACACCAGCTCAACTTCTTTTGTTTGGTGAGAAGGAGGAGAAACATCACACCAGGCAGGGGTTTAGCCTTCTTGCTGGGCACAGAAGAACCACTCCTGCAGGTGAAGGAGTGAATTTCCTTCTGTCAATTTGCATTCTTCAAAACTTAGAAACCTTCCTATTATCCCACATTAGGCAAACGCTCCTGGTTTTGTTTTGAAAGCTCCTTTTGTTTCAGGCACCCAGTCCTTGTAGAGCCATTAGCTTGGCATCCTGCACTTTTGCTGATTTGCTAGACAAGGTTTTGGGGCTAAATCATGGGTTCTGTGCTGCCCTGGCAGCAGCACAGTGGCACTGAACAGTGTTTGCCTGCAAATCATAGGGACTTGGATGGCACTTCCTTTATTTTTTACTTTTCTGGCTTTCAGTTGCCTGAGGCTAGTCAGAACAAGGATGCTGTTACCTACCCTGGATGCTGAGCTGGCTGCACACACCTGGTATCTCTCTGCTTCCTCTAGAGAATGTGATCTGGCAGTGGTGGTGCTCAGAGCACATCAGCCAGAGAAAAGACAGTGCCACGGACAGCTTTTGTAAAGCAGCCTGCGACCCACACTGCAGCCTGCTACAGAGATGGAAGGTGTCCAGCCCCACCACAGCTAGGAGCACATTTCTGTCTTTTCTTCGACAGGTACACTAGTGCACACACAGAAACTTGTTAATAAAGTCCCTGGCATTGTCAGACTTGTCCCATCACCAAATGACAGCACATATGACCCACACGCTCAATCCCATGTATGCAATTCCAAAAAAAAATCCTGAATATTTTCAGTGGAAAGGAAATGTTGATGCTACAGCTCAAAGGCCAGAGATATTTTGAACAGAAATAAGGGTGTTTCAGAGATGGATAGAATTATCCCATGAAAAAGCAATCCATTTTGACACTACCCTCACATTCCTAATTCTGAGGGGAACAAAAGACAACGAAGGCCACATTGAACAATGTAGTCAGCTAGTCCCACATTTCTCAGCAGGCATCATTATTTCCAGTCCTGGACTTCATTTTTGAAGAGCTCAAGAAGGCAGAAACATGCTGCAGCTGACACCCCTGGATAAAGTAAAGAGGTGGCAATACCCCCCAGCATAAATGGTCACTGCAGAGATAAGTCACCTGTAAAAATGCAGTGGAAAGAAAGAAGCACATCTGATGCTATGCAATGGATAGTCCAGCTTTAAGGGGGTAGTCTAGCTTTATGGTGTGCTTAGAGATAAAATCCAAAGACAGTGCTGGACTTGGAAAAGATCTTCAAGTAAATTGGTTCTGACTTCTTTTAATTTGCTTAACCCAGAATCGGGGCAGTCACTGGTGTTGTCTCCTAGGGATTCATGAAACACAAATCTGTCCATGACTACTTTTTCAGCTGCACTCACCCAGGCAAAAATAAAGGCTCCCTTTAAAAATACCTGTCCCCCTTCAGTTAAAAATCCATGGTCCCTGTTCGTTGTCCACTGATGAGCATTCACCCATCTTCCTTCCCCAGCACTGATTTCCTCTCCATTGACCCAACCCTGTGCAAAACTTTGAGTCAAATCTGTCTGTTGTTACTCAGGTCATCCCACCCCCTGGCCGCTTTTGAGTTGAATCCCGGTTTGGAGCACATGTTACTTCTAAGTCAACCCAGCTGTTGTCCAAGTGCTCAATGAACTGAAGTGTCTTAACCAAAATGAAAAACAACTTGTTCATTAAGAAGACATACCATATTTTAGTAAACACTTCCATGTAACACCAAGATTTATTGCTGGAAATCACCAGCCCACCATATCCATCTTTGTCTCGTTTTACATGTCAGGAATCTTATCAGGAGGGCAATTTGTGACAAAAATCTCAAGAGAGAGGCGGCAGAGCATATGACTGGAGTCTTTCTGCAAAAGAACAGTAAGACTTCATGTTCAGGAGAAACATTTTTCTGACAGTTCATTTTGATATGAAACACAGCAAGCCTTTTTTTTTTTTTTTCCTAAATTTTTGATTTTTCCATACAACTATCCCATGTCTTCCTTGCAGGATTTCTTTTGTACATGTGCCCCAAAGGTAGAGATCTGGCAGGGACTGCCAAGGTTTTCAATCATGTGCTAACCGAGTTTTGGATTTGGTGAAACTCTTGTGAACCAGGATCTTTTCAGATTTCTTAGTAAATACACATTTTTCAATGAAGCTGACTAGCTCTCTGCATCTACCCGAGGTGTCATCAGCACACACAAACACACCCATGCACACTGATAATGCACAGGTACTCACACAGTAATTAGAGAGAGCTATTTTCAGATGCACAGAGGTTTATTATGAACAGTGAAAAATAAAATAAACAACTATTAAGAGCAACCCAGTAGAGCTCTATTAACTCTGCAGGAAATATTTGTCCATTCTGACAGAATGATAGGCTTATACTAATGCTCAAGCCAATCTGCTAATACAATCACTTTGTTTCCACAGCTCACTTCACTTCAGCCTATTCGTTGTGATAATTTTAGGGCCAAAGTTTTGTCTCCTAGGTTTCATTTTCTGGTGCTTTCCACCCCATCCTTTGGGGTAGATGTGGGCAGTTCACAGGTTTGTAAAATTACAGAGGGTTTAGGTGGCAAGGGAGGTCTGGGGGGTCTCTCTGCCCCTTCTCTCCCTCACACCCTCACAGCCAGGTCAGGTCTCATGGTGGATGGTTCCCAAGGATGGAGATGCCCCCATGCCTCCAGGCCCCAATCCAGGACTGTCCTGCTCTCCTACAGCAGATTTATTTCCTCCTACCCTGTCAGTGTTTGCCCTACTTCATGTTTTTGCCCTGATCTCAGCTGGCTGCTCAAGCTTATGCTGTCCCCTTTTCTAACAGATCTAACAACTCTGGCTGGGCTGCCGTTCACCTCCTTTCTCTCAGCGTTGGGGAGAGGAGATATGAAGCTCTCATAGCACGAGGTAGATTGTACTCCACATCTATTGGAAAAAGCAGAAGCAAGAAATGATGGAGACCACCACTGAAATGTGGTCAGTGGTGTGAAGATCTGAACCCAGGATGCATTTAATCTTCCAATTCTATCTGAGCAAGCTGAATTTTCCCATTTGGACAGCTCTGCATATAGCCTGATTTTTCTAAAATGTGAATCATCTAGGTACGCTTGTTAAAAATGAGGTCATTTAATTGAAATGCTAAATATGGCCTAGGATTCGATTTCTATTTTTACCACATCTCTGTTTAGGACAAATAACATTTTTCCTTCCTTTGATGGTGAGCAAAAGGTTGCTCAGGACATATTATGAAGTTTTTCTATCACTTACCAGGTACCAGTGTGAAGTCTAGCACTGATAGAAAATTCAACACTCTGGGTTTTTTTTGTGAGCTCTCCATTTCTGTGCTGTTTTTTTCAATACTTCAAGCCCAGGTTTCACTTTTGACTGTAAAAGAAACCAAAATGTATTTAAAAAAAATAAATAAAAGAAAGGGAAAAAAAGCATTTCAAACACCATAAAATTGTGTACTCTCAGACCTTCTTGCTTGACTGGACAGACAGTATCTGGCAAATGGTGACCAAGAAGTCTGTGAAACCTGTGTTGAGAAAGGAAGCTGTGACTGTATTTACATGACTCCTTTCTTGCTCACTCATTGAGAACACAACATCTCCTTGACACAGAAGAGCTGCCTTGGTGTGAAAAGCAGAAGCAGGGATGGCTCGTGTTGTGCAGGTGGGCTCTGTGCCCAGGGAGCAGGGACAGCAGCTCGGCCTGTGCCAGACACACCTTCTGGCTGCGTGGACAATTGCCTGCTGCTCTCAACAAAGAGCAAATAAAAGATCAGTAAAAGCTACAGACTTCTAACCTAGAACCTTAGATGCATGGGGAGAGAGGGGTATCATCAAATTCAAGATTTCAGCCCAGATCCTCAGCATTTTACTGAGACCTCTCATATCTGGCTAGATCACTGGCAGGATTAGGACTTGTACCTTAGCAGCTACCAAGAGATGGTCAACAAGGTCTTGATGTCCTCAGATGTGGACAGATTTTTGGATTCAACAACTGGAGTGCCTTAAGTTCAGGCCAAATGCAGACAGCTCATGTGGACAATGGTATTGGAGGAATCACAGGCCAAGGGTTGAAGAGGGTTTTGCGTAAAACTTAGTGTCTGGAGTGTGTGCAACTTGCTTCCATAGCTGAATAATCTGAAATCAAACCAAGTTCTGTAACTCAGATAAAACCTGTGCATCTCATCTACTTGCTGGGTGGACAATGGAGTGAGATGAGAAGACATGGACTTCTCTCCTGCCTAGGATTAGAGAGTTACTCCCTTTTATCCAGGCTAGTTTTCTCTGCCCCTCTCAAGAAGGATCTCTCAGATAAAGGTCATTAAGACAAGATGCTAAGTTTAAAAACCTGCTGGAATAGCTAGAAAGAGCAAAAGACCAAAGCGTTGGAGATTTCTTCCAAGGCTCTAGAAGTGGAGCATGGACACCCAAGCTCCTCATGACAAACCTGATCTGCGCAGGAGTGATGATGAGCCCTCTTTCTTGGAAAGAAGAGCCACTAAAACCATGGATCATGGTGCATTTCTTCCCATTCTCCTCTGCTCCATGAATGTTTCGCCCCGTTGATATTCCCTGTGTATTGCTGCTGCTGTTGTGACCTGTAAATGTGCAGATGCAGATGAAGAGCAAATCCAGCCCTGCTGCAGGTAACAGGAATTTCCACCCCAGCAACAGCAGCTTTATTAATTCACCAAATCACATTGGCTCAGGATTAATTACGCAAGCTGTGATAGCACGCATGGACTCTACAAGCTTGTTAATGATTCATGTGCGTTTTAGCCTCCGGGAAGAAAAATCAACAGGAGGTAGGGGTGGTACCTTCAAATCAGAGGGGCAGTTCAGCCAAAATGGCATCGCTACCTGCCTCCTCCCATTAGTAATAGATCTTGCTCCTGGGGACTTCCATAGAGCTGGCAGATATGCTCCAGGAAAACAAGAAACTCTTTTTCCTGTGCAGTTTTGTTTGCAATTGCTGCCTTTAGTGTTTAGAGGCAGGAAGTCCTGTGTAGGTATGTGGTATTCCCATGCCATTAGCTCACGGCCACACATTGGCATGAGAGCAGCACTACTCAGCCCCATCCCTCCCCTCTGTACTGAGGGCTGGAAAACAAATGCCTAGCAAGAAGTAAAAGTATGGGGCTAGCATGTTTTTGTACTATCCCAGGGTGCTGTCCTGGCCTCCAGGTGACTGTGACTGAGGAAGTTCCTGAAGCAGAGGCCCTGTCTTTGCAATTAATAGCCCTTGACGGATTTTTCTGTCATGAATTTGTCTAATTGCTCTTTGAACTTGTGTGAGCTTTTAGCATGCACAACATCCTGTGGTTCAGTGTGTCCATGCTCGAACTATGCACTGTGCGAAGATGTCCCTTCTTTGGGAACTGTCAGCTGGTGTCATTTGCTTCTCCCGACCCCTGCACCATCCAGATCATCAACATGTGAGCCCAGGAGCACAGGCCCGGGCCTGCTCCTCCCTGTGGCACTCCTCCTGCCTACTCTCCTTTCAGAGATTAGCCACAAGCACATACACAAGAAACTCTGCTGCATCCAAAATAAATTGTGTATGGCAGGGGAAGTCAATTTAAGACAATTGATCAGTTTTGCCAACTTCGGAGCTGGGCATCACTGTGGGTGTGATTCAGTCAAGTGCTAAGACTGTGCATAGCTGTGAGTTCTAAAATTTCTCTTTTGTCGTCCTACTGCCTAAGTCAGCTTTTGCAACAGCAATCAGTTTGTGGAATGAGCTTGTCAAGGACAAGGATCACCAGAATATTTATAGGTACTAGAAGAGGCAATCTTTGAGCCATGAAGGAAATTGAATTGCGATGGAACATTTTATTAAGAACAATCCCTTCTGAAGGAAGCCCTGCTCCTGAGCCATGTGTCTGGGACCATACAGAGACTCCTCGCAGGTCACTGCACTTACAGACGCCATAACCGTAGCTATAACGTGAGTCAGAGCTGCCACATCCACAGCTTGCTGATGGCAGATTGAAAAGGTACATGGTAGGTGATTTGAAATAATTGATAAGGGTAATGATTATGATTATGGCTTAATCCTCTTTTTGCAGACTAAACCTCACACGTTATGCGTGCCATCAGCTACAAGCAACACCTGGACACTGCCTGCGATGCACTGCGCGCCAATTGCACAGCTGAGCTCTGCCATAGCCTGACCTGTTCTCACCAGGAGTAGGATCAGGCAAAGGGAAAGACCTGCCTAAGAAGGAGGTTTCTCAAAAGGCCTAAATATCCATTCTCTTTGGAAAAGGTAGTTTTTTAATGTAGCTAAAAGGATCAGCCTGGCATTCACAGATAGTCTTTATTAAATACATTGATGTCCTCTATGTCCCTGGTTTCCTCTCCACACAGTTCCTCTGCCCTTTCATTATCTTATAAACTGTTGCATGGTTTTACAGAAAATTTGTGGTAAATCCTAATCCATTTACACAATTCAGAAGCCTTTACCATGCCACTGAAGATGATTCATCGACCATATGGGCTTTTTGGGGCTTTGTGGGAACACCTTCAAGGATCAGGCACAGTTTACCTGCATTTTTTTTATTTCTCTTAGTTGCAGAGGAAAGAGTGGATCCATACTGCTGAAGGTGTCTGTAGTATCTCCCATGATTAATGTCCTGAAATGGCAAGAAACTTCTGTGAGGTTTTCTCACTGGTTGCATTATATATGTATCAGCTGCTCTGCATTTTCATAGAACCACAGAAACGGGTCAGATTGGAAGGGACCACAGTGGATCATCTGGCCCCACCTCCCTGCTCAAGCAGGGCCATCCCAGAGCACATGGCACAGGATTGTGCCCAGGCAGTTCTTGAATATCGCCAGTGAGGGAGGCTCCACTATTTCTCTGAACAGCTTGTTCCACTGTATGGTCACCTGCACGATAACTATTTAAATTTTTTTTTTTAAATTTAACAATGGCATTAGCTGTGGGAACAGTGATAGTGGTGGGGAGTTGTTGGGTTTTTTTCAATTATAAATACTTAAACAGATTGTTTATTTTCTCCGTAGGCATGGCTGATCTTAGCTGTCTGTTAAATCTGATGGGCACAAGACCCTTTACCAGAGCCTGAGAGAGCTGTGCAAGGATCTGCATTTTGTGGGCTTGAGTTTTAGGGATTTTAGGTTCTCTTTTTTATGACTCAGTTGTTTTTCCAATAAGTTTCTGAGTGCTGTGCTGACTAAACAGTGTCACAGATGGGATGAGCTATAGCAGGGAGAACAAGAGATGTTCAGTTTGGGAATTTCCTATTCCTGTACCCTGGCCAGGCTGATGTGCCCACCTTGCATCTCAAGGAGACTCCTGCCCCACCCTGAGCTCCTGCCTAACTCTCACTGAAGTTTAAAACCAGTGTTTAGAAGTTTTTTCTTGCTAAGGGCAGGGCAAAAGCCAATCCTCACGTGAGAACAGCCCTCAGCCTTTGTGCAAGTCTGAAGTTGGAGCCAGAGCCCTTACTGGACAGATGGGGAAAGTCTGGTAAAGACTCAGGGTACGACTTATGTGAAAACACCCAGCAAGCCCTACTGCTGCCCTCAAACAAACCAAGACTTCTAATTTCAGCCAACTCTGGCTATTTATATCATTATCTAACCCAAAGCAACACAGACCAGCTGTAGCCAGAGAAGCCAGCTTAATTGCATTAATAATAAACTTTCAAAGAAGGCTTGCATGGAAATCGAAGTGTTGGTTAAGTGAATGAATTTTCTTCTGGTCTGAAGGATGGTAAATGAGCCACCTCTTCCTGGCCCATCTTCCCCGGCAGGTCAATGTGGTTTGTAACTTGAGTAACACCTCCAGCCTAGGCCCCATCCACTCTGCAGCCCTCTTTCACTGAAGAGTGGTGGTGCTTAACTGGGATATACTAAAGGCCTAAACCTCCAGCTCAGCTGCTTTAACAGCACAAACTCTCTGCTCCAGCCCAGGGCTGAACGCACTTAAACTGGTGTGAAGGCCTGTGGGGAAGGTCAGGTTTCAGTAGCTCCTCAGGCACTTAGTAAATCTAGACTTGATCTTGCTAAAGTCTCACATAAGATGGGTAATACCAAAGAGCCAATGTCTCAAAGCAGGACAGCTGAAGTCCTGTTGTGGCTGATGCAGAAGAGCAGATATCTGCAGCAGATGATTCATCTGAACAGTCTTAGGAGGGTGAGTCACTGGCTGGCGGTGGCTGGGTCTCTTTCTCTTGCCTGTGAGATGACATGTGAGGTGGCCTTCAGTGTCCCCCATGTCCACTGATGGAGCTTTGCTGGTTTCCTGGGACACAGGCTGAATGACCTGTGCTTTGCTGCCCTGGAAGACAGCAGCAGCCTAGAGGTACCAGCCATCACTATTTTCTAGGTGCTGCCTTGAGATCTCTTCCCATGCTGTGTTTTCCATCCTAGGATACAGAGGGATAGCACACCACAGGGTTTGAAGGGAAGGAAGCATAAAATCAAAGATGAATTGACTCCTCTACCAACAGTTCACAGGACTGAGAGGGCTCTCTATCTTGCAGGGCCTTTACCAGTGCCTGCACATCTCTAGACATGGCTAAGCATTTTATTTTCTTTAATTAAGTGAGCAGTAATTCTCCAGTGAGTTTTTTCAGAGGTCTGAATTAATTACCTGCCTAAGTATAAAAAGAGTATCCTGCCTGAGTGTGATGACTGGCTGGGTGCAGGAGAGCATTGGCAGGAGCCCTGTCCCTTCACTTGCTCATCTTTGAGCAAGTGATGATGCTCATCATCCACTCTGCCTCTGGATGGCCCAAGTCGAGTCAGCTGACTTTGTTTTTCTTCATCACCTTCTCTTTCTTTTCTCTTCTTCTGTCTTTCTTCTGATGTTCACAGCTGCTCTGTGAGGCACCATGTGTCACTGTGTGGCTCCATGCCACATAAGGAGCTGGCAGATGCAATCCTGGTTCATTTGGCCCATTATCTTGTTACAGGATTTTTTTATGGTCGTTACTTCATCCAGCCCACAGAGCAGCTCTCCCATCATCCCAGTGAGATTATTCCAGTGACTGTCACAGCAGTGGGGTCTTTCACTACAGGTATTTTCCTTGGGGCAGGAGCAGCCGTGGCAGCAGGGACCCCTGAAAGCTCTGGTTTGTCCCTGTGCACACATCTCTGTGCACATCCTGGTCACACAGGCACACCAGAGCCTGCTCTGCTGCAGATAGACCTGGTGTTCAAGGAACGACTCGTGAAGGTATGCCTGCAGCCAGCAACTCTGGTGGCTTGAACAACCTATGCTGGGAGGTCTTGGTGCTGCTGGAGGCCAGAATGAGGCAAAATCAAAGGAAAATTAAACTTTGATATCATCCAGAGAGATGGAAAGAGAGGGTGTCCTAACACACTTCAGAGTGCAGCCCAAGACAGTGACAGCAAACAGGCCGAATACCTGGAAAAGAGTGCTTATTTTGTATTTAAGTGACTCTTGAATAACATTTCCAGTGCATCAGTGCAAAGGAGACTAAAAGCCACATCCCAGAAACGGTAATATATTTGTACTGTCTCATGACACCAGTGCAGAGCAGAGAGTAGCAGCACTCTGTAAGCCCAGGTTCCCTCCAGCTTTCTCTTGATTCATCTCCAACCCAATGCTCTGGTGCTTTGAGGTGCTTAGTTTTGAAACACAACTTAGCTTGCAGTGTTTTTCTGTATTCAAAAAGCTCACCTGTCTCCCTGGGTCAGGACAGACCCTTGCATGTTGGTGATCAATGTGTCGAGGTTAGAAAGAGATCTCATGTTTCAAGACAACACAGGGCAGGTGGCCTCTGCCTGGTTTGAAGGTGGGGGTTCCTCCTAAAGGGAAGTGGAACAGGGGACACTTCACCCTTTGAAGGGCGCAGTACACACGGACACAGAAGGAGCAGGAGCACCATTTAGCTCCTCTCAAAGCTCCCCTGTTCCCAGAACCCTTAAATCAGTTGCACATATCAATTAAGTACAGCTCACACACCCTATGAGGCAACTAAGTGCTATTTTACTTATTTTATTACAGATGGGGAAACAAACGTGTAGAAAGGCCCTCTGACACGTGGTTTCAAATCCTCTGGCAGAGCACAGACTTCGCCCATCTCTGCTGCATTCCCTGGGTCGCCCTCCTCCCCTGCTGCTCCTCCGGGAGAGACAGGCTTCCTCCAGCCCCTCCCCACTGCACAGGTGCCTGTATCCAAAGCCCACTCCAGGTTCTCCCCACCTGTCCGTGGCTGAAATGGGGTTGAGCCCTGCAGGGTCTCACTCTGCTTTTCTCGGGCAGCACCCGCTGACCAGGCAGCCTGTGTTTGGTCTGGGCCTGCCATGAGGGGCCCTGGTGAGCGCCAGTGTCACTGGCAGAGGCAGAATAATTGGTTGTACTGATTAATTCTGGGCCTTTTGGGGGTCACATATTAACAATAAACTGGAAATGCCAACTAGGCTGCGTTCATTCTTGATTGATATGGCACGATTTAATTAACCCAGGCTTATATTTGAGCATAGTCCATTAGCATCTGGTATTAAATACTCTCTGAACTGCCTGGGCTTAGCAGCTACCTTAAGGAAGTCATTTGACATCTATTCAGGAGGTTTAATTGTGCCATTATGTGCCTGTGTATGGTACTGAGTGCCATTTAACCATTGCCCTTACAGCTGATTCATTACCAGGCCCAGGTGAATAGGTGTGGGGGCTCACTGCATGGCTCTCCATGGCTGAAACAGAGACAGCACTGCGAGCAAGACGAATGCCAGCCTGTTTGTGTGGCCTGCAATGGATAAGCTGGGATCTGCAGGCAAAACCTGTTTGTTTTACTGCAGAGGCAGAAAGTATTAGGAGCTGGCATGAGCCAGAGAGGAGCAGTGCATGAGGTAACTAAAGAAGCTTTCCAGCTCCAGGGCTTTTTGGAGAAAGAGGACAGCACTTAAAATACCTGACACGAATGAATTTCAACACCAACAGACTACCCCCAGGGAGGGGGAACATTTTAAACGACATTCTATGGACTCCTGTGAGCCCAGACTGCCAGGATGTCTCTGTCCCCCTTGCTTTCTAGTCCAGGGATCTCAGGGCGACAGAGGCGGGTCAGTTCAGTGGCAACTGCTGGGACTGATGGAGATCCCACTTGTGGAGTCAGGCAGAGACTCAGCGAGCAGGGGCATGGTAGAGGGGCTGAGGCTGTTATTCCTGCAGGCAGTCCCACTCTTCATTCGTGTTTCAGCCATAAGCAATGCACCTGTTGGAGTCTATCGAGGCACTGGCCTTGGAAGGTCACCAGCTGACACCCACTGTGGCGCAGAACGGGCTCCAAACATCCCTGCCAAACACGAGTGGGTTCTGCCCCAGGCACGTGCCGGAGCCCAGGCGGCTGCATGGGCTGTGGGAGATGGGTGGGAGTGAGGTGCAGCACCTTGGGGCTGGGGCCAGCCCTGGAGGTGTACTCATAGCCTCCCATTTTGGGGACCTCACCCAGCAGCTGGAGAAGCAGCACAGGTGGTTTGTGTACGAGGGAAGGTTAAAATTCAGCAGGCTCCTGCAGAAGCACACACACACACATTTCTGCTGGGATGGACACCTTCTTCCTAAGTGCATTCAACTTTCCTCCTCAGATAATGTTACCCCTCCTTTAATTTTGCTGGAAGGAAGCAGACAGCTATTTGGCAGGTCACAGGAGAGCTCAGCATCTCCCCGAGCCTTCAGCAGCCCATTTCCGGCTGCGGTTTGATCAGGTTTCTATATTCATCACTGCGTTTCCTGTGGGGGCATTTCTGATAAGCTCTGCTCTTCACATCCTGTGGTCTCCCCCTCGCCTCTGGCACTCACAGGATGTTCGCTGCACTACGAGCAACCAGGGGCTGCTAAATTACTCGCCAAAAATGAGTAATAGCTGGGTGTTGCAGGCATCATCCCAAGGATGGGGTGAGTGGAGGGAGCTGAGACGCTGGCAGGCAGGGTGCATTCCAGGGTCTGGGGGATGTGCTAGGGAAGTGCTGGCTATTCAATAACTACGCCCTATGGACGTAGTTGTCCTTGAGGAGAGCCCCAGGAGTTGACTTCAGCCCAAATTTTGCTCAGTCCCCCTCGTGGGTGTCCCTTTGACTTGTCTCTGTGGGGACACCCCACTCCTGCTGCAATTGAGGGAGTCGAGCTGAGCTGAGGGTTTCAGCCTGGACTACTAATGTACAGAGGGAGCAGAAGGAAAGTGCAGGAAGCAGGGAAATAATGCAAAGAGAAGAATTTAGGACCACATTTTCAGATGAACCCCATTCTCTTCTGTTAGGTCCGTATATAAGTGAATTTCTCTGATTTCTTTTCATTGCAATTCCAGTAATGTTACTTAACAGTGGAGCTAAAAGTCATTTCCAAAGGGAGATTTAGCAAATTGATGTGATTCCCAAATTGAAGCCTGGAGAAAAGCATACGACTTGCTTACTTAATTGACTTTCAGTACAATTTTCTCACCACTGAAAAACCATCATCTTCCTTTGAAACCTATAATATTTTTGTGGAATTTCCTTTATTTTTTTTCATTTTTTAGTCAAAGCCTAACTTTTGCTCTGTTGTGCCAGTGTAAATCCAGGCCAGCCTCATTAATGCTCCCAGAGTTGGCTGAGTGCAATGGCTTGTATGTCAGTGACCCTAGGTGCGTCTGCACCTCTGCAAACACTTTGCTATGTGCTTTCAGATCCGGAAACAAGGAGTGGGTTTTATCCTTGCAAGTCACCTGGGAAAGAGTTCCCCAGCTGTGGATATCATCAATGGGGCACAGTGCTTGGCAGGAAACATGGTCAGCAGTCTGTGTGCCCTGCTCTGGAGCGAAAAGAGAATTAATAGAATGGATGTGATTGGACCCTAACACAAGCTGATCTTGGGGGCAGAGGGAAAGGCATGAAAAGGATCTAGTTCTTTTTGGTTTATGAGGCTGCAAGTAGCTGCAGTTTATCACAGGTACTAGGTTGAGAAATCTGACATTTAAGAAATGTCACGTCAGAAGTTGTAGTTCCCATTTAAAAAAAAGGAGAAAAAGCCTCATGGAACAACTTCTCATTTGTCAGAGATGATCATGGGAAGAGTTGAATAAACAACGCCTGATTTCCAAACAAATGCAGTCTCCCACTTTTCCAGGGTGTAACGAATAGCTGTCACACCACCCAAAATCTTGGCGCAGAGAGTGAGGGACTTAGCCAGTGCCAAATATTGTAAGCATTTGTGGAGGAGTGTACCTTGGCCAAGGGAGCCACCTCTTCGGATGGGAGCCAGGGTGCAGCCAGCTCTGGCTCACGTTTAGCCACAGCCCTGCCCTGATCAGCACGTTTCCAGCATAGGCTAACCCGTGGCACCCCAAATCCTTCCAGAATCTGGGAGACAGGGCCTGGCAAGACTTTCAGGGTGTCTCTGGATGGTTTCAAGCTGGGCAGCATGGCTTTGCTGCACGGGATGTCGGACATGACCAGGGCCCAGGCAGAGGTTGAGTGCCTTGCACACGCAGAGCACGGGCACCTCACTGCCCTGACGGACCCTGCCAGGGCTGGGTCCCACACGCTGGGCAGGTGTGCCCAGCCTCACCTCCTGGCTTGCCCGCAGAGCATGGATTAGAGCACAGACACCAGTAATTAGTGCCATGTGCTCTGAAAACATAAACAGGCCGTTTCATCAGCGCCCGGCCCTCAGCCCTCACTGTGGACAGATACCTGGGAAGCCGCTCACTGAGCTGTGTGGGCTCCTTCTCCCACGTTTTACAGCCTGTGGGCAGGAACAGCATTATTTTTTTGCAGGTTCCATTGCTCTCAGGGTTTGCCAGCGGTGGGGGACAGGCAAAAGAAGGTGCCACTTTATGGCTGCCCTGCTGCAGGGGGGCTGTGGACATCTCTGGGGTACACAAGAGATAGCGTATGCACAGGGACCTCCTTCGGCTGTCGGCAGCTAGCTGAGGAAGGTTTTTAAGTCTAACCCTGAATGTCCTCCATTCAGAACAAGCAGGGTCTGGGATAACCTGGATGCTGCCATGTGCGGGACAGGTACTGAGTCAAGTGGGGCTTTTGCAGCCCTAAGGAAGAGGGACTATTCCTTGTACCTTTAGCAGCCGAATAACCTTGCCCTTCGCTGTCTCTCTTAGTGGGTTTTTCCTGAGATCCCACCGTGCTCTGTGGGTAGGCTTGGACTTTTTTGCTGCCCTGCACCTGAGCCATGAAGGCCATAGCCATTGGCTAGAGGTGTTGAGACAGCTGAATCTGGTATCCTAAAACACTGTAACAAAGCATGGTGAGAGGCGAGTAAGCCAGGGACTGGCTGCAGGTACCAGAGGCTGGGCAGGAGCCCATTCAAACAGCCACAGAGGTTCTGCACCAGGGGCCAGAGAGAAACAGGCAAACAAATATATTTCAGAACAGAGGAACAAGCCATCCCTTTGGCCAGCAAAGGGAGGTGAACGCAAGACATGATCTGGTTCCAAGGCAAATCCCCTGCAACATCCTTCAAGATGTGAAGGCTGAGGAAGTGCAATGATTTGGGCATGGAAAATACAATTGGGATGGATATTTCACCCCTGGGAATTTCCCTTGGGTGGTGGAAAAAAATGACACCACCATGCACAAGCGTCTGACTATTTATACTGCTGCCCAGGGCTGTTCCTGTGCCTGGAATGCCATTTCTGCTTTCTGCCACTAATCTGCGTTTCTCATCTCTCCAATTCAACTGTGGTTCAACACGGTGCTGCTCCTGGTTTTGGAAGAGGAGAGGTCCGTGCCAGGCACAGCACTGAGGAGGCAAACAGCGACCTGGTGGGCACAACTACCTGAGCACTCTGAGGTGCTTTTATTTTGGGCTGTGAGTGTTCTGACTCGTCAAAGCACCTTTTCAGACAGGAGCACGAAAATCAGGAACAGCCTAGTGAAACCCATTAGCAGGCAAGCAGAACAAGCTGTCCCATCTGCTGTTTATTCCTTTCAGCTTCTCCCAGAGGGAAACCTAACCATGGGATAACGGCTTCACAGCCGGACCCCCAGGCTCAGCTTGGAGCTGCTGGGATCAAAGCTCCCCGCAGAGCTCAGGCAAGGCCCCCAGGACATTCCTAGCGGAGCTTGGATGATGGTGGCCTGGGATGGACATAATTTTGTGCCTTCAAGGGAAGCCCAGGGCTGAAAAGCTTCCCTGCTTCCAGGTTATTTCACACAGGAGAAGCCCAAAGCATCACAGTTCCACGGCTGTGCGTATGTGCATCCCAGAAACAAAAGCTCTGCAGTCAGCCCTGACAAGCCAAAAGTGGGTCAGGTGGAAATGCGGGAGACCAGTGACTCATCTTGTGGTTGGCTGGGCAATTCGGGAGGAGAAAAAAGCAGCCGTCTCTAGGAAATGGAGCACGTTTCCAACCCTTTCTTTCCTCTGCCCCTAATCCTAACATCTCTCCGTCAACAAAATGATAACGCCGGAGTCAGCCCTTAATGCCAAAGAGCACTGTCCCTCAGAGGGAGCATCTGTGGCCTAAATACGCCAGCAAGGCTGAATGTCTGTTTGAGTTGAAGGGTTTGCCCCCTTCACCCCTACCCCACACCTGGGAGAGAGGGGCATTCAGGGGGCCTGGCTGGGTGGGCACAAACGGATGCATCCTCACACCATCAGCTGCTGGCACAGAGGCTGCAGGGCCAAGGGAAGGTGGAAAGGGACTGGTGTAGTACCGGAGAACATCTCTGCTGATCCTGGGGAGGGAGCACACAGGGTGTCAAGGAGGGACACATCTTCCCTGACACCCTGACATCACCTCTGTGTGTGGAACAGTGGGGGGGGAGGGCACACAAAGCCAGGAGATTACAGCTGCTTGTTAAACAATATTTGCTCATTACATCGAGCAAGCAGCGGTCATTCATGAGCCGGGCCAGCCTCCCCTGCCGGGACTTTGTGTCTCATGGCCAGCGGCCACAGCAGCTACACAACCTCCCTGCCGGTGCCTGCAGTCACGCCAGAAAACTTCCCACTGAGCAATGAACAATGCAGGATGGCATGGCTTCTGGGGAGAAAGGGACAAAGAGGACGTTTTGCCTGCCAGGGATTTCATACTAAGGAAGAGATGCTGTGGGGGGGAGCAGGTCTGCAGCCAGCATTGCTGGGCAGTGAGGAGCAATCTGTGCTGCTGTGGTGGTCAGGTGAGGATGAAGAGATGCTGTGGCAGACAGGGCTGACCCTTGGCGGCGTGGTGGCAGGTTAAAAGCTGGGTGTGAGATGCCTCGAGCAGATGCCATGAGGAATTGGGCCCCCTCCACTCCCTCCGCTCCAGCCGGGGGCCCCTGCACCAGGGAGAGCCTTCAGGGAAGGGGATGTGGCCACCACCCACTTCTTCCTTTCCAAGTGGGTAGGAAACAACACTAATGCAAGACAAATTTCTCCTGTGTCAGGGAAAAGGAAATGGACTAATGCAAAACCAATCCATGCCGGCTAAGTGTGCCTTTGCTCCCCTTGCAACAGGCGCTGGTGATGCTTAAGCATGTGTGTGCCCCAAAAAACAGCACTAAGTTGGTAAGACTGGGGCAAAAATTTGGTGTACAATTAAAACTACTCGTTCATGCCAGTCCCTTTCCCCATGAGACCCCAGCATAACAGGCACGTGCATGTCAGTGCTTCCTGCGTGCCCTAGTTGCACTTTGCTGGGGAGAAGGATGCTCTGCCCTCACGGTTCTGGTGTTTCCAAGCTCTTTACAGTCCCTCGTGCTTTGGCACGGCTGTTCTCCTTCCAACAGGCTCGGTCAAGGAAGTTCAGCAAAAAGAATGAGGGGTATAAGACGTGTCCTGACTGACAGGACAGGGCAACAAAGCTGATAGGGACATGTGTAACTCAGGGAGGAAAAGGTGGAAATTATCACAACAGATTTGATGAGAATCTCATCAATGAGAATTTGATTAGGAAGCTCAGCTTTGTCTTGAGACCTTTGCAGATTTTTCCAAGCACACAGAAAGAGGGAGGCCAGCCCTCATGTAAGGAAGTAAAAGCATATCCTTGCTAATTTGCTCTCCAAATACAGGGAAGGGAACCCAGGCAGGCTTTCCCTTGGCCCAGGAGGTGTGAAGGACAGATGCCATTGTGGCCCTCAAAGTTTTTCTGCAAGGTAGTTCTGTGACCACATTTACAGAAATTTTCCATGCAGATAAAAGTGAGTTTTTACAGGGCCAAACAAACACAAGGGAGAGCTCTGAAAAACCCTCATGCTGGAAATTTTCCTTTCCTCTTCTGGCTTGCACGTCAGCCCAGAAGGAGTTTGGGTGGGACTGAAAACGAGACATGGTGCAAGGGGACTGCATGGGCCACAATTGCACCTCTGGATTTACCTCAGCAGGAGACTCCAGGCACTAATCCTGATTAATGAGGTTCCCTTAATGTGGTGAGAACCTTTTTGAGGTCCTTGCTTCTGGGAAAGTTGTCTCAGTTTCCCATTGTCAAAGCTTCCTGGTGGCATCACTGCTGCTGACAGATGGGCCCATCCCTCCCTCACAAAAATTCCTATTTCTAATGGGATAATCTCAAGGCTATTTATCTTTACAAGTGTCTGACCATCTTTTTAGGGCAACATTTGAAATTATAGTTCAGATTAACTTCTCCAAGCAGTGCATTCAGACCTGGGCCAGGCCCATCAGCTGGGTGTCCCTCTATTCAGGAGAGCCCCAAGGATGCTCAGAAGATTGTAGGAAGCTGCAAAGGCAGCAGCTGGAGCTGTGTCTCCCAGAAGGGCTGCCAGGTCTGTTCTCTGCATGAGGAAGCCTAGCAAATACTGGGAAGGAGGGGGCCATCCCCAGGGGTCCCTGTGATTACAGACCACCCCTCTCCCCTTGCAGCAAGGCATGTGGGATCAACACCAGCCAGGTTTGTGGCACAGCAAGGTCAGTGTCTCCAGAGGTGGCACAGTACTGGAGCAGCTGGCCACACAATGCTGCATAACTCGCTTTGGGGACTTTGCCTTGCATTATCTTCCCCAGAGGATGTCCAGTGAAGGGCTAGCAGTTCCCCATTTCTTCTTTTGCTTCCTCTTTTGTGCAATTTGTCACCATTGCTGTGCCCTTTGGAGAGCCTGTGGGGCCGCACTGTCTGCACCCCTTCCTTCTCCACACTTCATTTCCTATGTCAGTCTTTCCTCATGCCCAGTACCATTACTCACCACACTCTCCGAGCCACTGAGCAATGCTCACACCAGGGATTCTGGAAGAGAGAGAGAGAGAGGAAAAACCTTCATTTTTCAAAAGAAAATTTTTAAAGCCCCAAAGAAACAGGGAAAGTTCACCTAGGGCGAAAAGCTCTGCTATAGCTTCTCCCTGCTAAAATGCAAGGGTGAAAAGAGATGTTGCTGGGAACCTCCTCTGCTCCAGAATCCTGCTGCCTTGCAGTACAAGAGAGATGTGGTGGGAAGCTGGGAGAACCTGGTGCCATGGTGCCCACACGTGCCATGCCTTTGCCTGGGGCAGCAGGTGGCTTCCATCCGACATGGCTGAAATTGCTTTTCTTAGCAAGTTTGGCTCCAGAGGAGGCAGATTGTTCATAGCAGCCTCTGCTAGCTGCCAGCTGTCGTGGCAAAACAGATGGCCTTGTCTCTGGAGCTGTGTATTGAAGGCTCTCAGCAGCGATGCTGGAAGCAGGCGAGAACAGCCCCCAGACCTGACATACCCATTTGTGTATGTTCGTGACTTGTCACACCCTTTTATTTTGCCTCCCATGCAAAGCTTGCTAGAGCCTTTCATCAAAAGATGAATCTTTTCATTCATCTTTGCCTTCAGAGGGGCTTGTTTGACCACGTTTCTCCCTTTATTATCAGCCTCTGGTGAGGTGTGCTGGCAGCACAGACCAGCACAAATGTGCATGGGCTCCCATGCCATGCCGTGCCATGCTCTACAAAAACACAACTTCCTCTCTGCTAATCACGTTACACCCCATGAGCTCACTGAGCTGGAGCTCAGAGCCCAGAATGACAGAGCCTGAATAACCAGCAACCTGGGGAGCCCTCACTGCCATAAATTGTTTTCATCCCCTCAGAAGAGCATGGTGCTCTACACTGTGAGCCTCAGAGCTGATCTCCTCACTCAATTACGTAGCAAGTCTTGATGGAGGAGTCTACAGATGCTGAGCTGAAGCAGGCCGATGCATCCTTCATGTGACAAAGCGAGTTACCCTGCAAAAGGAGCAATATTTTTCAATCTGTTTGGCAGAATTATGCTTTGATCTTATTAGGTAATTCAGTGCAATACTGTTATGTCCCCAAACAGGGCAGCAAGATGGCCTTTTTTCTGCTCCCATAGCTGAGAGGAGACAGGTTTGAGATGACCGTCTCTTCCAGGACAGAAACGGAGAAGAGCAATGAAACAAGGGGGTGGCAGGCTCAAAGCAAGCCCAAGGAAATGGCTCTGGCATAATGAAGCAGTGGAACTCCTCGCTGCAGGATGCTGTGGATGCTGCACATTTGCATGAGTTCAAAAAGCACCCAGGCCTATTCATGGAGGAAATACCTATTAGGGGTTATTAGGGGCACAGATCCCAGCACTGGCTCAGGAAGTCCCCCAGGCACATTGCACAGGATGGGAAGAGTTGCCTGGGAAGCACTGGCTCGCTTGCCCAGGTTCATGCTGTTTCCAAGTTGCCTGAAGCAGGTTAGCTGCCCTTGCAGCCAGGTCATTGATCCAGCTGGACTTTTTACATCTCTTTATTATGGCTGGAGTATGAACATCCTTTGAGTGCTCTCCATGCTATTGGATTGGATGGGATATCTACTTCTGAGCTTACAGTTTTACTGGTTTTGCTGTCCCTGCTGTTGTACTGCTCACTGTCTTTACTGGGTTTTTTTCTGTATTTTTGCTGCTGGTGCTTGACAACACTGCTGGAGTGGCTTAAACCCTTTGAAATGCTGCTCAGAGAGTCAACAGGGCAGTGATGGGCTCTGGCTGCCAAGTAGTCTGTCAGAGTGGGTCCTGTTCTGCTGGGGTTTTCTTTTCCCTTTATTGAACACATTGGGCAAAGCAGAGTGCAGAAAAAGTGAACTTCTGGGAGAGATTTTCAAGGGCACAGACTCTTGCCAGCAAGGCTGTGGCATGTGCCTATCTGTCTATGTGCCAGCTGCTGCAGAAGTTGATTTCAGCCCTGAGAGCAAATGTTTGGCAGCAGCCTGAGAACCCGAGGTCTCTGCTGCTTCCCTCTGTCCCTGATGGAACTACCAAGGCAAAGGCAGCAGGATCACGCCTTTCTGATATAAGGTCGTTTCTTTTTTAGTAAGAGAGACCTCACACTGGCACAGGAAACCACTGAGAAGCGAATTGAAAGAGGCTGGGACAGTTCTCCAGCCTCATTCCATGTTCCTCCAGATGCACAAAGCACTGCCAGTAAAGGTCTCCCATCTGTTCCACCTCTCAAAGAAGGCCCAGCTTTAAAGTTCAGTGGGGACGCCTGGGGCAGAGTCCATGAAGACCTTCACGGACACAATCATCTGACGTATTTTTGGGTGTGAGTCAATGCCTGATGCACCAAGACAGGAGGTGAATCAGTCACAAGGCTCTGCTGGGGGTGTCTAGGAAAAAATCACGGCAACTGCAGTCACTTCTGACCCCCTGGGCCATGCACACTTGGCCCTGTGGCTGCCTCATCTCCGGCAGGGGACAGCAGGACATGACAGGCCAGGGCCACGTGTCCCTGCCAGATTTGTGTGATCAGGTCGCAGCGGGAGCTGAGATCATCTGTGGAGCAGAGAAGGGAGATTAACCAGAGGCACAAAGAAGCCCCAGAGGGATTTCAGACTTTCTCCTCTTGCCACAGCCTCCTGTGGATGGCTGTGACGCTCAGGTCTCTGGGGTCCATGGCTGCTGGCACAGGGCCCATGAGAGGGACGTGTGATTTTTGCTGTGCTGAGACAGCGCTCAAGGCAGAGCCCACACTGGGAAGCAATGGAGAAGGAAAAAGCCTGTCTTTGAACTTTAAGCTGATTTGGGGCTTTGTCTTGTCACAGTTACGATGACTGACTCTCTGTGCCTCAGGAGTAATTTCTGGGTATAAATCTTCCTTTGACATTTTAATATAGAATTGCCATTGTCTTGGTCCCAGGCAGGCATCAGGCCATGCCAGCCAAGTTAGACACGCAGAGCTAAGGCTGCATTGGCCTACGTGAGGCCACTCTGGTTCTAACCCCTCTGCTCAGCAACTTTGCACTGAGCAACACCAGTACGAGGGACAGATAGACAGAAATAGCACGAGTCTGTGAACTCCAGAAGGAGTTCAGCTACACTCCTGGCCTCTGAACAGTTCCAGCTCAGCAATCTCCCTGTGTTTAGAAACCATCCATGTGCTTTACTTCCAGGAATTTATCCTTTTATTTTAGATGCCGAGTAAACTCAGAGCAGGCCCAGGGCCTGCAGCAAGGTGTTCTCCCGGTTAGCACTTCATTTGAGCTGGTGCTCCTTATGTGGGTTTGACCTTGCCAGATGACACTTCTGATCCCCATGTCCTGCCACCTGGATGAACCCTCAGCATCTCCACGCCTCACAACAGGGCACAGTCCTGTTGAAAGAGTCTCTGAGGAGCCCAGCTCCCACCTGGCCCACTGCTTGAGGGACAAGAGACTGGGTTTGTCCCAGGTTTCCATTCCCCCAGTGCCTGCCACTCGGGCCTTGGGATCAGGATGGGTACAAGGGAGCTGCCTGAAGCCAAATGCACCCTCTGTGTCTGTAAAAGAAGTGCCAGACACAAGTCATCCCTCCCTTGTGCAGCTTGGAGGGGTGTCCCAGTTACTGCTGGCACAGAACAACCTGCATTTCCACTGCTGTTTCAAAACTCATACAGGTACCACTGCTACATTCATAAAAAATTAGTGGGAGATTTGTCATTCATAGCCTGAGTGTATGAGTCTGACACTATGTATAAATAGGTTATAGTCACACTTACATAACACTGCCTTATTTATGATCTTAAGCCCAAGGGAGAAATGTCTCTTCCCCAGCCCTTTCTTCCTAGCAAAAACGTCATTCAAAGCTCAGCTTCAATCCTATCACTGAGGCCGGATGCTTAACCAAACACTGGGAAATTCAAGCGAGGCATTTCTCTTTCAACTTGCAAATGGTGATGTCCCCAAAAAAGGCAGCTGCTAGGATCTCTATGCCCATGATTAAATACTGCACCAGGGCTGGAGAGTTTTCAGGAGTGATCCTGGGCTTCACAGCCACGGGGGATATAATGTGTGTTTAAGGCAAAATATCACAGGCTGTGTTAAAGGTTAAAATACCACATCCCTTACCAGCTTCAATCAAGTTCTCAAAGCAGATCTCTTACACTGCATTTGTCTTACAGCAAACTGAGAGGAGGGGATCAACTTGCTTTCACAGATTCACTTCTCTGACTCTGCTGCATCCCCAAATCCTGCAGCCAAAGATATAAGACTAATCCCCATGGCACTTAAAATTCTGGGATTAAGGGACCCATGTGCCTGTTTTATCCACCTCACATACATCTGCTTTATAATCCTTTGTTGTAATAACATGACCACAGACCATGAGTGTCCTGACACCTGGAATGGAGAAAGCCTCAGGGTTTTTCTGGAAGGCAGGAGATGGAAGGGGATGGGCAGAGGATGCTGATGGGGTCTGACAGCAGGCACAGCTGTCACATTTGTATAAAAAATAAGTTAAGCATAGCCCGTGCAGATTGTTACGTCAGGAAGACGTTTCCCAATGTGGGCTACCCTGGTGCACCAAGGCTGCAGAAACATTCAGCAATCACCCTGCATCCAACCAACCACCACCACGAAGTGCTCCTGAGCCACGTGTCTGGGAGATGCTGTGCCCAGGGGACAGCCAGGCTGGCTCTGCATCTGCCGGGACCCGGATCAGGGCTGGTCTCTGGGTCCTGGTGCAATCAAGAGGTGATATTGAGGGGCAAGTCTGCCATACCTGTGGGGAAACTGGACTGCTAAGTCCTTCAGAGCAGGATGCATCAGTTCTGAGTGCCCTTACCTACCATCCAATCCTCAGGAGTCCCACCAGCAGCAAATCTCCCAACCCTGCCCTTGGCGTCCCCTCATGCTTCCTGCCAAAACCAGGCCGGTCAAAAAGAAACAGCACGGGATCTTGTAAGGCTTCCAATGGAATCCCAATGGATTTTGGAATGCTCCTGCTTCTGCAGGCAGCATTTAGGCCTGTTGCAGAGCAACCCTCCCCAAGCAGAAGCCATTGATCTTCTTAAAATCTTGCTCCCATTCACTGACCATGCTGGATCAGGCCTCACATTTCTCACCCAGAGTAACCGGAGCTGCGCTGACTTTTACCAGCAGAGATGAAGCAGTGGCAAAAAGCAGAGGGTTGAGAGAGCGGGGGAGGAACCAAATCTGCAGCAGAAAATGTGCAGGCCACTTTGTATCCTGCTAATTTGAGTGGGTCCTGCCCTGATCTCATTTGCATGGGCATAAGCCTTTTGTAGCTATTGACTTACAGCTGGAGCGCCCATCGCTGTTCTGAAGAAGTGCTCCTTTGCTTTCAGGAATAAAGGCTGCTTTTCCCATCTTCCAATCTAAATCAGATCAGAGGCCCAGTAATTAGTCTCCTATCTAGTGATTTATAGCTCTATCTGATATTGCAGGGGAAAAGCAACAGATTATTTGTTCTTCTTGAGATAAAATCTGTAGGGCAGTTCACTGGAGTGGGGATTACACACTGAGGCCTCAGCAGCAAGCAGAGAAAGCGGACCTGGCAAAGCTCCTGGCATTTTTCATGTGCTGGCAAAGGCTTTTGGGCTGGCATGCAGAGAGCTTTGGGGCTTGAGGCAACAAAGATTGCAGCAGGGTTCAAGCAGCCTGGTGTGAAGGAGCAGAGATGGGACAGGGAAGCACTTCAGCCCAGCCTGGGACAAATCCCCTTTCTTGGCTGCTTTGCCTCTTGCTCCAAGCACACAGAGTGTTGTTGAAAAGCCCTGAGAGATTGTCTGCTGGAAACTAGCTGTGGATGAGCTGCTCTTGTGACTGCCCACCAAGAGCTGCATTTTCTCTGGATGCCTTGGAGGATGGGATGAATGATTTGGGACGTGTTTGCTGAAATATGCTGTTGTGACTCTGGGCTTAAAATAACATCTGGAACAGCATGAAGCTGTGAGAAGCCAGGGCAGGTGGGATGCAGGTGGGTCTGAATAGCTACCTGCCCTCTGGTTCTGCATTCAGTCCTGGGGTGTCCCGTGCTAGGCAAGGCGCTGCCCTGGAGCCTAGGCTGGTCACATGCTTTTGCAGCTGAGGGGTTGGAAAGCACTGAAAATGAACATCTTCCCCTCCTCCACCTTCTCAGCCAACCTTGCATAATTTCCCCTTTAGCCTCCCTAGACAGGTTCATTACAATTCCCCTCCATTAATATGTAAATATGCCCTAGAGGAAAAGACAGCTTGAATTTATTAACAAGAATCTTTTAACTCTTTCACTGCTGCACTTCCTTTTGTGGACAGGAGGGTGCATTCCCCAGCCTGGAAAGCTGTGAGGAAGGGAGATTGCACGAAAGGAGAACCGTAAGGTGATGCAGGATGGCAGAAGGGAACCATGCCCCTGTGGCACTCCAGGAGGGGCGGGTTTTGTCAGTAAGTGCAGACTTGCAAGTTGCTAAGACCTTGATTCTGCCTTTTATTTTTGCCAAAGGCTTCCTGCACATGCCAGGGCAAACCACCCAACCCTTTGGCCAGCCGCAGGAGCTGCCAGGGAAAGGTGGCAGCATCTTTACGCTGCAACTTCTGTCACGTGCCAAGAGTAGTGAGGATGTACCTCTGTGCTTTGTCCATCCACAGCTGCACTGGCTGCATCCTCCAGGAGGATGGAGGGAGTCAAGCTCCTGGGAGAACTCCAACATAACAAAGTCCTGGCCGGTGTTCCTGCCCAGTGGCACAGAGGCAGGCACATCTGTCAGGTAGCTGAGACCTGCAGCGTGACAGCACACCGGGACTCCTCTCCTCCCTGGGGCCAGGAGCCAGGGGAGCAGAGCCAGGAAAGCCTCGGGGAGCCCAGGGGGCTCGTAGAGCTCAGCAGCTTAGAGCTGCCCACAGCAGCCACTGCTCACCCAGGAGAACTGATCCTTCAGCATTTCTCTGAGCAGAAAAAGCCTTTAGGTAGCCAAATAGATTGGTATCTATTGGCTGGCAAATTTACAGTCTGACTCTAATTTGGTTTTCACTGCCACAGTGAGAGGTGTAAATTCCTTTTTCTTAATTCAAGGTACATATTGACATTTAATCATCCAAATATGTGCCTCCTTTGACAATTCATTTCCCTTCAGCCTCTTTCAACAATTGCCTTTTCTGGCCAGGGCCCTATAAAAGATGATTCCTTGACTCTGCTGCAAAGGAAATGAATGTTTCTTGCTCTCTCTCTCCCTCTCTTTTCTTTTGGTTGTTTGTTTTCCAGTGGGATATATTTCGGTTTGCACCATACGGATGCTGTTTGACAGGAATATTAGCTTTCACACTTCTCTGGGTTTACAAAGTCAGCACATGGAGCCCTGTGGTCTTCTCCAATCCCCACCCCCTTTCCCCAGTCCTTTCCACCCCACCTAACTGTGCTGCTTCTTTTGACTTGTGGCTTCTGCCTTGCAAGCATTTTTGGTGACTCTCATCTTAACACCTCCATAAATACAGTTAATTAGATCTCCCCTTGAGCTAACTGCAGCGATGGAGATCCCTCTTCTCCTCCAGTGGTGTATCCTGGCTGGGTGGCCTTGACTTGGTTCATTTTGGCCACTCCTGCCATTGGAGACACCAGGCTTGCTCATCCTATGGTGGTGGCCAACATCTGCCAAGAGGAACAAAGGAAACAACATATTTTGGCATCAGGCCTTGTGCAAAACTTTTAAAGACATTTTGATGATCCAGCTTGAGTTCAAGTATTGTTGGTATGAGAGCGTAATTTTCCATTAGTTTGTAATCACAATCTCAGTTCGCACTTTTTGTCTCTGACAGCTTTCTCTAAAGGAAGAAAGAATGTCTCTGGTACGTCGTTGGCCACCCAGAGTCTGCTTTGCTTCAGCAGAAGTAGGGTTTTGCTGTTCCTGTGTTTGCTGCAGGTTGGAACAGGAGACGATTAGCCTTCCACCCTGCTGCACTAGGCAACAGGCTCCCGTGCATTCCTGGAGAGGGGCGTATTACACAAATGGCAGCTGTGCTTCCCCCACAGCTCAACTGATTCGGCTTGGCTGGCGAAGGGTTGGCACGGCACACGAAAGCCCCAGGTGCAAAGATCGGGCTGACTCAGGCCGAGGGGAGAGCCAGCGGCGGTCAGGGAGCAGAGTGTAAAGGAGGGGCAGCAGCGGGGGCAGCAGTGTCACAGCTGTAGGCCCCGAACGTGCGCCCTGGGCCGGATTCCGCCCAGGTAGGCACACACAGCCAGGTGTTACCCTGGCCTCGCCCGGGTACACGGCGGCCAGGCACGCACGGGAGGGAAGTCAAGCTGCCTGCTCAAGTGCTGCCCTCTGTGAAAAGCAGCGATGGGACAGATGGGCTTGAATAACCACTGGGACCCTAACCTTACACCCACCGCATCCAGGTCCACATCGACATAGCTGAACACATTCAGCTCTCTGAAGCAGACCCACCCGGGACTGGCCAGCATCTGTTTGCAGGAAATGCCCTGAGCACGGTTGCTGGCATTGTGGTTTGCAACACTGCTTCTGTTTGAAAGCAGTCCAAAAGGGGACTTTGGGGTGAAATGATTGCTCCGTGTTTGGGTGGTGGCTATGGGGGTACCCTCCTGGGACATGTCAGGTCTGGGCATTTACTCCTTAGGCTTTTAGCCAAAAAATAGAGCTCCTCTGTGTGAGGAATCAAATCGAAGAGCCCCCTCCACAGAGTCGCATCACAGGCAGGCTGCTGTAGCGTTTTTAGGGCTCTGCAGCTGAGATGCCGTTTTCTGACAGGGGGGAGCGTGCCCGTGAAAGACACGCAGCCAGAAGGACCCGGAGGGACCCTGCAGAGCGGACAGCGGGCCCTGCTCAGTGCCCCCCGCCGCGGCAAGCGGTCCGAGCAGGGCAGCGGCGAGGGGACAAAGGGAGAGAGGGATGTGCGCGGCGTGTGCCGGCCTGCGTGCGTGTGCCTGCGTGTGCGTCTGTGTGTGTCTGTGTCTGTGTGTGTCTGTGTCGGTGTGTGTGTGTGTCTGTGTCTGTGTCTGTGTCTGTGTCTGTGTCTGTGTGTGTCCGTCTGTGTGT
>VXBU01003853.1:944381-1076707 GCA_013400315.1 Bombycilla garrulus
CGCGCGGTGCCTGGTGCTGGACTGCCGCCCCTTCCTGGCGCACAGCGCCGGGCACATCCGCGGCGCGCTCAACGTGCGCTGCAACACGATCGTGCGGCGGCGGGCCAAGGGCGCCGTGAGCCTGGAGCAGATCCTGCCGGCCGAGGGCGAGGTGCGGGCGCGGCTGCGGGCCGGGCTCTACGCCGCCGTCGTGGTGTACGACGAGCGCAGCCCGCGCGCCGAGGCCCTGCGCGAGGACAGCACCGTGGCGCTCGTGGTGCGCGCGCTCCGTCGCGACACGGCGCGCGCCGACATCCGCCTCCTGGCAGGTACCGCCGGCGGGGACACCGGGAGCGACGGGCGGGGAAGGGAGGGGAGGGAAGGGGCGACCGGCCGGGAACGGGCGTCCGGGGTCCGGGCTCGCCGCGGGCTGGGCAGCGCAGCGCAGGGCGCTCCCTTCTCCCGCCTCCGGCCGTCCCGGCAGAAGTTGGGAGCCGGCGGCAGGGCCGCGCTGCCCCGGAGCCGGGGTCCCGGGACGGTCGCGGCACGGCCGTCAGCCCCCCTTGTGGGTGCCCGAGCGGTCCGAGCCGGCTCGGGGGCATCGAGCGGGCCCCGTGACCCTGCCCGGGACCCGAGGGAAGCGAGTGTATGTGGGGAAATCCCCCCGGGCTTTGTTTTGAGTTCGTCCCCAGCCCCGCGGTGCGGTGCAGAGAAGGTGGTGCGGTGCAGGGTCAGATACCCGCTGTCACGGCGATGTCCCTTGGCAGCGGGCAGAAAACCCAGGGATACCTCTGTGTTCCTTTTGCGACTACAGCAGGGATCAGGGCTTCCCCCCTCTGCCGTGTATTAAATGAGAAGCTGTGCGCATTCGGAGCTGCCGGTCCTGAGAATTGCCGTGCGACGATTTAGGGGCGGGGGATGCTCAGCTGGGGATCCTGGATGAGCTCTGTGGGGCTTTTCCTTTTTTGTTTACAGCCCGAGAGTCAATTTATTCATTGGCTTACTTACAGCAGGGGTGAGGATGTGTATGCAGAGTAGAAAATCCATTAAGAGGCTTGATAGATGGAGGAACTAGCACTTCAGTTGTACTTGATACAGTAAAAGCAGCAGGAGCTGTTGCAAGGATGCGATACGATGTGCTGCTGTGGGAGTGCCTGCACAGCGAGGGCTCGCTCAGGAGCAGGCTCCTTCACCATCCGTGAGCCGGCATGGTGCTGGAGACACTCATGTGGCAGGAAACGCTGCTCTGCCTCAAGGGTGGCCTTTGTCAGCTGAGAGCTTCTGGTGCCTCTGTGGTTCTCGTGGGAGGTTGTTTGGAATGGGAGCCCTTGTAAGGAACGGGCTCCGAGAGACTCACGCTCAGCACTACAGTCCTCTTGCGTACCACAGAGCTGCTAAAATGGTCTTGCTGTGATTCTGTGAGAGCTACACTGACCCAGAGCTGTGCATGCCCAAGTGCACATCTGTCGGGGGCAGGTCACGATGAAGATCCAGATGTGTTTTGTGCAGGTCAGGCTGCTGCCAGGTTCCCTGTGGGACAGCCTGGCTGGGTGTTTGGCCATGGGCACCTGCTTTGCCTGGCTCCTGCACTGGGCAGGGCTGGTGTGCACAGCCAGGGGCTGCTGGATCAATGAATCTGGTGAGATTCATTGAAGAGAAACATTTGAAAAGATATCTTTTCCTTTCCAAGAGCCATTCTTTCCAAGATTTTTCTGCCCATCACCCTGGGCAGCTTTTCCCTCTCATGCTGTGAATGACCACTGGAGTGCGATGTGGTAGATCCAGGGATTTTAGGACCAGATCCCTGGAGGTTGTCTAACAAAGGCTCTGGGGTTTGGATGCTCATTCAAATCGAAGCGGTAGGACTGTAGAGGGATGCCGGGCCAGGGAAATGAAGCCTCTGCAAACTGTCCTGGCTGCGTGGGAGGGACAATGCAAATGCAGTGATGCATCCACACGGTTCTGCTTTAAGATACTAGAGCCGTTCATTTTTTAGGGGGAGGAAACCACAAAGGACCCTGGGATGCTGGCAGTGTCGGGCTCTAAGTGCCCAGGGATTCCTGGGCTGCTTCAGACGCTTGCATCCATTGTTCTGAATATCCAGCCTTGTTCAGGGCAGTCTCAGAGCGAAGGCTGGATAAGAAAGAAGTGTCCTGCTTTATGCTCTGGTAAGCTGTAATGTGCAAGCATAGGTCCTGCAGTTGGTTTGAGTCTTCAAGAACCACCCTGAGAGTCAGGGCTTGATCTAGCTGGAGTCCTGTGGTGATAGTAAAATACTTGATTTTCATTGATTTTGAGACTCAAAGTCAGGCCCGACAAGGATGTCAGGGTTGTTGATTTGATTTCAATGAGAGAAGGAAATCTCACCAGAAGTGTTTATTGGCAAGCCAACACTGCAGTTTCCCAGTCCTGAGAACTCAGTGGGGTTTGCTCCTGTTTTGCCTGCCACGATGAAGCCCTGACGTCCCTTGTGCTCATCTCCCTGGCAGCGGGTCAGAGGAACAAGCTGCTCCACATTCAGCTTGCACCCGTGTCCTTGGGAGGCAGCAGACACCTCTCTCTGAGGGCAGCTTGGCTGTACCTGGCCAGAGCCAGGGCTTTCCTGGTCTGTTGTTTTAGGAGCTCTGAGCTGGAGGCTCAGGCTGGGAACAGGAGACCTGCCTGTGTTTTGTGACAAAAAGAGGTGTCAAGGGAAGATGAGAACTGAACAGTCTTTGGCCTCAGAGCAGCTTTTCCCATTTAAGTCTTGAGTATGCTGGAAATAAACCCTCTCTTTGTTGTCTCAGCAACCTTGGCCTCAGTGTGGGGTTTTGGCCGGCAGTGTGGAGGGGGCCAAACCCTGCCCCAGAGACTTTGGGTGGCCAAGATCATTGCTCCTGGTGCTCTTGCTCCAAGAGAATGGGGGGGCCTCAGGGATTTCCCCCCTTGCTGCCAAGAGCCTGACTGCTCCTCCTGGGGCAGGAGGCCACTCTCCATCGCTGTAGCATCATCTAGTGGCCAAGGGCATCTCCGGCTGTGCCGTTCTGCAGTCCTGCGATTGCAGTGTGGGATAACACTTTGTGCCTCTCTTCTTGCAGGGGGCTATGAGCGCTTCTCCTCGGAGTACCCTGAATTCTGTGCAAAAACCAAGTCCCTGAGCAACGTGTCACCCCCCACCAGCGCTGAGCCCCTGGATTTGGGCTGCAGTTCCTGTGGGACCCCCTTTCATGACCAGGTATGTCTAAAAGCCCAGTGCTTAGCTATTTTGACTGCCCTTCCAGCACTGCAACCTGCTCAAATGGGAGTCCCTGCTCTCCCTCAGCTGGGGCTTGTGGAGCCAGAGCTCTGCTTCCTTTCCTCTCACGGGAAAGCATGGTGGTGCTCCTAATCCCAGGGTGTCTGTGTGCTCCAGAGGACAAGCCCAAATCCTGTTAACCCACACCTGCCTGTTTCTGAACAGGACAAAGAGAGGGAGAGGAAGGGCTGAAATAGGTTTAGCACCTCAGGAAGGCAGCTGCTGCTCCCTCTTCTGAGAGCCCTGGATCAGGTGCCAGGTTGCTGCACACTCGATGTTTCCAAGCCATCCAGATGTGTGTCCTGCCTATCCGCTGTCCCCTGGTCAACCTCATATCTGTTGTTTTTCTCTGTAACAGGGTGGGCCTGTGGAAATCCTTCCCTTCCTCTACCTTGGCAGCGCCTACCACGCGGCCCGGCGGGACATGCTTGATGCCCTGGGCATCACGGCCCTGCTGAACGTCTCCTCAGACTGCCCCAACCACTTTGAGGGGCACTACCAGTACAAGTGTATCCCTGTGGAGGATAACCACAAAGCTGACATCAGCTCCTGGTTCATGGAGGCGATCGAGTTCATTGGTGAGTGCCTGTGCAGAGGTTGTGCCCGTTGGCGGGAGGGAGGTCAGGCAGGCCCTGCAGGCTCGGTGAGGGCTGGGCCGCGGTGGCAGGCTCTGGGTCTCACCTCTCGCCCCTGTTGCCCTCCAGACTCGGTGAAGGAGTGCTGTGGCCGGGTCCTGGTGCACTGCCAGGCCGGCATCTCCCGCTCAGCCACCATCTGCTTGGCGTACCTGATGATGAAGAAGCGCGTCAAGCTGGAGGAGGCCTTCGAGTTCGTCAAGCAGCGCCGGAGCATCATCTCCCCCAACTTCAGCTTCATGGGGCAGCTGCTGCAGTTCGAGTCGCAGGTGTTGGCCACTTCGTACGCGGTGGAGGCCGTCAGCCCCTCGGGGACGCTGCGGGAGCGGGGCAAGGCCACCTCCACGCCCACCTCGCAGTTTGTCTTCAGCTTCCCGGTGTCTGTCGGTGTCCATGCCACCCCCAGCAGCCTGCCCTACCTGCACAGCCCCATCACCACATCGCCCAGCTGTTAGCTCAGGGCCCAGGCCAGCCGGGCAGGCAGTGCCAGGTGTGCAGGGGCACGGAGCCCTGGGATGTTAAGCAATAGTGCCGGACACTGCCATGCACCCCGGACTCAACATCTTTTTCGTAGAGAAATTTCTTACCTCATCTTGGTTTGTTTGCTTTTTATCGTTATGTTTTAAAAGCACGAAATTGTAAAAGCCACAAACCTTGACACTGTCCAGGCTCTTTGGGGGAGGAAAAAAATAGTATACTGGGTTTCCTCAAGTGCCTGGTCTTCATGTGTTTCCATCCCTATGTAACTGTCTTGTTTTTTACCTCCCCTTCTCCTCATGTTTCTGCCCCCAGCTCATCTAGGTTGACGAGGGAGCATACCCCGTTTTTTATTGTGCAGCAGCCTTCCCCCTTGCAGAGAGACCTGTGTGTGTGTGTGTGTGGTGGGCGCTGCTTACCTGAGCCAGGTACACTTTGGACAAACAGAGCTGCAGGCAGGGCCTTGGGGCGAGCAGGAGCTGGCAGGCACCTGCCAAGTCAGCAGCCGAGCCTATTCCAGTGGGGGAGAGTAATCTCTGTGGTTGGGAATGGCTTAGAGGGAGAGATGTAGTCTGAAATGCCTCTTTTCTTGCCTCTGTGGATCACTGGTTTCTACAAAACTTAGGTACAATCTCCTGTGGCTTTAAGATGAGAAAGAAAGGGTTGGGGCAGCAGTCTGGGCAGCTTTTGATTACTCTCTTCAGTTTCCTCTCCACTGGTCCCACTGCTGCTCGTCTTCCACAAGAAGCAGGCTGGGACATGGGTGGGCTGTAATGGAAGAGAGAAGCTGCGGAGTGGAGGACAGGCTGGCCCAGAGGTGTCATTCATCCAGCATTTTCAAGCTTCTTCCACCTCATGACCAGCCCTTTTCCTGTGCTGAATCTTGTTCATCTGTGCAACATTTCTGCAGCTTTTGGTCCAAGCCTTGAAAATGCCTCATCTTCAACCCACCTGGAGCCTTATTTCCCACCCTACCTCTGTCCGTCCCTCCACTCCAGTCCAACACACAAGATGCCTGTGTGGCTGATGTACATATGTATGGTTTTGTTCTTTTTTTTTTTTTTTCTAGAAATTAACTTTTTATTTATTGCCTGAGGGAGGGAGAAATCGTTGTTTGGAGAAAATAAAAATAAAACTGTTTTCAACAGTTTGGCTGGAGCAAATTTGTCCTAAGACCAAGCCAGAACAGCAGGTTCTGCACACAATGCATTTCACAGAGCAACTGTTAAAAATGTATTTATTGACTTTTAAACTATTACAAGTATTGCAGATCAGACATTTAGCCAAGCACATTTATAGATCAAACTCAGTTGTTACAGAGATGTTACCTAAAGTCCACCTTGTAGGTAGGCTGAGAAACTGCCCATCGTCTTCAACTTTGAGAGAGAAGGTAAAAGAAGAAATAAATAAATGATATCCCAGCTCCAGGTAATTGGCAACCAAGAGAGGACACATACAGGGCTAGTTATGAAAACAAGTTACACAAAAAAAGGTCTAGAAATTCAACCCCCAGCTACATTGCCATCTGGGTTGCCAGAGAAAACAATTAGGAATGACAAAGCACAAGCTCATGGGACTGCAGCACAGAAAATCCCCATTTCAATTTCCAAAGCTGAAGCAAGTTCTGCAGCTGTTAAGAAAGTGTCAAAATTATCTTGTAATAACAGAGATTCTAATAATCTACATTAGTAATTAATGGGACCAGCGCTAAAACTTGCCACCAACAGGTTCAGCAAGACCGATCCATCAAAACCAGTCAGATAATGTGACTTGGCAGGCATGTGTGCCAGTGTAATGGAAATGCATCTGCCTCCCTGTCCCCTACAGATTCCCAGGCTCATTCACCTTGCTTCAGAGATTTTAACACACAGCCAGTGTTACCCACGCTCCAGGGTTTCCCATCTACTCTCTGTTCAGAGAGGGGGAACGCTGCCACTCCCTCCCTGCCCATCTGTCCTGCCACTCTCAGAAAGACCAGGAGAACACCCTCTGGACTGTGCCAAGCCACCACCTCTGCTCACCACGGGATTCAAGTCTGTGGAGGTTCACAAGCTCCTTGCTACATGAGGCAAGAACTGAGTATGTGCTTTCCCAGGTCTTCTATCCGGGATGCAGCACAGCTTACAATGCTGCACGGATATTCAGCTCAACAAAACTGAAGCATGCATTAGATGCATGTCCTTTTAGACTTCTGAGCTAGACTTTCTGTGGGAAAGCAGCCTGGAAACAGAGAAAATCCACTGAATATAAATTCACACATTTCCTGACATTCAGCTTCTGAGAATGATTAGCAAACTGTTTAGTGGCTGGACCCTTCCTTTTTCCCGTCCTGAAAAATCCTGTTCAGGGCAATTTCTGTTAACAGTCCCATATGGAAATTGCAGGCAGTGCATGAACTGTGCAGAAACTGATGTTTGCAGGGATGCAGGAAGCTTTTCTGAGATTTGCCACCACTGTAAGCAGCTCTCACAGGCCATGCAGTGGCACAGCATGTTTGCATCCCTCAGCACCACACACATTCTCAGGGAGCAGACACCTCCTCTAACCTACAGCTAACAGTAGGAGCAGCTGGTTTCCAGAGCCAAGAAAGCAGTGCCCTTCCTCCAGGAGCTACTCCCTCCCATATACCACGTGCCTTTTCTGTGTGTGCTGCCCATCACAGCCAACAGTGCAGAACATTTTGCAGGGTTTTCTCTCTGCTTCAGTGTAGAATTTTATTTTGGGGCACTCCCATAACAAACAAGCAAAGTTTAAGTTTGCAGGTAAAATAAATTCCTGCTACATAATGCAGAAGGATTCAATTGGATCACATGCAAACACTCGAAACAGAGGTTAGAAAACCAATAGTGACTGCAACACGGTGGAATTAGTGTAAGAGGTTTGTAACAGTCTCTGTGGAGCTGGGATCAAACAACAGGTATATAAAAATAAGAATTAAAATAAAACACACCTTATTAAGGTACTGTACTGTCTGCTTTTAATCCTAACAAGTTTTGTTGACAGCAATCAGACTGCACTGTCACTCTGCACCAGGTATCTAAGTCATCAGTCTCATGGAAACAGTTTTCAGCAATGGAGAGCAGAACCCTCCCTCCTTTGCTAGATGTTGACTTTTCCTTCTGTTTTGCCTGTTGAGGTCACAAAACCATACAGAAGTTTTAAAATGCTGCCTCAAAGGGACACTGACAAAAATCAGCCGGCCTGAGAGACACGGTGTCCCTTGTGCCAGCAGACACCAAGTTCTGTCCCTGGTCTCCCAAGCCTATGAGAGCCTAGCCCAGCGTTCTGTCCTCAGCTCCTACTGTGCCTCCACTGGTGATCCAATGCTGCAAAATGAGCATACCAGTATGAGGGGACTGCTCTTCTCAGCACCTCAGAAACTTCATTTCTCAGGAGCAGCAACAGCCTGGTTCTGGGCTCATGGCATTTTGAAGGTCCCGCTGTAGTTAACTCCCCCAGCTAAAGCAGCAGCGTCTGTACCGTCACCAGCCTGCCAAACGCAGCTCCACCACCAGGGCCGGGTCTGTAATGGGTAACTGCGGTATTGATGGGCAGATCCTCACTCGGTTTGGCACTGTAAGGGGAGCTAAGACAACACACACTATCCTGCACAGCTGTCTACAACACACAGATGTATCATCAGGCCTGGGTATTCCTCTGTGTCTGGCCACAAACGGATATGAGATCACATCATTACGAGACAAAAACCACTGCAAAATGATTTCCTCACACAGCACCTTTACTCTGCACAGAACATCAGAAACATTAACACTGGCAGTTCAAAGATACTGGAAAGCAGAATCACAGAATACACTGAGTTGGGAGGGACCCATCAGGATCATTGAAATCCAACTTCTGGCTCTGCACAGGACACCCCCAAGAGGCACACCAGCTGCCTGAGAGTGTTGTCCAAAACTTTCTTGAACTCTGTCAGGCTTGGAGATCCCTGGGGAGCCTGTTCCAGTGCCTGATCACCCTCTGGGTGAAAATCCTTCCTCCTAATATCCAAACTAAATCTCTCCCGACTCAGCTTCATGCTGTTTCCTTCAGTCTTGTTACTGGTCACGGGAATGCAGCTATTGGTACCTGCCCCTCCACATTCTCTCATGAGGATGTTGAAGACCCCAGTGAGGTCTCCCCTCAGTCTCCTCCAGGCTATTTTTATCCCCTACAAGTTTCAGGCTGCAAAAGGAATCCAGACTAGCCATTAGTTCAACCAGCACACAGGAAACAACAAGCAAGAACAGCATCCGGTGTGGGCTCGGTGGGGTTTTTCTTTTTAGATTTGTTCTTGTTTTTGAAAGATGTAAAGCTTTTAACTTTCACACCCACATGAACCATTTAGCTCACCTAAGCAGCACAGCTGTTTCACCATTTAAAACTATGTCTAACTGGGGATGGAGAGCAGCACTCGCTCTGGTCGCTATCTGAAACCCTAGTGCAGATAGGCACATCCCCTCACTCCATTATTAACTAAATGAAAAACAAACCCCAAACTTAAGTGGTGAATACAAAGCTTCAAAGCCTAGTGGTGATCTTTGCAATCCTAGCACTATGAAACAAGTAGCCAAAATACAAGCACCCAATTTATCAATGAAACTTGTTTGAAAGGACAACTAGGCTAGAGCCAGGCTGGGACTTCAAAGCTACATATTTAATCAGGTCACACAACGAAGCGAGAACCATATATCCACTGTCAGCTCAAGAAAAGTAAAACTCAGAGTTCAAGTTCTGTTGGAGTATTGCTATTTCTAAGGTTTTCTTCAGAGATATTACAAACAGATGATGTTCAGGTAGCCATATTGCATCAAATGACTGATTTTACAGTGGGTGATATTCCTTGTGAGGATGACTTGCTTCAACATTAATGCCTTAACGTTAAAAAGAAAAATGTTGTGTCAATGCTGAAAGTGAAACGCTCTTCAGGATTAAGTCTGTTTTATACAAACATGTTAGCAAAATCCCATGTGTGGGGACCACGTATATTTCTGTGAACTAAGAGCACGCTATTCTGTTGCTTTTCTTGCTTTAAGGGAGATAAAACCTGAATGCATGAACTGGATCATCAGATACTAAATAGTGCTGGTTGACAGGATAATGTACAACGTGTTGTGTCCAAAGAAACATTTTTTTTCCTCCAGTTGTTACATGGTCAACACTGAAGCACACCTCCTGGTATTGGTTGTTAGGAAAAAAAATTAACAGGTCTTGATCTTCAACCTTCTCTGAAACTGTAAAACACCATAAAAAAGAAACAGTTTCTACTTTTGTTAAATCCATATCCACTATGAGGGGGACTTTTGAACTGTCTGATGCTGTGCTATGCAATGCTTAAAAATAACTTTCTCCTACCAAGCAAAATAAACCTGGGAATTTGGGAAGAAGGGTATTAAGTGAATAAATCCTAAATTTGTTCTCTGGTATACCTGCAAACAAATCCGCTTGCCAACTGATAATTTAAAATTTTATTCTCATCAAAATGTAAAATTGATATTTAAAAAAATTATTACTTTTGTAAATCCCTTAAGCTCTTTAAAACTGTGATGTCACACACAAAGATGTGACAGGAAACCGCTGTAATACACTCTCCCTTACCAGCCTGAAACCCATTTACTGGGTCTCACCTTGCAGAAGGACATGAACCAGAAATGCCCTCCTGTATGAAATCTTTTGACTTTTCACCTGCTTCTCCCAGCAAAACCATACCCCACTGCAACTGGAGAACACTCCACAAGCTGCATGTACTAAACAGGAGCCTTACAAAATGTTCTTTTTGAGATGCCATTAGAGGGCACGGACCTGTTTCATGAAGTTCTTCTAAGCACAAGAGCTGGTTTTACCCTTGCAAACACTTCCCAGGGCTTCCCCCAGAAAACTCACACAGACAAGGCAGCAAACTGACACTGTTTGTTTCCACTCTAAAGTTACACTCACTCATGTTATTGTTTGCTCAGAGGTGTGCAAAATACCCCTAGATTGAAGAACTTGACCTAGCCCCTCCTCAGATGAAATTTATATTGCATTGTTAACGATTTTAGTCGACTTGACTTTGTGCAAAATATCTTCAAGAAGGTTCCGGCTCAACTTCAGAATACAAAAGGAGAATAAATAGGATCTCTTGAAAACAGGAAATGAATGGTGTATGCTGAAAAGAAAATGATGGGCTTAATGCAATTTATCTGCAAATAAAATAACTAGAAAAGTAGTGTCTGAAATTTTAACATGTGAGATGGCACCAATAAAGATTTCCATTTGCACAACAATAATGTTCCCAAGGTCTAGATCAAAACAATATTATTTTACACATGATAACTGCAGAGACTAGGAGCCTGAGATATGTTATTAAAAGGCAGTCCCTTGTAAACTTTCCTCAAGAGGAACAGTAGCAGTTGAGTATGCAAGAGTTACTCATATCATATTCATCAAGACAGCAATACTTTATAAAACACATACAGCTTATTTCCAGGTTGTTAAGAATTTTATGTGATGCTGATTTTCTGAAACACATATCCATCCAGTCCAAGATCGAAGTCACATCCTTCTCCACTGCTCTGAAGCTACTAGGTCTTTTGTTCTGCTGCTGTTGCTGTCTGTGAGGGAGCTTCTGGTTTCACAATCTGGTATGTAATGAGATATTCTGGGTATGCCTGAAAGTAAAATAAGAAAAAAACCCTGGTTTATGCAAGGGTATATCTCAGCAAGTTCCAGCCTTTGCATTTCACCGAATAATGACCAGGAAGGACAGCACAAGAATCAGCTCTATGTTCACAGCATGCAAGTGAACATGAAGTGGATTTCAAACCTAGCCAGCACTGTGAGGAACTGCTGGATGTACTTAACACCTTGGTTAATACACAAATAGAAAAAAAGATGTTTCTTCCACACAGTGACTGCCAGAAATTGTGTGCAGCAGGAATTCTGAGTTACTCTCCTGGTTAGCTAATCCTACAAATCAGTCAGTGCCTGTTAATTTACTCAAAAATCTCAGATGACTGATAAAACCTGACCTCAAAAGGGTCAATAACTTGTGATGTAACATGCAAATGCCTTTACTGGCAGTAAAATACTGGGCCCACCCAAAACACACGACCCAGTCAGTCATCCATCCATCTGTCCAGTGTTTCCTGGAGACAGCTGGTATCCAGTTCGGTCCCAGAACAAAACTCAAGTTGATGAAGGGCATTCAGAGGAACCGAGAGATGAGAGGAGACTAGGCCTACAGAAGCCTCATGTCATCCAGCAAGGGCAAAGGCACCTGAGATGAATTCCTTGTAACCCTGCAGGATGAGAAGCCACTCAGCTGAAAAGGTGATGGGGTCCTTGGGTGGACAGCAAGCTAAAGCAGAATCAGCAGTGTGTCCTGGCAGGAATAAAGGCTATGAGCATCCTGTGGTAAATCACCAGCAACTGCTGCTTACTCACATCACCACATCTAGAAAACCACACACAACTTTCAGGTTGTCCAATACAAGAAAGATCCCAACAAGCTGGAGCCAAGTTCAGCAAAGGACCAATAAGACAGTCAGGGGGAGAGAGCATAGGATAAAGAAGAAGATGCTGAGAGATGCTTGTTTGTTTCAGAAAAGAGAAGGCTTCGTGGGACTCTATCATAGAAGGTCATCTGACTGGTCAGGCACAATCTGTGTTTACTGAAGCTGTGCTGGCTGTCTAGAATCACCTCCTGGGCTTGCATGTGCCTTCCATGAGGATCTGTTCCATGATCTTCCCAGGCACAGAGGTGAGGCTCACCCATCTGTAGTTCCCTAGTGTCTACTTTTCTCCCCTTTTAAAAAATATGAGTGACATATCCCTTCTTCCATTCACTGGGGTCCTTGCCTGACTTCCAAGGCTTTTCAAATATCACAGAACCACAGAATACTCTGAGCTGGAAGTGACCTGCAAGGCTACCATCAAGTCCAGCTCTTAAGTAGACGGCCCATACAGGGATTAAACCCATGACCTTGGTATTACGAGCAGCATTGCTCCAACCAGCTGAGATAATCTCAGGGTATGATGGAGAGTGGCTTGGAAACACCATCAACCAGCTCCCTCAGGACCTGGGATGTTTGTCCTCAGGCCTCACAAATTTGTGGTTATTCAGTTTCAGCAGGTGATTTGGGAGCCACCCACTGCAGTAAGCAAAACATTTTTCTAGAGTCAAGGTCTAGCTGAGTTACTCAGTTTAAAAATCAACTCTTGAAGACTCCTGTGCTACTCCAGCTGCCATTTAAGAGTAGTCTCTGTCACTGCTGGGAATCTACAGGTAAAAAGCTCAGAATCCTCAAGATGTACTAGAGCCCCAGAAATACACGTCACCTTGATACTGCAGTAATGCCAATAGGAGAAAGACAGCTTACTGAGAGAAACTACAATTCTTAATAGACGCCATCAGTGCTGCGCAGGGGAAATTAGGCAACTCTGCATGGTATAAGTCAGAGCAGATCAATGGACAGGAGTAGCATTTGCTATCTAGATACAGTTCACTCTATTTCCTCATTTAAATGAATAAAAACCCAACACCCTAATCAGCAGCGTTATCACAGCACACTTGGTCTGGAAACCAGCCAGAGCCCATCTCCAGCTGCAGGCTCTGTCCCACAGAGTCAGTCCTTGCTACCCCACCTACCTGTTCTCCCCTGTAGATCACATACTCGGCGTAAGCAAGTCCGTTCACGCTCGGCCTGCCGATAACAGAGTGGTGCCCGGGAGGGGCGTGAGCCATTTTCATTGTGCTGAACTGAAGAAAGGATTTTCCAAGGGTCACTCTACAGAAGAGCATTTGTCTAAATGAGAAAAGAGATATCATTTTCAAATATCTCACTAGGAGTTGTATGCTTCCAGAATGATTTCAGTCTTTTGAGTTTATTTCGTTACAATTAACTTCTCAAGGCTTTTTAGAGAAACATTTTTAGAAACCAGTTCTAAGACTGTATAAAACCTGTCACAAAAAGTCTTCCATGACACACAGAAGGGGAAACACACAGTTTGTTTAGCCCTCACACGGAAGCCTGTTCTAGTTCATTTTATATAAAGCTGTTGAAAGAAACTGAAACTCTTTGTGCTCCTACCAGCAGAGAATGGATAGGTGACAAAGTGTGAGAAACACTGATCTACTCCAGGACAAAACAAAGCTGTGACTAAGTCCTGTTCCAAAATTATCTGCCTCCAAAATTATCTGATCCACAGTGCAACACTGTAGTGCTGACCATCACCTTGCACTGCAGTTTTGTCCTGAGAGTGCCTGGACTTTAATTGCTCTTTTCCCCTGACTCTTCATTTTCAAACTTGCTGTTTCAAGCCTCTTTCCTGAGCCACAGCTCACTTTGATTTATGCTCACTGCATGCTTAGATGTATTCTGACCTTCCTGTGGGACTTGCTGCATTTATATTCGTTTTTGTTCAGCCCCGACAAATGGAAAACTGCATTTTTCCTGCCATGACCAAGCTCAAGTGGCCATTCTTTGCCTGCAGGTCACTCTGTGCCAGGATCATACAAACCAGGACAGCCAGAATTACACGTGGAACTCTGCTGGACTCCTACCTGTGGCAGATGTAACAGGACCTGTCTTTGTGTGTGGGACAGCCGGTTCCTCCCCCTATTCCGTACACATATTGGTTGCTTTTTGAGGAGTTCTCAGCAAAGTAAATTCCAGCTCCGAACATTCCTCCAATGTATGCATGCCTTTCATCAAATCCTTTGTGAATGATAGCATTAATAAAAGGAGACCCTGGAACAGTGACACAGAAAGACACACACTTGTTAAGTTATATAGTAACACAAGACTCAACATCAAGAGGAGTTTATCTGCCTCAAATAGACCATTAAATACCAGAAAGTGTGCTCAGTCAGCTGCAAGGGGGCGATACCCAGCAGGATGCAGTGATGTGTGGGATTTATCATTATATACCAAATCCCACGTGTGACTCACCTCTTACTCATTTCGCAGATCTCATTAAATGGCTTTCCCCCCACTCATATTTCACTGCAATTTATCTTGTCAATGAACACCCCCTCCAGGAGTCAGCACTGGTTAAGGTGGGGCAAGGTGTCAGGACAATCATACCCAAACCAATTTCCTATACAGAATCATAGAAGAATCTAGGGCAGAAGGACCTTCAGGCAACTGTCATTTGCAGGCATTTCTAGAGAAATCTTGCTGAAACTCATGGCTGGTTTTGATTCCTTTCCCTGATGCTTGCCTGAAGCACCAGGGTAAAACACTTTTATTGTGAGCTACTCCCCTCATTTAGAAGACACCACATCTTTCTCACAGCAATGTAACATCCTCCCAGCAGCTCTACTGGAAATGACGAAGATATGGCTTAGCAAAAAACCCTCCTCTTTCTTAAAAAACTGAAACACAATAAAAGTACTTCTTATCTAGTGCAGCTTTTTGGATTGCAGTAACCACACAGAATAACTCCACCACCCCCACATATCCAAAGTACCCCCTGCATTTCTAGTGTAGAAACACAAGTACTTGCACAGGACGGTGACACAGCAACAATAACGTTGCCTGTGGGTCCTTGCAAGGTTTGGGGATTTTTTGTTGAACACCAATACACACAAAGAGACGCTACTTCCTTACCGTGAAACAACATGCGCTCGTTGTGATGGTTGTGATTCTCCTCTGAGACCTCCTTCTGCCTGTGACAGAATCTCTCCCGCAACTTCTTGTTCACTACCTTTTGAATCTGCAGGGGAACAACAGATCCAACCATGCTGTTACCACAACATTTCAATCTCTCACACGTATTTGAATTGCAACTGAAATGAAATACAGTTGGATGGAGTTCACATTAATTTGACAGGGAAACTGAGGCAAGACATGTGAATGCTATGAAGAAACCCCATGGCTGTTCCACACGCAAGGTTGAAGTCTCTCAAACAGCTCTGTAGCACACACCTACAAATCATTAAAACTACTGTGAAACTGCAGCCTAAGTTCTTAGGTTTAAGGACAACTTTCAGACTTCTCACAGAGCCTGCAATACCACAAAGAAGTACACTCTGTCTGAAACTTCTTCCCGCTCTGCTTTGAGCTCTGCTGACCGATCTTGTCTAGCTCTTTGAAATTTGCTGCCTAGTTCAGGTTTATTTTTTATGAAAAGAACCACCTTTTGGTTCTTTCCATAAAAAATAATGAGATGTGCTGTTTAATCGATCTATATGATTTCAGCCACATGCTCTAATACCACAGTGGTTTCAATGAAGGACTTCACCATTGGTTGGGAGTAGGATGGAAGCAGAGTTTACTTCAGGATGCATGTTCTATTGGATAAAGTTGCAAAGGCTCTGCACAGACTTTACTTCTCAAAGAGATAGGCAGCACAGGTTTGCTGGAGCTCAGAAACCAAGTGCTGCTCTGGTTCCCTCTATTACCCTCTCCTCAGAAAAAGAAACCAGAAAGTGTACTTTCCCCCAGAAAGACAACATTATTTTCTGGAATATCATGGCTTGGAAAACGCATTTTTCTAGCTGGCAAGGGCAAGGGAGGTGGTGTCAAGATGGAAAGTTGCATAGGGAGATAGAAACTTCTAATAGGAAGCCACGATCATCCTTTCACACACAAATCTCCTTCAGAACGGCAAGAAAAGACTGCACTGAGAAAAAATTTTTTTGGAATGGTAAACATAGAAGTTTAGGCCTCCTGAAATTCATCAGATTCTTCAGCACCTCTGTCTTTAACATCTTTTAGGAGCCCAAGAAGACACTTCTCCCTCATTCCCTGTGCAGAGCATCCATTCATTTTAGCACTTGCGTTAACTCTGTTAGAACTTCAAATATAAAAGGGCAAACCATTAAACTGATTCTGACTGCTGGTGTAAATTCTAACATGTTTTACCACATAAATCTGAGAGGTTTTGAAACTTACCCTGATGACATTGTATCTGTTGAAGATCCCACCAGCATTTCCACCATCCCGATGCTCCCGGATCGTACTTTGCATCTACATAAAAAACCAAAACTGAATGTTCAGCATATAAACCTTCCTAGCAAGGCAAAGTATCCATGCAATGTCTCAGTATATCACTGGGAACAACAGACAATCTTGATGGAAAATTAATTAAAAGGTGTAAAAAAATAAAAAAATAAAACCTTCCATTTTAAACTGAGATATGTCCTAATTTCTCAAGCACTCAACACATTATGCTGTTCCACAATAGGGAAGCTGGATGATGCAATTATCCAATCTTGTAACAAAAATCCACATAAGGAAAAGGAGAATAACAGTACTTGCTATCAAAAGGATATACAACTAGAAAACTTTCTTTAAATTAGAAAAAAACCTGTCCTGGTTTGGGGCAAATTTGGGAGGAAACTTCCAAAGGGGTCCCTCTAGAAAGCAGATTCAAATGGCTCCTCCCCCTATTGGTTCAGAAAAAGATTTCCTTAGAGAAAAGTGGGAAAAAAATATCTTTGGAAATTAATATAGAAAAAGATCACAGTAACAATAAGTATGATTTTAATGAATTTAGTTTGCATTTCTTAGTATTAGGAAAATACCTGCACTGTAAACTCTCCTATGTCACTAGCAGAGCATTTCTAATTCCCTCCGAAATAGTTTCTTTTAGAGAGGTATTTATAGCTACAGCACAGTATTTTGTAACAGTTCAAATAAATATTCCAATTTACTACGGCAGACAAGTGACCGTTTCCTTCAAAAAAGTTTTATAAAAAAGATCTGCACAAACTCCAGTGTATGAAGTTACTAATAAAAAATATGCCCATCTAAGCAGGCAGCAATCCTAATTATCTAGACTTTTTTTAAAGACTCGCAACACTTCTGGGCTATAATGTAGGAACATGACACAAATAGCAAATGCACAGTAAAATGGAGTTTCTACCAAACACGACTCTTCAGGAAGTCTTTCTTGTGTTGTGATTTTTGCTTTCAAAACGGTATGTGCCTGTAGTTTACTTAAATAAAAGAGCATGTGTGTGTGGGAGGCAAAATTACAGTCAATTCTCAATCATCCAAGAGCTGTTTATCTGGGTTACAGATTAACTAAGCCACTGAGATGAGAAAACAAGCTGGTTCACAGAAAATGCCTGGAGAATTGCAAGGCCTTGATGCCTTAGTTTCACACACAGCTTTTAATTTTCACAGGTCCACCTATCTACAGAAAGCTGTGCAAACCCTTCCTATGAGACAATATCCAAGACACAACAACAAAATAAAACCAGGATAATGCTAAGCGAGCAGAGACCGCTTATTAAAAAATTGGCAGGACATAGCAGAATAATTTCTATCATTGTTCTACATGAAAAGACAAATGAAGAACCCTAAACTTCATGCCAGATCTATGCAACTCATATACCAAAGCATATTTTACCACTTTCAACATGTATTGCACACTTTAGCTCTGACAGGTTATCAGTAGAAAGAAAAATATAGAGCCCCTGAAGCATTAAGATACTTGGATTACCTCCTCTTCTACAGACTGATACTCCTTATCGTCAGGAGCAAGGTCAAGGAGAATGGTCCCCTGACTCACACAGTGGAAAGTCAAATACGGATTGGTACCTGCAAAGAGAAGGAATGAAAAGGAGCAAAAATCAACAGGAAAAACCAATACCAGCTCTATTTATATCCATCATGATCATTGTTCTTCTTAAACAACCCCAGCACAGCAGGAAATGCAAAATAAACACAAGGCATTAAGCACAACCTCAAAAAGATAAAAGTGCTTTCGTTAGCAGCAGAGGCTTTAAAAAAGAGAAGAAAAATGCATGTGGGACATAATTGCCCTTTATTGCTTCCTCTTTCCATAGAAACATCTCAGAAGCGTGGGGCAGCTAAAACCCTTTCAGGCCTATCCTTCAGGATACAGCTGGGCTGTGGGTAGGGCAGATCAATCCAAAAGCTCTCTCCGGGTGGAACAGCATCCTGAGAAATGGGCACAGCTTCCAAAGCTGCCTCAGGGGTATCCATTCTCTGAAAAGGCCCGTGATCACTTGGTCTGGTATCTCCTCAACACATTCTTTAGCTATCACACCCCACTCAGCCACCATGTCTGCAGCAAATACACTTTCCTGACATTCAGATTCTTTCAAGTCCAATGCCTACATTTAGAGAAAGTGACTTATGGAAGCCTGTTGTGTGCCACACTTAGACTAGCCAGTAAAAGTGTCATATTTACCTTGCTGACCTCCTAGAAGTCTCTCCACACCCTTTATTAACTTGTGGCGGTGTCCATACGCGTTGATCCCAATTTCTTTAAGCTCCTCGTGCCCCATGTCAGCCAACACATCCAGGGTTATCTGGGAAGGTGAAAGACCACAAAAATCACTTGCCAAACCTGGCCTGACTTTCAAGGCTGGAGACCTACCACTTCAGAAAATGGAAAGTCTTCACGGTGCAACCAAGAGCATAAAGGCAGTTAATGTTTTGCTTCGCTTCTACTTGCTGCCATCTCCTGGCAAACCTCTCCCTATCACACGACCATACCCAGCTGCTACGGCCTGAAGTGGTGCAAAACTTTTACTTCTCTCCCACCAATTAACAAGAGCTGGTTCTTGCAGAAGGTTCTCACAAATGTTTTTACTTAAGTAGAAGGGGAATGCATTGAAATGCTGGCACAAATACAGGAGTGCTTTTGAAGCACTCAACGTTTCACAGCATTCTACAATTCATTATTTTCACAACACAAGCTTAAATTAATATTCTACAAGCTTACTAATAACGAGCCAAGGTGAAAAAGTGCACGTGAAGGTAGTGCTTGGAAAAACCAGCTTTCACTTAAAGAAGATGAGCTTCTTTTTTTCTACAAAGAAACTTACAAGAGCTATTTGAGATTATTTCAAAATGATGAAAATATTGAATCCGATTTGCATTGTTAAATCTTATTAGCAGGGGAAGATCTTAATGAGTTAGGAGTTAAGGAAGCAAAGGCAGAACAAGATCAGCTAGGCAACAGGAAGGTGTGAAAAATAATAAGAAAACCTGAGAAGCATAAAGGTTGAGGTTGGTTTCCTACTGAACAGAAACAGTTCCAAATTAAAGAGAAGAGCTTATGTTTCATATATCAGAAGGGCAAAAGTTCTACGGTATTTTATCTTTTAAGAGATATATCCTAGAACATTTTATAGAAACAGCTGGAACTGTAAAAACACATTACATTTCAAACCTTTGTTTCCTCATTCCCCACTAAAAGATTAGTAGCAGAGGCCAAAGGAAAAATTAATCATCAAATCCAGTCTCTTGCACTTGTACCTTTCAATTCCACATGTACATCCATCTCAGCCATGTAAACAGATCTATTTAACTGCAACATGTTAAATTTAAGAAACGGTACATAAAAGGAATCTACAAATATATTACAGGTACTTCTGCTGTAAAATGCAATGTAAGCTTGAGAAACTTGTATTAGTTTAACTATCTTCATATACTGTGAATTAGTGATGTGCATGTTTTGTTCCCCATCTCTCAATGACATTTCAAAGTCAGCCTGGCAAAACCCAGTTAATGCCATGGTGCTAATCTAACAGGAAATGTAGCTTCTCCATTCTGTAGTGTGGCTACTCCCATGCTAGGTTTTTATGTCACATACAGTCAAACTGGAGGGTCTCCCAGATCTAACCGAAGTGTCACATGTAGCACTACAGGTGGTGAAAGGCTTGTTTGGCTGTCAGGACTGCTGAAGGACAAACACAGGTGACATTTGAACCTAACTTCGTTACAGTCATCATGTTCAAAGTCCACAAGGTCCAAAATAACTCTCGGAATACAAGCCAAATTAGCAGTCATAGTGTATATGCAAGTGAAAGCTACTTGACACCTGAATCCAACAAGAAAATGTATTTTCACAGATTTTGCATCTCCATCATATTTTATCTGGCAATTCATTTGCGGAAAACTGAAAGGAAACTTGAACACACTTGTTTTTCTGTAGATGTGAAGCATGGGGTTTTTTTCCTTCCCTTTTTCAATTAGAAAATGAAAATGTCACTCGAATTTATTATGTTTGTTTATCTCCTAAACACAGAAATAGAGATGAGGCTTGCCACTTACCTGCTCTGTCTCAAAGATGTCCCGAAGGTGTTCAAGACCCAGGCTTTTTAGGAACTGCGTAATGTTCATGTCAAGACCAGAAACTATAAGAGAAGAAACAAGTCTTTATATCCTATACATGTGAAGTAACAAAAGCCAAACCAACCACCTTAAAAAAAAAATCAAGCAATACCACTGATTCTCTCAAAATTCCAAACTGATTCTTTTTCCTATCAATTTGTCTATGTCTGTAACAAACACTCTACTTCCATTATGTCAAAGCTGTGTGCAAAGCTCATCACCATTCCCTCTTCAGAATCAACTATTACAAGTACAAACCATCTGTGACAATACAGGCTCATACTGCCAAGAGAAGGAAAAGAAGGGTGGGTATATTTTTGCTATGTGACCCCCTTAGATTCTGACCTAACCACGGACTCCAGATACTAATCAAAGGGTTTAAAAAGCCTTGGCAAAATCCTCCAGCCATCACAATAATAACTCCTTCATCAAAATCATTCTCATTGGATTTTCTTTATAAAGCCAATGAACATCTGGGCAACCTAAACAAACCTGCATTTTTAGTCAGACCTAATGACTGATAGCAAACATAGATGAACAGTTAACAAGTATCAGGCACTTCAGACCACAGACAACAGTCCAAACTGCACAGTATTTTCTGGCTAGTCAAAATGCTTTTCAGATAAACCAAGGCCTATTTTGATACCAAGCTACTTTGTACTTCTGGCATTGTAAACTTGTCCAGCAGCAAATGCACCTTCTCCTTCCTTCCTGTCAGTTCCTGCTGCTCCATCCCCAGCATTTGATGCCCCTCCTACAGCCAGCTCTGCCAGTGGCCCCGTGAGGTTATCTATGCTGCTGGCAGCAGAGAGGCAGGACGGTGTAGATGCTGGCGAGATCACAGAGGCACTAACAACAGTAGCTTGAGGCTTGAAGCACGTAGGCAAAGCTTCTGGAGGCATGGCATCTATCAGCAAAGCTCGAATATCATCAGCCTGAAAAACAGCAAGAACACCCAACATGAGGTACTACTATCACAAGTCACTGATCTGTCTCTGGAAATAATTTTGTTTTACTTGATTCTTCTGTTCCCCATTAGAAAGAAAGCTGCCAGCTTCTGTTACAGAGGAATTCACAGTTGCAAGAACATTTTGATTCACCACTCAAGACATAGGTGAATCAGATTCTCTCTGTTTCTAAAGGTATGTAAGAAGTTACATCTATTTTTTTTCTGGCACAATGACTTCGTAAGTGCTAAAGCCAGGGAGAACAATGCAACAACTTCATTTGAAATCCTTCCAAACTCAGGACAGGAAATGCTACTTCCTAATGCTACTTCTCTGTCAGGCTCACTTCAGGTGTACTGGAACATGGTTTCAGTGGAAAGACTACTACTGCCTTTGCTATAATCACATCTCTTGGTTTAGAATAGAAAAAAAAAAGGACAGCTCAGGAGAAGTATGATCTTAGTTAACAGTTGGATTTAGCCTTTATTGCCTAAATTAAGCAACATACACATCTTCAGGAATTTCTTCCTTACAATTTCTTGTAAAACATGATTAAGACATCCTTATTTTCCCCCAGATAAATCAAACAATTTTTATATCCTTCATTACAAAGCAAGTTTTCTAGAGCTCAGATTACTCTGGAGGATATTTCTTGAACTCCCCATAAATAAATCAATAACTCTAGAAGATACTTGCACTGAGACCAGACACAGCATCCAATTTGGTTGCATTATCTATTCCATCAAGATTGCTTAAGCTGGGGCATACATGTTCATGTAACCTTATTAGGCTTTTAAACCATTTAGAAGAAAGGTTATAGATGCTCATTTTAGAAAACATTTGATAGCCACCTAAAAATTTTGGAGGTAGAATGAATTCTTTGGAATGTTGTTTTGAAGTTAATTAAAAAAAAAAGGAACTGAAGTAACATGGAGGCAGTGAGCATAATAATCCACTAAATGTTCCCATTCCTCTAAAGGCCCATGGGGTGCTCCTCCTAGGTTCAAAGAAATAATCACCAACAGTCCACAGACTGACCATCACCAGAGACATTCCAGAGAATTTTATTTCTAGGAATGAGGAGATTGATCCCAGGAGTGAATCCTTACGGAGAAGCAAACCTTAAATCACAAGTCATGGTAAGATTTTAGCCAAAGGAAAGTGCCTGGTCCCATGGATAAAAAGCCACAAAGAGGCACTAAGGAGATGCCCTTCTCTCCCCACCTCAGCACAATGGAAGCTGAGGACTGCTGATGCCATGGAGTCATAGAAGTGAATTTAATATGCAGAGCACATCCTCCAGAGCAGCCTGTGGCTGGCTAACGTGAACTTACTGTTGCCAGGTCTAGTGGTGTCTGACCCTCTTGGTTCTTCATGGTTGGATCTGCTCCATGAGCTAAGAGCAGAGCACAGAGCTGTGTCCTTCCTTTTTGTGCAGCTTCATGCAAAGGTGTGAATGCCCATTTATCTGTTGCATTTACACACGTATTATATTTGATCAACAGTGCTGCTATATCCACATGCTGCAAAACACAAGAACATCTTAATCAACATGACACTGCTAAAACACACATTCCTTTTTCATGCTGGAGGTAATGGTGCCTAGAGACTCCTGTGGTTTCTCTTTCCTGTAACTCATTCTGCCTCCTGTGTTACAGGAGCAGGACACTTCTCCAGACACCAATTTATGCTGCAGCTCCACAGTCATCTGTGTCTCTGCACGACCAGATCATTCACCAGCACATGAAGAATTGGGATCAGGCACAGAAACAGATTTCTGTCAAATCACCCCAAGTACACAGCACGAAGTTTGTGCCACCTGCAGGAGCAGACATGATACATAACCTAGCATAAAAAATTATTTGTGGACAAATTTGAACTGGTGAATCTACCAGGCTGCAACTTCTGTGACACAATTTAGAATCTCTGAAGATCAATGTGTTGTGCTACTGAGCCACCCCTGCGTGTACACAGAAGTCTTTGTTGTACTTTCTTTCTTGCAAGACTTTGAACTCATCTGTGGCAGTACAGGTCTGTTCTACCTTCAATCACATTTTATGAGAGCTGTAATTGATAAAATGTATTATGAGTGTCACAAGGAACAGCTGTTTTACATGGGTTATAAAAGTAATGAACTTATATAACCCCATGCTTCCATCAATATACTGCCCTTGAAGTCTCCCATGTAAAAATAAGAAAAAACTGACAAATGAAATGTTTGCCTGCTTCTAACCAGTAGATCTTTCTTCTCCAAGATAGTGAAGAAAAAAAAAGCAGGTAGTCACAATGAGTGGGTAGGAGCATGAAACACTGGAATTGTGAGCAGAAGCACAAAGAATTGCCAATGGATTTCCTATTTCCCCTCAATGGCAATTAAGTGACTCTTTGCAGCTCTCATAAAACAGCTTGGTCTCCGAACAAGTGTGGTTTGAAAACACTGCCAACTATTTTTTTCCTCTCTGCCAAACTTTCAAAGCAATTGCTGTTCCTGTGATTTTTTCTGCCACAGAAAGCCCTACTGAGGGGCACACAGTATGAAGTGGTGGGTGGGAGAACTGAAGAAACTTCGTGAGGAAAAGGCAGAGCCTGTGAAACTTGCCAGCTATGAACTTGTGAAACCAGTACTCATCTCCTCTCTACCTCCCATCCCAGAGATCTGAACAGGCTGATGACAGCTCAGAGAGAAGTGTGGGATGCCAGGAAAGGTACACAGTAACTCTTAACTAAATAAGCTGATGGGAAAGCACCAAACACTGCCTTTTTAATGCATCCTAGAGGAAGCAAGGCAACCAGGTTAGATTGCCATTATGATTTTTAGAAATTATCATCAGCTAAAACCAATCTCCGACATTTCTCTACGCCAATAAGAAATGTTCTGGGTTTATGTAAAATGTGTTTTGTTTTCTCAAGCCAAATAAAAGAACACAGTATTTCCAGCAGAATTTACTTCTAGATCTTAGCAACATCCTGGGAATTAATGCTTATGCCAGATGCTGATAAACAATATTACTTGGTATTATGACCCTATAACATAAAATAATTCGATGCTGCATTTCTAATCTTTCATCAGGATTTGGGGATTTTTGCTCTTTGGGACACTGGGATCCCCGAGTGATGTAAAGAACCAACACAAATGGTGTAGACTGAGCTCTATTGATGCTCTTTTTAAAAACAAGGTGAACACTGCACTTATTTCATTTGCTCTCAAACAAAAGCAACTATGGTTCTGTTATAGTCACCTCTCCCAGATTTTGCTGCCAGGGCCAGGTAAATAACAGACAAAGCATATCATGAGACCATCAAACCTTACTTCATGAGCTTCAGATCCTCTCTCCGTAAGCACAGCACTAGGAGCTTCTCAAGCATTGTCTCTGTACAATTATTTACAGACTTCTTTCTCACCCAATCCACAACTAACAACTCCTTATAAGCCATCTATTAGGCATCTGTGCAACTGGGCCACAGATGCTTACTCCTACATGGAGCAAAGAGGGCCTGTCTCATCCAAAATGGTTTGAATCTGTCACTGCACACCCCCTGCAGCAGATGGCTTGCCCTGGAGGACAACCACACTACAAACACAGCAGTCCTTCAACTCTAGCCACAGATTCCCAGCAAACACCAGCTGTAACACACCTCCACTTCCCTGTCATCAGCTGCACATGATCCCCTGGTATTTTTCTCTTCCTTCCATCTAAGTCTTTCAGAGACAACTTGAGGTCTTTTCTGTTTCAAATATGACCCCAAATTCTTCAATCCTGTGCATTTGCTTGCCTGCATAAAAGCTCCAGTGTAGTGGTACTTCCAAACTGCAACATTTAACTGCTACAGCACACCTGAATCTGTGTCCTATTTAATGTGTAGCACTGCAAAGACTACCCACAATAGCAACTTAGAGCAACAAATACTTCATCAAAACCAGAACTGTGTTCACAGCACAACAGCTGCAAAATAACTGGCTTTGGATACGACTTCAAGGAGTCCCTTGCTGTTCTACTCACGGCAAGACTGCCCGCACCTACCCCATAGGATGCTGCATTGTGTAGGGGAATTAATCCTCCTTTGTCCTGGGCATTAACATCAGCACCATGCTCAAGAAGGTATTCAGCTACTTCCAAATTGTTGTAACCAGCTGTAGAAAAAGCACAGGAAAAGAAATTATGTATTAGGAGAGCTAAACTAAAGAAAATTTTTAGACAGAAAAGCTAAGGCCATTTTTCAACTGCAAAAGTTCCCCTTCCCTACTAATTGTATTTCCTCCTGAAATACAGGTGCCATAGTTAATTCTTTGTACAGGACAATTCTTTGTGAAACACTTCCCATACCAATCCTGATTTTGGCAAATCACATCTGTAGACCTACCATAAATATAGAAGCCTTGAAAACCTGGCACATTACCCACCTGCAAGATGCAGAGGTGTTGAATTTCTTCCCTGGGTGTCTCTGCAATTGATATTTTCTTGAGTACATAGCTTCTGTACTCGTGCCAGGCACCCCTTCTTGGCAGCATCTAGCAAGGCAGCGTCTCCTCGCAGTAAGTCCTGGATATCTGTGTCTCCTTCTTTCACCAAATCTAGAGGAGTGTTCCCATCTCGATTCTTTTTCGTTGGATCAGCTCCGTGCTGCAAAGAGCAAATGGAATGCTAGTGTCACAATCATGCAGTGCACAGAAGTGTGTCACTACTCTGCAAAACAAGGTGGGATTTTGCAGACCTACCATAATGAAGTAGTAATTGTAGAGATTAGTAGGCACACAAAAATAAATTCAGAAGGCTGAGGCCTAAAAGCACTAGTCTGAAACACAGCTGTGTGCATTTCAATTCCACAGGCAAGAATGGCAGCCCTCTGCAAGAGCTGTCCCTGCTCTACTTGCAACTGAAGTCTGTTCAGGAGCATTTCCTGCAGACAGCCATTTCTTACTGTCACAGCAATGGGAAAGGAAAGCCAACTGGAAGTACCTTGCTGACAGTCCTCCCCTTCTCCTGAAAACTGGCAGGAATCAAATGGCTGGCAGAGGTATTTCCTGAGCACAACTTTCTGAGCTAGCAAAGCCAGGCTCTGAGCTTTACTAAATGTCACCCTGGTATTGAAAGGCACTTGTTTCAGGAGGGAACTAGCAAAATACTCTTCTCTACACTTTCCAGTCAGTAACAGCACCATCTTAAGCAGCTTACAGATCTTTGGAAGAAGCAAAAAAAAATTTTGGCGGACAAGTGGAGTAGAATGACTGCTGGAGTGTATCTGTGCTGGTAAAACACGTAGATCAGGCACTGATAAGAACACAGTACAGGAGCACAGGGGGATGAGAAGGGGAACATACAACTACACAGAGCATATGGTGTGAGTCACGTCCACATTCAGTTCTGTGGGAGGACAGCTCCTTCCCTATTCACTCTCAGCAGCAGTGGGGAAAAAACAAAGATAGATAAAGCAGAGGCAGCTGCTGGTGCTAGAGTTTTCTGGCTGACCTCTTCAGAATAGTCAAACACAGTGGTCCAATCCCTGCCAGCAAGTCTACCCTGCCATTTCCCACCGAACTGGGAATGAGAGAACAGCAGTGGGAGAACAGAGGGAATTAACTGCTTTGTATCTGGAAGCAGTACAACTGTGCTCATGGTGTATAGGATAAAGAGCAAGGGACAGAGAGGGACAGAGTACGGATTACAAAGAACCAGTTTCCACATCTGTGGTTCTTTCAGAAAGAGAGTATTCTGTGCACAAAGCTTTTTAGACTGCAATGACTTCTCTAAGATGTGACTTGAAATCTCTTAATTTAAAACTCATCAAATCTGTAACTACTCAAATATGCCCCAAAATAAATATCTGAATGAAGAGACAGTATCTTCTGAGACCCCTTCCAAGGCATAGAAACAAATGAAGGTGGTAATTTCAAAGAAAGGTGATTAAAAAAGACACTGTCTCCAAAATGCCTGTTTATTTTTGTTTCCTTCTTCAAGCAGACCAGTAGAGAAGGAGCACAAGTCAGGAGGAGTCAAATTCAACATCCACAACTCAGCAGAACTGACAACACCGCCAGCTGGCACAGGAGACACAGCAGGAGAAACCCTGAGTAAACTGCAGTGTGAGCACATATCCACAAACACCCAGAGACTTTATATCTGTGTCACCTTAAGGGCAAATTTAGCTCTTATCTTGTGAAAGAGTAATTTAAAAAAAAAAATTCAGCACTTTTCTATTTCCTGTTGTACATCCATTCAGGATCCTCTGAAGACAAAATATGGGTAAATTCCCTGTGGAATGACCTGAAAAGGCCAGAGTGTCTATAATTCAACACTGTGCCTAAGAGATTACAAAGGTTCCTATAGCTTGAGTTAACATCTCTATTAGGGTGTTACTTCCAGGCCACCACCATGCCTACCCCACAGACATCTCTTAATATCTCCAGGTTTCTGCTGTAGATGTGCTTCAAACCATCATTCTTCTCTCTCTGACTGTTTTTTTGGTAATCAAATGAAATAATTAATGATACAGGAGGGAAATAGTGCAGCAGAAAGTGAAAAGTGGCTGGGGAAGGATCCTCATTATTTTCAAACTATCTGTATTCTGACTTTGACCTATTTTAAAGGTTGTGCTTCAGAGGGTCATAAGTAGGGCAAGGCTGAAAGAGGAAATAGGATTGGCAAGAAATTCTACTCTGCCCTTTCACCCTCCCAGGGCAGGATCTGACCTTATGTTAAGAAGTTACTTGAGCTCATATTTCTCACTGGAAACATCTTCACATTACCTCATGCTTTTTACACATTCTTCCTCTAAGTATAATGAATATTTATGCCACAGTATATTAACATGCATTTCCTCCAGGAGCTTGATAAATTATACATTAATATAACATTTTAAATTTCTCTCAAACCAAACAGCATTTAGGCTCATCTTTGGCTACTGCTCTGTAACACACTCTTGCATAAGTATTAAAAAAATTTACTTAAATGCAGTAACTATCTCAGAAAGGGATGGATAGGACAAGGTAGGGAGTTCTCATTTTTACATGAATTCAGCTGGTTTTTCCAATTTCAGAGTCTTGTCCTACTTGGCTAACAGTAGTAATACACGTGCTGGAAACAGCACCTGTACTGATGATTCTTTTTAAGTCAACGATATTACATGAGAAACTACATGGCAATTGCAAGATGAAAACTGATTCAAAGATACCACAAAGAACTCACTGAATGCAATTAACTTTGCACTAATTACCCTTCAGAAAAAATAAACATATATGCATTTAAAGACACATCTGAGCTCTCCAGCACATACTTTTAAAAGCAGTTTGCAGATTTCATATTTTCCTTTTGCTGCTGCTTCATGTAGAGGAGTGAATTTCCACAGGTCTGCCACGTTGACAGAAGCGCCGTGCCTCACTAAGAGTTCAGCCACTTCGTAGTGTCCGTAAGAACAGGCATTGTGCAGGGGTACTAAGCCACTAATCAAAGAGAAAACATTAATAGTTAGAGAATAAAATCCTATATGCAATCAGTAGATAAAACTCCCACTTTCACCAGACATTATTATCTTTCAGTCTTTCCAGTTTTCATGGTTTTATTCTCTATTAAAAAAAATTAATTAAAACTTAATTATCCTCCTTCAGTTTTCATCCACAAGACTTTTAGATACTTAGCAAGCCCCAATGTTACAGCTTCCACTTCAATGCTGTTAATAACAGACAAAAACTAAATTGTAAGACCCACGGTTGTTCTGAGTTTGGATATTTGAGTTTAAATTTCAAGAAAGACATAACACTATATAATGTGTTTGAAATGCAGTTATTAGTAAGTACTGCACATCTGATAGATACAGAAAGATACCCATACTTCTTCCAGGGTAAGCCAGAAAATCCAGCACTGGAAATTTATTATCCCCCACCTTGAACTAATACATGGAGAGAGAGTGAACATAACCATGCTGCTTCACAATTAATGCAAAAACCTGTAAATGGTTCATACAATTTAACTGAATATTAACTGTAAAAATAACTAACTTAATAATAAAACCTAAAAGAATTAGAAAAATGCCCAGAGATAACCCTGGTATTTACCCCATTTTATTAAAAACTAATTTTATATCACCTAAAACAAGTTAAAGGCTGCTTTTAAGCAAAGCAAAGTCTCCAAAATGAGCAAAAAGGGGAAAAGAAGCATCATGTACTACAGTGCCAGGTATGTATTTGACAATGGCTTTTCCAGAAAGCAAAGTATGCTGTAATGGTCCACAAATCTCCCTACAGCACAGAAACAATGCACAACAAGAAAAAAAAAAGAAAAATTTTCAAGAGGGAAACGTCAGCCACTGAAATCTGCAGCAAAATGAATAGGTGAGATATGTCTCACAGTCTCACACTAATAGAGAACAGCAGAACACATCATGAATGAAATGTACCCTTTATCTTTGGCATGCACATCTGCTCCATGGTGCAAGAGATACTCCACCACTGACACGCGGTTATATCCTGCAGCAAAGTGCAGTGGTGTTGAATGACGGCCTTCCAGATCTCTGCAATTCACATTCTGAGGGCTGCAAAGTTGCTTTGAAGACAAATGAATGTTCTTTTAGTAAAGAACTAAAACTAAAAAGTAAGGAACCCCCCACAAAAACAAGCAGCAACAACAAAACATGAAACAAACAAGCCCAAAAGAAAATACCTGAACTACAACCTTCAGAGACCCCAACACAAAATTTGATCCACTTACGTTACACAAATTTTTTCAAGGATCAGGAAATTTCTTTCCACTTATGCAAAGTTAAAAAAANAAATTTTTTGAAGTATCAGGAAATTTCTTTCCACTTATGCAAAGTTAAAAAAAAAAGCAGCTTTAAATTGACAGCTGAAAGTACTTCTACAACAAACAAGACTTAAATGATGGAAGCAGTGTGAAGATGTTCCTAGTGTATGAGAAAGGGTGAACCTCTACATCATCCAGTACCCTGTTCAAGGCCATGTAACTTTCTCCAGATATATTATGATTTCTGGCCTGTACTGCCTTCAGAAAACCAGACATATTTAGATTAGCAGTCAAAGGAGCTGCTGGTGCACAAAACTGCTGCTGTTTGAATATTAACTTATATCATCTTGAAGTTCAAGATGGGAAAGTATGCACAACAGTCAATATGCAGGCTGTTTTGATCCCAGACCAGGTATCAAAAACAAGATCAAACCCTCCTGTGATGCTGGGATTCCATGGCCTGACCCTTCACCTTCAGATTAAGGATGGTTTAAAATATGGAGTATGATCCTATTAACAGTATTTGCTTGCCATCTGATTGAATCGTGTCTCTACTTAACTGTGATTCTGAGAATCACAGGGTCTGCTTCAAAGAATTATGGCTACATTTGAGTCCATCAAAGACATGGCTGTGAGAAGGACTGGCAGAATAAACAAGCAGAAACTCTAGAGAAACACACCTCAGTACCTCTTAATGTACTACTTTCTAGAAGAAAATAAAAGATTCTTGACTTCCCATTTTTTATGATTTACCATCCAATGGGCACTGCTTCCACAACTCATGTAGCAGAGGCTCCCACAAGCCTTGTGTAGCAATGCAAAATAGAAAATTCACACAAACTGTTCAAACCTACCTTCACAGTTTCCAAGTCTCCAGCTTTGGATGCTTCTAACAACCGATAATCCACATCGGATGTGCGCACAGGCGTACTTTCTACACAGGGAAAAAGATGATTTAGGATTACTCAGGACACTTAAATTGTACTAACTCCTGCTCAATGTTATTTTCCAAAGCGGGGATATGAAGCTGATCTTTTGTTACTTGAGAAAATGCAGCTGGGGTTGTGATGTTCAAGTTCATATTGCCTAAATGTCTGAATAAGAAGCTTTAGTTTTAGAGCAAATCAGTCAGATTTTGACCCCAAAGCTGACAACATCCTTCCCTCTCAACCCACATACATACATTCATGTGCACATTTTAACAGGTAACACTACCCACATAACCAGCTACGTCTCAGGAGTGGGTAAACTTCAAAACAGTCCCTCCTTGCACTGCTGCAAAATGTTTCCCCTTTGTTTTGTCCAGTTTTAAGGCAATACTGTTGAAAACACTAGAGGAAATGGGATTTTCTACTATGGAAATATAGTTATATATAGGATATATAGTTACTATGGAAATGGAGCCACCATGGGGCTTCTCATTCATCTGGGTATCTGCCATTGTTTGACTACCTGCACATCTCACTGTGAATTATTCGCTCTGTAGTAGCTATTGATGCAATTATTCTTCTCTGTACTTGCAAAAACTTAAATGTAAGATAGGTAAGAGGATGCAAACCCTTGAGCACTTATATGAAAAATAGTGGCACCCTCTTCAAGCACCTATTCATCTTTTTAATGCAAGATATTAACAATTTGTTATCTAAGCGCTATCCAGAACACTTTCACAATAAAATCTCTCTCTATTGGACAAGCAAGAGATTTGAAGTAAAAGTTCGAACAGTTTAGCAACTATCAGTGTTTTTCTGCCAGTAACGCTCTGCTTGTGACTGCTCAAGTGTGGAGTACCTAACAGGTTGGCTGATGCAGGGAAAAAGGTTTCTTACAGGTTCAGCAATATAGCAGTTGCCTTGGAACTTGCTACCAAAAGAATCCCAGTACTCCTGACATGTGCCCTCCTACAATTTCTTTGTACAGCAGCACATTCTAGATCTACAAGATGGGGTTTTTTTCTTCCCGGTTTGCACAAAATCACTGAACTGAGCAGAGCTATTTACTTATCTTCTGACATGTGTCACACAATACAAACTGTAGCTGTGTGCACCTGATGGCAGAAAGGAGCGATGAGAAAACTACTGCAAGTCTCCTGCATTGAGAAAAAAACAAGATTCAAAGCTGTAAAGGGAGAAGCTGAAGTTCAAATACACAAGCCTTTGCTTTCACCCACCACTTAAGATCTGTTGCACTGCTTCATTTCCCATCTGTGCTGCTGTGAAGCCTTGCAAAGAGATGATGGAGGGATCGGAGCCGTAGCTCAGCAGCAGCCGGCAGGTTTGCAAGTGCCCTGCTAACGCAGCCCTGTGCAACGCGGTTTGACCAAGTGTGTCCAGTGCATTCATCTGAAAAAGCAGCAGCGATGTAAAATAAAACACTCTTCTAATTAAAAGGCTGCACCTGTCCCTGTTCTTAATGAGAAGAGCAACAAGAAGAATTTTCTGGCATACAAATTTATCTATCAATTCTTCTGCACTGCAATTAAACAAAACCAAATGACAAAACAAGCAAACACTCCAAAGGAAAAAATAATTTACCACAGATGTTTTTCTGTCTTTTAACAACACAGGTTATTTGTTTGCAAGGCTATCAGACAACACAGGATCCCCAAAACCATACTTTAAATAGTGGTCAAGCTTTGGACAAATTTGATGAGGACCAACCTTGTGCAAGAAAAGAAACTATCACAGGAGGAGAGAGAAGTAACTTGACATAAATTGTTACCAAACAATTCAAAGATATTACAGCTTTAAGGAAATTATCATCTGTCATTGTCAGAATGAGCATAGATCAACAGTACCAACTACCAAGAATTAAGGCAAAACAGATATCAAATTAAGAATTCTATGAAGGAGTTGGGGAGAAAAGGAGTTGGATACAAACACTTCCTCCTCACTTTTGTGCCTTTACGTGAATGTTAAGTATAACTGGATATAATTCCTTTCAATGCAAGGCTGTACAAACAGGCAAAATGGAGTACCATTTTCAAAGAGTATGATATAATGGAAACACATCTGTCTGTCAAGATCTAACAGAGCAGCTAAATAACTAGAAGCATTTCCCAGTGCACTATCAAAAAAAGGAAGAGTATAATAGGGAGCTTTAAAAAGCGGAAAAACACCCCCATGAAAAGAACCTTTCAGGAAGATACTCTATACCTAGCAGCGATTCATGACAAATTTAAATGCAAATGCCCAACAGCTTTTCTACCACTTTATGAAATACAGAACTACTCTATATTCTCTGCAAGCAACTCAGAACCTGTTATCTGTTTCCAAGCCTACAGATTGCAGGCTGTGAACTGCATGCATAATAAACTTGGCTACTGTATAAAACCCACCTTTTTACCTTCTCAAAATCTTTGCGGTGACAGCAAATAAAGGTTTTGCTTGCTATTGCTCACCTAAAATGCAGCATGCAAACCCTATTACCCTTCCATGAAACCAGTGAAAAAGCATTTTGGTTAAGACACATATTTTGTAACTAGACAAAATATAACTAAAACTAAATTAAATTACTATGCAAAGATCTGCTGCCAGACAGAGTAAAAAAATTAGGTGAAAGACCTGCAATAGTGCAATACCAAGTCAAAAAAAGAACAAAGAGCTACCAAATAAATAAAGAGGAGTATGATTTGATATTGTCTGAAATTATGTTACAAACTGATAGAGCAGGAATTTCTCTGATCACAAACCTTTCTCGCAGCAAGACGGACAGGAGAATAGGTCTGCTTTCTTCTAACTGTGCTCAGCTCATGCCACTCTAATGGTATTGCCCTAAAAGTTTTGTTTCAAATAAAAAACTTAGTGCTATCATAAATATTAACTAGATGCTGAATGTCCCAAATCCATCATTTTGTTCAGATGAATCCTCATCTGCTTCAGGACACCAGATACCTTTCACCACTGATAAGGGTACAGAGGTAAGCAGAACTCTGGGGCTACACACGTTTAGTGATGGTAAAGACAGAATGAAATTAAATTTGTGGATTCTCCAAGTAGCTGGTAACACTCTGTTCATCCCCAAAAGAAAATTTTAAGTAATGTATACTTTAATACTGAATTCCTGTGTTAAACAGGCCTGTACTGAACAAACTGTAGAAGCAACAGCAGCAAGGCATTCACCGTGCACAATTCAATACTGACAACGTCCCTGGAAAAAATGTTAATATTCATTAGAAAAGAACACTCTCAGAGTCATCAGAGCCATCATCTCGTATGTCCTATCCAGGTCTCCTTTCACCTCTAAACATTATCTTTCCCAACAATCAATTCTTCTGTCAGAAGAACACCACCCATTTGAAGAAATACCTCCTTACTTCTGAGACAAAAAGGGCTGCAGCTGATAGAGGGATGCAGGCACCAAATGCACTGCTCTTTACCTCAGGAGTACAGTTAGGCATTGCAGGACAACTTCATTTGGACTGTGCTCACTTTGGGGCAGATCTCTCATCAGTAATGCACCACTTCTCTAAAACCAACCAAAGAATACACTCCAAGAAGGCTTAAAGCAAGAGGACTTACTTTCAATGGAAAATCAAGTTCAGCATTACAAATTGAAATACAAAACTGAGAATAAAGTTTTATAAAAATCAGACCTGGTAAGACATATGCCTGGGTTAAACAACACTCAATACCAGGTCCCAAACCATGTGCCCCTTCAAATGCAGAGCTAAAGTCTAAACTCTGTTTGGCAAAATGTGAAATATGCAAGGTGTGCCCTGAATAGCCAGACTGTTCCAGCTGTACTTACTAAAAAAAGATAAATATCAATTTGGTTCCCTTTATAAGCAGTCTGAAATTACAAGGCTGTAGCTCTGAATTATCTTACAGGCAAGTTTTTTGCCAAGGAGTTAAAAATTACAAGTTTGACAGCTTTTATTCCACAGTGCACTGGCTCTAGATCCAATTTCTTCACCTTTTAGCATGAAAACAGTCATTCCACTGCTCAAAATGCAATTTAAAAGCAGAACATAGTTATCAACTGAAAAGAGGTTTTAAATAAGGGTTTTCAGAGAAAGATACTGTCCTATTCAGTATTTCCCAATGCAGACTTCCTTCTGTTCTTTTCTCTCTCTTGCTTAATTTCCTTTTTTCCATCCCGAACAGACACAGTAGAGAAATGGAAATGCTCACATATCATCAGACACTACTGAGATTTCCCCTTCCCTCACTGCTGCTCTCTTGGAGCAGTGTACACAGTTACAGCAATATTCCCTTGGCTGCCAGGCACTTGTGGCAGCTCAACAGCTCAGATCTGTTCCAGAAACATCTTTTGCAAGACTTTACAATCATATCGGCTTTCTATCAAGATCAAACGCCCTAAACATCCCTCCTGCTCCTCGACACAACAAACGGCAGCACAAAAAGCAAAAGCTTCCAAGCACTGAGATTTTCTCTGTGAAATCTTCCTAGAAGATGTACACTCAAAATCACATGAGAAACTTGTGCTCTGCCTGCAGCTCCATATCACAGTATCCTTCCCTGCAATGCAAGTGTTCCAACTGCTCTCCTCCTCCATTAATTCTGAAGACAAGCTGGCACTTCTTGTGTCTTGTTGTCTAACAATAAACATGGGAGTGAAGAAGCATTGGTGACAATTCCAAGCTCAGTCAGCAGAAAAAAGCAGGAAAAAAAGGGTCAGTTTCATTCTGAAAGCCTATGGATTTCCGTATAGGACCCAATTACCTCTTGTGCTTAAAAGCTTAAAATTAAGGTCAGAATATTTGGATGTCTAAGCAGTGAGAAAAGCTGAACCAGTCAATCATAAGAGACCACACAGTTGTTTATGTTGTTAACCATCATAGTCCATAATCTGCTACATTTCTGAAAGGCAATTTAATATTCCAATTCTTACTGTTTCCTGAGAAAATCATACCTCTGCCTGAAATGTTGGAAGTGAACATGTTACACAACAAGATTATTCAAAAACAGTTCAATTTGTTGTGTGGGTCTAGGTAGATGGTGAACATTTGCAAATCCATGATCACAAAGGGCTGGCAACGTGCTACTGCAATACACAGAAATAACTGTATTACGCAAAGATGCATAAAGAAAGATCCTTCCAGCAAAGCAGAATGAATTCATTTCTGCTACCATCATGAACAGGGACACTATCCCTCTGACATGACCTTATAAAGGTTCATTTTCTCTTGCAGAAGAATAGCATCAACAGTATATTTTAGAGGCATATCATAATTAAAGAGCATTCATGACATATCTGCACTTGCCCAAGATACCAGTGAACTCGCAGGCTTGCAGGTCTTTCCTTACAAGAATCCTTCCAATTCAGAAAATACTCTAATCCTTTACTTCTGCACTGCTAGAAAGCTGAGTGTCTCCCTGAACACATTAATTTCCGATGTGTCCATAAATTTGGACAAGAACTTAGTCATATGAAATATTCAATTATCTAAAAACAAAACAGGATGAAATACACTTTTTCACTAGTTCACCATCTTAAAATTATTTTTTAAATTAAAGACTTTTATCATCTTCAAAGATAAAATCATGGCATTTGAAGAGTTGATCAAGGGTCTAATAAAAATTGTTTATGTTTGAGGATTCTTAAAAGATGTTCTGCTTTTATTTTTCATATGGTTCTTTGACAATATTCAACATCAAATAAGGAGTGGTGTGAAATGCTGTCTCACACAAACATGGCAGGCAAACAAGGAAAAATCGGCATTTAAAACCACAAATATTTATGATCAACATTCTTGAAGAAAATTCTAAGAAATCCCAAGGTTTCTCCCTGTTCTTTAAATTGACAGTCAGTTTCTGCAATCTCATGTACCAAGCTAATGAAAACATCTTCCATGGAATGTGTGTTGCTTAGCTGTAACATGGTGATGTGCAACTAATGTGCACAAGGCTTTTTTTACAGTTCAAATTAGGAACCTAGTCTGTGCTGTCGGTAAGGGCCAGCAAGATAAACCAAAAAAAGGAATTTATGGTTAATTGCTTGCCAGTAGGTTAATTCTTGCCAATACAAATCACAGAATATCCTGAGCTGGAAGGGGCCCAACAGGATCATCGATGCAGACAGGACACCCCAAGAGTCACACCATGTGCCCAAGAGCATTGTTCAAGCACTTATTGAATTCTGTCAGCCTTGGTGCTGTGACCACTTCCCCGGGGAACCTGTTCCAGCCCAATCACCCTCTGGGTGAAGGACATTTTCCTAATATCCAACCTAAACCTCCCCTGACACAACTTCATGCTGCTCCTTCAGCTCCTGTCACTGGTCACCAGAGTGAAGAGATCGATGCTCTCAGATGTTCCTTCTGTAAAATAAGTCTCAAAGAAGCGTATGTCATTCAAGCAGTCCTTCATTGTTTATTATCATCTAACATAGTTCAAATAGCAAATTTACACAGTGATAACATTATGGACAATTAAATCCAGCTCCAAGACCACAAACCATCCCTTGTTCATCCCAAATTCCCTAAAGCAGTCTTTATCATGCTTTAGCCCTTTCCATAGAACAAGAAAAGGCTACACATACATGCTTCACTGTATGTGAACTCACTTTTGCTGCCTGACAAAAGAAACAGAGGCAGGGAAGTGTTATCATGAAAGGCAGAGGGGGAATTAATTTTATTCTTATTGCCTAAACTCCAAGATTTCCTCTGTAAAGGAAAGAGAAGGGGTTGTAAGGATGAAAAGCAAAAGGCAATATTCCCTTACGAGGAAACATTAGGTGCTTGAGGCTTTTAGCCTACCAAAACAAAGGGCAAGAAGAGTCAGTTTGTTCACTGCAAATACCTCACTGAAGGAAGCATCAGACAAGTAGAGAGGTATTTAAAAAGGAGGAGGGTGCAGCTCAAAGAACAAATGCATCTTCACTGGGAGGCTGCTATGGCAGGAGGACTAGATTCACCAGCTCATGAGAACCCTCTCTTGTAAAAAATACAACCAGACACGATCAAAGAGCTTAATATATCTGACTACATCTTACAAAGTAACTAAAATTCAAGACACAAAAAGAGAAAACATGAAGGAAAAACTTCCACACACACAACAAAAGAAAAACATCAAAACCTGTTTCATGCTTCAGGAACGAAATCTGCCATGTCACAACAGACAGAAACAAAGAAATACCAATGTCAAGAGTATCTAATGTACCAAATGCCTACAGTCAAAGCATGAGCAAGAGGTCAAATGATAGTATACAAGCAAGACAAACATTCTAGAGTGATTAAAATGCCTAGTTAACTAACAAACACTCTTGAGCATATCCCACCTGGGAACTTCAAAGTGCCTCATAAAGCCTTAATAATCTACCTCTCATTAAAAATTATGGGTGCATTATTTACTGTTTTACAGCTAAGAAACTTTGGACAGTGATCCACTGCAGTATGGAAATATGCACTTAATATTAACTTTGATTAGTCTCCTGCCATGGACTTAAGTGCTTTGCTACATCATAAATGTGAAAGGCCTATTCTCCAAATAACATAGGATATGGGATATGAATGAAGAACGAGGTCTAACGATCACTATGTACCTCTATTTGCATACTGCTGAAGGAATAAACAACAGAACACACCACTCAGCACCATTAGTCAGTCCACAAGTGACTCATGGATCATGATTTAGGAATCCCTGCTTCAGGAGATAAAAGAATTACAGACTATCATCAGAACGTGCTACTGAAAAAACAAAATGGGCCCATTCTAGTAAGGATGCCGTTTTTGAGCTTAGCTGACTTAGGAAACCTGACTACAACTGAGATAGATTTTCAAGGGAGCACTAATTTAAATAGAGTACAGCAGCAGCACACAGAAGCTCCTTGTTGTATTTCAAAGCAGGTAGTACTTTGGTATCAGTACATTTGAAACTGCAGCATGTCCAGTTCTGTGCCTACCCAAATACCATCAGTACTGAATTCCTGTGCAAAAGTAGAACCACAGAAGTTAGGAGGTATCTATTCCTATGGCAAAATGATTTTTTTTTTTTACTTTCAGTGCATAGGTATGCTACTAAGAGTGAATTTGGGAAAATAATAACCAATACTTTTAATAACTGTAATTAAGAACTTTAACCCTGCCTTCCCCCTTAGACAAAACTCAGTAGTCACCAGTGCAATTAGGACCCTCAAAAACAATCAGCTCTGCCATGGTGTTATTTTTAAGCTATTTTATGATGCCATTAAAGTACTATGGAAGGGAATCAGAAATCTGGCAGTGATCTCTCATATGGGCTTATAAATTAAAATTCACCATTTCAAAATAAAAACACTTATCTGTGCACACAACTACATTGCTCATACCTCCTATCACAGCAAGAGTGACACTTGATCGTTATTACAGGCAATAATAGAATAAAACAGGTAATAATTCATAACAATGAATTCTTCATTTCTAACTCCCTGAATGAAGAGGAAGACTTAAAAAGAGTAATCTGAGCCCCATTCAAAGCAAAAACATCTTTGATATTTTAGCCAATCCAAACAAAGTATCCACCAAGAAGAGTTTCTGAGAAAATTAAGTAGTGATGTACATCATTACCATGAATATTACGTTTGCTGCTAAAACCTGTAGAAAGATCAATCCAAAACACTTCTGAAAGATGGTTAAACCACATTCTAAATAAAGTTAGTTATACCAAGCTTCACCACAGGCTCACAAATTACTTAGGTGGGCACCTATCAATAGCTAAAGGGCACAGCAAAACAATCTGACCACGGGAATAAGAAGCAAGCAAGGGCTAAGGAATACTCAGCATTAGAACACTAAACTCGGTGCCAGTGCCCTCAGCCATTGGATATTTTCAAGCAAACAAGATAAAGCAACATAGGGGGCCGAGATAACCACATTTATTAAAAATTACATGAAGGTTCATTAAAAATGAGTGTGGTAGACTCCTAAAGCCTGTATTCAGTTCATTGGAGAGAAGTAATTTTCAAATAGGATTCCCGAAGATCCTGTACTTATTTCAGCTAAAACACACTTCAAGGTGAACACAAGAAGCAGAAGGCATACAGAATAAAAAGCAATAACTATCATAAAATCTTATGTGGTATATAATCAACATGACCCTTCTTCTTGCCCTTTGTCTTAAAGAAATACATGCAAGTATATTTACCTTTGCTCCATGTTTATGCAGAACTTCCATGACATCATTATGAGCTTTTTCAGCTGCAACATGTAAAGGTGTCATGAAACTAGAGGGGGAAAAAAGAAGAGTGATGTATTAGTTTTGCATTCCTAGTATGACAGAGACCTATGGAAAACTCAAACATTTCGGAAACCTACTCTTTGTTTTTCTCATTTACATTTGCTCCTTTCCTGAGCAATAGTTCTGTAACTTGTTTCCTCTTCGGATGCACAGCAGCCACAGCACAGTGCTGCAAAAATAGGAAATAGAAAGCATATTTCAGCTACACAGATGATAAAGAACTTTAAAGATACATTTCCTTATTCCTTAAATTATTCTCCAAAAATCAGACTACAAAATTTACAAACAGAATTCATCGTACTGAACAAAATACAGGTTAGTGATCAATGCTAAATTATTCTACTCAGAAAAACAATTTTAATTGTTAAGCTATTTGTCACTTAGGAAAAAAGCAGTACGGTCCCAACTACATCAACCAGCTACTAGGACAAAACTGACAGATAATGAACAAAAGAGGGAAAGAAAGAGTTTGAAACAGCCTAACTTTTTACAGAGGGTCTCCAAAGGGGGCTGTGAGGATTCTGCTGCTGTTGTCAGATTTACAAGACTTGAACATTGCTTTGTTTCTTCTTCTGTTCCAATGTGTACTGACCTTGTTAATGGCCACTTGTGTCATGCACCCAACTACAGCTTATGCAATAAGCAAAGAGGCAATACATTTCTTAGAGTATCTTTGTTCCCATGCTATGGCCCTCCAACACAGGACTTTCTCAGTGCTCAAGCCTGCCATTGTGGGACCACACAGCCCCTTTGCTAGGTGTAACTATTCTAAATGTGGCTGGCATCTGCTAGTTTCTCAACAGTGGCATTCCTGAAACCTAGAATTACCATTTTAAACCAGTAACCCATAAAAGGTAGAAAGTCTCCTTGGAAGAGTTCTGTAACTTTCCAATAGCAAAATGATAGCCTTTACAATTAGACAGGCCCCAAACCCAAGGCTAATAGGTAGCACTAGTACCCATTACCACTTTTTGTCCAGTTTCTGTCATTATGAAGTAACTTTCACTCAAGCTTCCGCGCTACTGTTAGTCAGCAGGGCACATTCAAATTTTGCAAAGAAAATTTTTATAAATAAACATTAAGATCAACTTCTGCTCTGAAGAGTAGCAGCATTTTTAAGGCTTTGTAGATAATATCCTGTCTGTATGATAAACAAGCCTTAAAACACACAAATGCTGAAGTATTGCCAACCCTCAAAGCAACACTAAAACCTACGTCAGGTGCTTGCTTTGGCCTTTGGGCTAATACAGCAGAGACCCCAGTGGCCCATGGAAAATGTTATCATGCTTAGGGCAGGAATAGCTCAGTTAGAGTACAAACTCATCTGATCCTGGAAGCTAAGTCCTTTCATTTGGACTGGAGATGATTTGGAAATCTCATGTATAGCAGCCAAAAAGTGAAAAATCACAGTCAAGCACTTAGTCAACAGTGAACCAAAAACATCAGTAGAGGTGAAATATCCCATTTGGTCCAGCTGTCTCTGCAGAATCAGCAGGCAGAAAAGAGCAAAGAACATCACAGGACTATAAAGTGATCATTACACAGCTAAAGAGATGCCACATAGCAGTAGCTGATGCACTCAGAAAGAAAAGGATAACATCATCCCAAATTTCATACTGTCTACACATTTCAGCCTATAAACCTCTCTTCTCTATCTTGCTTCTAACTTCATGGTGCTGAGTCCTCCACAGAGGAAACAGAGCATATGGATGCCTGGTACCCAACAAGCAATGTTCTGATCACAATCACAATGTTTCCAACACTAAATATGCAGTTGCATGCCTGCAGCTGAGACCTGCCACTGGGAAGAAAATGTTCCACTGGAATAAAGTATCATAACTCTAGTGGTTTTAACAACACCATCAGTCTCAGCTTCAAAGTCTTCACTACATCTGGGATACTGGCCGTGTTATTTGCTTCCACTGCTTTTTTTAACAATTAAATAAGAGCAGGATAATGCCAGGAAAGTCTCAAAAGAACCTTCTTTCTACAGCTAATGTGGTATTGTCAGTAGTATTCCAAACCTGTAAGACCCTGTGATATACACCTCACCACAATTTTATGTATCCTATGAAGAAAATTTGTAATCTAAGTTTGCTTACATAACACATGAAGGAAACACTGAGCTAAAGAAATAAAATTTAACCCCATTAAAAAACCACAGCAACATACAAAGAAAGAGAAGTGAAAAACAAAAAGGTGAAGAGTGGCTGAAGAGCTTCTGTAATCTACCAGAAGGAAGCAAAAAAGTGAAAAAATAAATTAAATTATGTTTTCTTCTGTAATGGTGATTTTATTTTAGTATAGAAACTGTTCAGTGCCAAATTCTCAATCTCAGATGATGAATGTATTTTCACAGTGTAGGAATAAAACTCCTTGACTCCAGGCTACCAGCACATTTATCATAAAACAAATGGATTGACTGTATAATCTCACCAGTGCAGTCTCATGCGACTGTGGCTGCTTAAAATTAATGATCTCCAAAGCAAGTGTCTTTTTCACTTTGGCTAGGTCTGCCTCTCTGGCTGCTTGCAGTAGAGAGTGTCCTTTGAATTCATCTGTTAGAGGGAAAAGACACATTTAATATTCAGCAAGATGTCACATTTATAAATGTTATTGCAGAAAGACAGCTACACTCAATTAAGAGGAAAGAGGAGCGCTTCTGCACGTCTCTGGCTGGCAGCTGATGTGGGACACAGAACATGGAAGAAGCTTTGCTGAAAGCAAAGGCACATGCTGAAGGAGAGGGGAAGTTACTCCTTGAGTTAAATCCTTATAGCTTTTCCCCCTTTTAGCCTCCACCCACTTGACATTAAATGCATCTGTATTCCAATAAGCACAATGCTATGAGACATTCTTAAGTAAAGCATTACAGTGCTTGTCAAAAACTTTAGTATGACCAATACTTTAGTATGACAAATAATTCACTGTAAAGCCTAACTATGTACATAATTTCTATAAAATTATAAATAACAACAAAACCCACAATAATACATATATAAAATTTAAGTATAAAATACTAAAGTATTGGTCTTAAAGAAAGCTAACTAGCTAAAGATTTGAAGCCAGTCTGCTCCAAAGATGAAACAAGTTTCAACAGCAGGTATATCTTTGCAAGTACAGATTACTAATTTTGCTGTTTCCAGATCTTGTTTAGCTCAGCAACTAGTTCATTTTAGTTTTAAACAACTTTGAATTTGAAAAGAAGAGTTTCTCTTTTAATGTACAGACAAAAGGTTAGCAAAAATTACATCTGACCCTGGGAACTAGAAAAAATACTCAATTTCAGGAAAAATAGTAATATTTTTGTTTCATAAGCAATCCTAAGTTTTTTAACAAGGGGCTTTCTTCTCCCACCTTTGTTTTAATGTCTGGTTTAAATTTTTTTTTTAAGTAGAGCATTACTCAAAGCCCAAGTGCACATAAATCTTGAAATAACAAATATAATGTAACTTTATTCCCAAAGTATCAGACCAAACAACTCAAGAACATAAAAAACTTGATATTTTGGGATGCAAATACAAGCTCTCTCATCAAGATATTGTCAAATTTGACATAATGATCACATTTGTTTACAAATTTCAGTGGATATTAATGGACATGAATCTTCCCACATTGCTCTTGAGGAACTCTAAATACAGATATAAACCAAAGTTTAAACTGATTTTTTTTTTTGTTTGTTAATTTAAATAAATGTTAAATTAACCTTCTTAGAGCCAGAAGCTTTAGCCCAGGACCCAGAGAAGTACCTATAAGATACTAATGCCCTCTTCTTTTCTTCTAGACCAAAGTTTTCTGCTGCACATGATCTCACCACCTTCCCCTGCAAAGAATAATGACTAGACTAAAACCTGACTAGCTGTGATCGTGAGTAGTGCAGGATCTCATTATTAGTGTCTGGGGGCTTCTGCTATACTGGAAAGGTGAGAGACAAAACCAAAAACTAATTTAGAATTAGATTCTCAATTATAAATAAGTTTTCTATAACTTTGTAATGCTCTTTTTCCATATATGTCTCATTTAATTATCTGTCACATTTTATAAGACTCAGGAAACAAATCCCCCAATGATGAAAAGCAAAGACACACAAATGAAAATTAAAGTTGAAATATTGGGTTTGTAAACAGCATAAGGACTGCAAAGACTATAAAAGAAAGAGCTGGAATTTCCATCTCCAAGGTTGCACACCGAAGCTACCTACCTTCTCTAAGTTTCTAAATGCAATACAGAGCCTCAATATAGAGGCTCCTGTGTGACTGAACTGGACTTTAAACACAAGAAAACCCCAAAGTCACCGATTCAGCAGTGCCTTAATTCTGACTTCAGAAAACCAGTCAATATAAGGAACGATGTATCAGAGGGACCTGTGCTCTTCAAAGTGCACAGCAGAGCTGCAGCTACTCTGCTGCTTTGCATCCACTTCTGAAGCTCGAGGAAGGCGGCCTGGAAGGAAAGCATCCCTTTCCACCCAGCACCAAGTGTTCTCAGCCTGGAAACACTTACAGGTCAGCCTCTCCCTGAGCTCAGGCGTTGGAGCCATGTCAACGGCGCTCTTGCCGTGGCAGTTGACCAAGGTGGGATCGGCGCCGTGGCTCAGCAGGAGGGAGCACACCTCCACACGGTTTTTGGAAGCAGCCTCGTGCAAAGGGGTGAACTGCCAGAGGTCCATAGCATTCACACAGGCACCATGCTGGCACAGCAGAAAAACCTCGTGTTAGGAAGAAATCATCTTCGACAACAAAAAAGCTTACAAATTTTCATTTTATTTTAAAAACTGGTTTAAATCATTCATGTATGAACACACACACAAAAAAAATTAATTAAAAACACCAGTATACACAAAAATACTGTTGAATCCATGGAAAAAATGGAATTTCTTTGTGAGCTAATTTTTGAACACAAAGATTCAACTCTTTCAACTCTGCTATAAACACTTCATATCTCATCTAACACATCTAAATCAACAGTAATTACTTTCCATCCTTCTGCTTACCTTAAGCAGCAGCTCTGTAACCTCATAGTGTCCATAAGAACATGCATTATGAAGAGGCACAAGACCACTGCATGGAAGAAGGCAAATGACAAATTTTTTTAAAGCGGCATTTTTAAAGGAGGAAAAATTTTCTCCCTACTGAGATGAAAGGATCAAATTAAAGCTAAAATATTTAAATAGTTAAGTATTTAAAAATTAAGATTTATAAACTAATGGGAAAATCTGACTTCCCCAAACAACACATTACTTAAGAGTGGCATTAAAACCTGTGGTTTGTTGCTTGGTTTTTGGAGGGTTTTTTATTGTGTTTTTTTTTCTGCCTTAACAGGCCACAGATGTTTAATCTACCATTAAGACTAGCATTAACTGCGTTGGATGTGATCCCTCCTGAAGCTATTAAGGAGGGGGAAAAGTCCCAATCCACATTCAATTTCCTCAACAGTGTTCTCCTTCTGCCTAAATAGGAACTCCTGTTTAAAATGCTATGTGAAAGGCAAAACTCCCCAGATAACACTAATGTAGCTCCTGGGTATTTTATGAAGATGTACAAATATCCAGAGAAAGCAGATTCAAATTGCTGCTCTAGACTGTGGAATGACCTGATTTTCCTCCATTTTTTACAGTACAACCTATTTAGCTGTTCAAGATACTTCTAAGAGAGTCCCTGTAATTTTTGTAGAGCTATATTACTGCAGGCCATACTTAAAAATGACACCAGCAAAGTAAACAACAGGGATTTAGTCATAAGCACGAGATGCAATAAAAGTCATGCACTGAAAAAGGAGATGCGAGATGGGCAATTACTGCAGAGGACAAAATGAGTTTAATTCAAGCCAAGCATGACAGGCTACAGATCAGTAGACATAATACATGAAAACCATAATTAACCCCGTAATACCTATGAAAAATACAGGAGGTAATTCCCAGGACTGCAAAACCAACTCAGAGAGAATTAGGACAGCAAGTAGCAGACAGCAATTAAATAAACTTAATTTTAAGGGGGATGCTTTCGGAAGCAGCAAAACATTTGTCACAGGAGAGGAAAATTTGTTTAGGGGAAATTTTTCAGACTGCTTTTTCTACCATTACTTTTCTTAATTACAACCTATGGGTGCACATGTGAGACAGAGAGGGACTATCCATTCCACAGAGCACTCAAAAACCCCACCCCTTTCCAAAATGATGGTCATCTCAGAGGACTGAGGGCTCCAAGGCCTGTCAGCAAAGACAATCACTGTAGCAATACACCAGGCCACTTCTGAATATCCCCTCCCCTTCCCTCTCCCAGCACAACAGCTGTAACGGAAAGGAAAGACCATGCAGAAAGAGCTGCTTCTTTGGCTGAGCTTCTCTTTTAGTTTTACTCTAGCCCTGGAATAACTAGAAATGGGGACCATTTTGAAAATACAGAACAGCTCCTAAGCACTTTCTCTGAATTGACTCAATTGAAGAGAACCTAAGGGTTCTATAAAATCAATGTAGCCTAATTCAACTCCTTAAATTAAAAATGACAGTTATTTATAGCCCATTTACTTATAAATTATGCATAAATAAGAAAGAGCAAGGTAAAACAAAACACCACACTGATTCTAAATGTGTCGTGCCACTAAACAAAAATGGGCGCTTACTAGGATGGTAGATGTTTCTAAATATGTTTGTGTTGTTTTAAAGTTCAGTACAGAGTAAGTACTGAAAGGTTTTCCTTTCTTTGTTTGCTTTCCTTCCCCTCCTGCTCCAGCTCTGAGTTCAAGTTCAACCTAATTATCTTTCCTGCATTTCAAACTGTTTAAAACTCATTACAGCATTTATACTGGAATTTTCTACCAACTGATGCTAAAATTCTGGAAAGGGGCAAAATAACTTCAACCTGCTTAAATAATGCTGGATCTACCTAAATAGGTATTATATGGAACTTTGCTGTAGGACTTCTGTGGTTTATGTTTTGTGGGTTTTTTAGGGGCTGGGGGAGAGAGAAGGTGTTTTGTTGTGTCTTCTGTTTTGGTGGGGAGCTGTGGTATGTTTTCGTTTTTTGTGGTTTTTGTGGGAGTTTTCAGATGCATTTTGGTTTTTTGACTTGCATACTATGTCATTATGCATTTAACAACAATACTGTTATAAAAGCCATTGGGGTAAATGGACAGATAAAAGAGCTGCAATTAGTCAAACTTTAAGAGTTTAAGTACGCTTAGGACTGTTTTGGAGAGAAAGGAAAAAAGGAAACAAGCTAAGAAATTTTAAAATCTCTTCTAATACTAGGCTAGACTCAATAGAAAATGAAAATAAAGGAAGTGCCTCAAGTTTGCTGCTGGAGACAGCACACACACATATCTTACTTCTATGGATTCTGAATAGAAAATGTATGCCTTTAACTAGGGGTCCAATTTCTACAATGTTAGGACTAGGCCTTCCAATCCAACCATCATGAAAATCATCATCTTAGAGATCAGAAATGTATGGCAAAGAACAACGCACAGAGTACAACATATCATTTCAGACTTCTGACTGCTGTGTGCTTTGCTGATATCTACATAACTTCCACCCTTAATGCAAAAACAGAACAGTTTAGCCTCTACTGTATCTTGATTTTTACTGTCAGCTTCAATGAAGACAGATCTACGAGGAACACTAGTTGTGAGCACTTGAGCATTATCAATGCTACTTGGAATTACATCCATATATGTGAAACAGGATAATGAGACCATATAGAAGTTTTTCAGTGCACAACTTTCACTAAGCCCTTGTACCTTCTCCCCATCACCTTTTCAAATACAATGCTATTAGTCCATAATTTCAAAAGGTAGTCTGTGAATGGAAGTAAAGATCAAAGTTTGGAAAAAATTTAAAGGCGTAAAAGAAGACTTAAAACAAGTGCAATCACAACTAATCTGAATCACACTCAGATTATGGAAGCAAATATCACGTTCTTAGACAACTATTTGAGATTATGCTGCAACACGAACCAAAGAAATAATTCTTTATCTTGACTAATACAAAACCACTGCTGCAAAGAGGTAATAAATCAATTGATTTTACATACCCTTTGTCCTTTGCGTGTACATCTGCACCATGCTGAAGCAGAAGCTGGACTATCCGAACTCTGTTGTAGCCAGCTGCTAGGTGTAAAGGAGTGGACTGCAAAACAAAAAAAAGAAGAATGGGAGCCACATCAATCTGAAGTCCTGGATTTCCTGCCATTGAAATACTCTTAGCTTCTCTTATACATTGCACCAAGATAAGTTAAAGTACTCTTCTGTGATTAGCTGAACTAACAAATATGCAGCACACGAAGGCCCCTCCTGTTGTCAAACCAAAAAATATGCCTTAAGGTGGGTAAGAACACAGGCACCATAACAGCCTCTTAATTTAAAGCAAATGTTAAAAATCATTACCATCATCATCACCTCTGCACAAAAAAAGTATCCATACATGTTCTGTACTGTACTAAGATAAACAGCAAATTGTATGCAGATTGCAGTTTCCTGCAAAATACAGGTCTCCAGCAGTAATGCACCTTGCTGCATAATAACAGTAATAACACCTTTCTCCATGGCTAACTCATACAAATTTTAACTGAAAGCTTTTGTGTTGACAACAGCAATTCCCCTTGAAGTTTATTTTTAAAAGCTTTTTATTATGAAACAAATTTTGTGTGCTAGCTCAGCCTGGGGGGACTGCTTTCTTACAGAAATGGATGATGCTGTTTCCTCCTTCCCAAGGCTGAGAAACAGAGGATTTAAAAGAAATCTTTGTTGCAATTTATTTTGTGGCATGCAGCCAAATGATACCATTTTCTTACAGTAAAAAAGCACACATAAAGCAGCTTGAAACATGGGAAAACTTACATATATCTCACTGCATTATGCCAAGTATAGATTTATAATTACCGTCAGCATTAAAACATTGTTATACAGTATTACAAGGGGAGATGTCACATTTCACTATTATCAAGAGGTAAACAAAAAAAATCAAGACAAATGGTCTCATCTGTGATAAACAGCAGCAAGTACTATATATCCATAAACACTATGGATTTCCAGGAACAAATATTTAATATGCCCATAACTTGTGAGCAGTCTGTATGGTATTTTAGTAAAATCTCAACACTTTGCTATTTCGCTTCAGGAAGAGTAACTACTTTGACTGCTGCTAAGTGTCCTGTGTATCATACTGAGGACACAGGTTGTACTATCAGAAAAGACAGCACAAGGTATCTCTTTGAAAAACACCTGGGAAACTCGGTAAATTTAGGGAAGCAGTTATACAAGTTTTCAAAAGACCTGTCTTCAGAATTATCTATACTGCAGATATGGACCTCTAACCTTCCTAACATGAAAATCCCCAGACTGTTTCCAAGATACAAAATACCAGTAAACAACAAACATATCCAACTTTTTAGTTGTTTGACCACACAAATTGTTAGGATTTATTACTCTGTTTAAGGCTTCTACTATTGAATTAGCAATTCAGACTGACCTAGAAGGCAATATACTCTTTTTATATCCACCCCTATTATAAAATAACTGTCTTCTGTCTTCATAAACACTAATGAACATGTGGATAAGGATGATGCTATTGACATTAACAGAATACTTCAGTACTGTTTATTCTGACAGTTGCCTTGCTTTGGTTACTAAATCCAGTTTTATCAACTGAATTAGTAACTCAGAAAACCTAAAATTAATTTGAAAGGGACTACAGAAAAGTCTGTTTATTCAAAGGTCCAGACTTCAGAGAAATTGGAGCCAGGCATTAAATGTTTGTAACACTGCAGGATCCTTTAACCTCACTGCAATTAAACTACATCCATTCTTGTCTACAAGCCACTCCTAAAACAATGATGGCAGACTTCCAAAATGACATTTTACTGACAGGAAACATTATTAACAGAGATGTTCTCAATAAAGACACATAATCCCAGAGTACCGCTCACTTCTTAAAATTAAAAGAAAAACTATTATGACTCAGGCTGGGCCTGTGCACTTTGTATTTCTAGGATTAACAGACCTGCATTTTCCAAATGACTTCACTAGAGAAGAAACCCCAAACTTTTTATAGCTGCATGAAGCAGCATGCTTCAACTCTGCTGCTGCAAACACCCAGTGCTGGAGAGGCAGCGAGTCAGAGGGCCACAGAGACCACTTCAGGATGGGCAAGGACAAGTGAACACACACACACACGTGCATGAGCAGCCAACCTGGAGAGCTGCTCCCCCTGTATCCAGAAGCCAGCATTCCCAGCTGCTCACTAGTTTGGCTAAGTGGCTCTTATAAATGCTGTGCTTACATATGCTTCAGGAAAGAGAAAGCAAGATCCTATCTCCATGATTTTTAAGAACTTCTTTTTCTTTCTCATGAGAAAGAGCATTCATTAACACTATAGATTTAATAGGGAAAAACACTCATCTGGAGTTACAACTTTGTATGCTAATTACAGAATGTAGGTACCTAACAGATAATATTGTGCTACATGAACTACTCATTAGATGACATTATGAGCCCCCGAAAATAAAAAAATAGTGAACGATGGCAGTAGAGAGTGAGTCTTAAAATTAACATGCTATTTATATAGCATGAGGGAAGTAAAAACTAAATACCATTGACAGCAATGTCTACTGCACCTGAAAGGTATATCAAATTCGTTACTTAATATTAAGAAAACAGATTTAATAAAGTTATCAATTAACCCCTCCTCCTGTATGTTGCAAAACTTGGCAAGACTTACTAACAAAAATCCTTAGAGGGCACTTACCTTCCAAGAACAATCACACTGTCTTACTTGCTAGTGTAATTAAAAAGCGTATGACTCCATTTTTATTAAGTAGACCATCCTGCAAGATGCTCTTATTATTTGAAAGTTTTATGGCACCTGTAACTGAGCCAAAGCAGGTACTGAGCACTTTAAGGAACATCACTGTACACAAGATGGCAATCGCTGTCAACCAACTATACAAATACACCTACTATTTATAGTAAGGGAGGTGTTTTTGCCTGCAGTCTTTTTGACAATGTGTTGCCTGGGAATACAAGAAATGCATTTTTTAGATTTGACACTGTTCTCAGTAAGCCTTAGGTATTTTTGCATTCCTTCATTACCAACAGCTGATTTGATGATCCCTGCTCATGGTCAGCCGCCTTGGACTTGCCGTTCCCTGTTCACTGGCATCAAACAAAAGGGCCCTGAGGGATCTCCAGCGCTGCAGGTTCTGAGCAGCTTCTGCTAAAATCTGAACGTTTGTTTCAACAAAGTGTCCACAGGCAATGTGGGAGTGCTACCTCCAGGCACCATTTGTTTCCCTTCCCACCTTGCTAAAGAGTCTTCAGCAGCTCTCAGACAGTATCGCTGCCACTGCCTCAGAAGAAAGTTTCATTTCAAATTACACATTTAAGGGCAACTTTAAACTGAGGGACCTTATGTAACCATCTTATACCATGCATTATCTGCATGATTAATAACTGCTGCAGGAACTGTTTTAAAAACTATTATCTCCAGTTCTTGTTTCCTACTGCCTAAATCTTTATGTAATGTTATCTAATAAAAACCTTAATCTATGTGTTTCTCTCATTTTCAGCTTGCCATCCTGAAGACTATTAAAATCAAAAATCTTATTTCATAAATAATGTCTCATCATACATATTATTTACGTCACTATACAGTGATTTAGAATTATCATAAATTTATTTAATTGTCTACAGGAAGGGCATTCTCATAACAAAGAGGCAACATTCCGATTCTGATGGCCAGGTCTGGCCTTGACATCTGGCTACTCTCATGCTCAGAAGGTCCCCACAGGGACATGCACCAGTAAGGATGACTTACACAGATGGCAAAACAAGTAAAGCTTAGAAAAAAGTACCTAAGGATACTTGTATGTTTATTGTTAACTCTTCTACAACACCCTACTGACAGAGGACAGAAGGGGGGGAGGAAGGAGGAGGGATTTTAAAACGTTTCATGCAGACTTAAATATTTGTGACTTTTTATACATGTCTGTAATTATCTTCAGGTTCAGTAGATTCGGAAATTGCAGGTATGCAGCAAACTCCCATTCAACAAATGTAGTTCAAAAAAAATTTCTTCTCTTCAGATCATACTGCCCTTAGAAAACAGCAATAAAAATATCTTTAAACTCTTGTAGTTTGTTATACAAACTCCCTTAAGAGAAGTGTTTCACTTCTTTGAATTAAGGGAAGAGCACAGGGGTTTCTAATCGCAGAGGGGACCTTTGCTTCATAGTTCTGCATAAAACTATTTTGAAAGATGTCCTGACTCCTGGCAAAGCAAACAACTTTGTCTTTACTGTGTTAGAATTTATGACAGAATCGTTCTTTCCAATCACAGCAGCCTGTGCGTGATGCTGTTCTCTTGCAGACATCTCTAAAATGAACCGCATCAATCATGAGGGTACATCAGGAAGACATTCCGGATGCAAGTGAAGTACCTCCTGTCACCACTTTATCATTCTGATTAATGGGCTAAGAAAATAAGTTGCAACAACACCACAGTCTTGCAGACACATTCCCAAACTTTTCCACTGTGGAAACAATCAGGCCTTTCCTTTGCTGCTTAAATACCAACTTGTGGTCTAATTTTAAACAGTGCACCCATCTTGAACCTTAATTTTAAACAGATTTGGAAGCTTTCTTGAGAAATAGCTCATTAACACTTGCTTGCATTGTGCCAAGACTGGACTTGTACACGAAGTATTTCCTTCTATAAACACATATTTCAGATAACTCAAAATAATTATTTTATATTCATGCTATAATGCTCTTAACACACTTGGTACTACAGAAATGAAGTTCCCTAACCCTGACTGAAGAATTACGCGTTTAATGAGCAGGAAAGGGGCTGTGCTTCTGTTCACCAGCCACATGACTTGTCATCCTAATCATGCAGCTTCCTTGGTTATTTTATAGCAGTACTGAGTTATTTAAATTCATGGTTGACAATTATGCTTTAGGGACAAACTTATAGATGCTGCTTCAGGAAAACAAGTAATGTCAGACTGCTGACTGCAGAAGAACTAGCTGCAACTCCAGAGATAAGCACAGGGATGAAGAGCTTTTCTTACGTAAAAAAACATAATAAACAAGAAACAAACGTCCCTACAAACAAACAAAATTCCCAAAGACAAGAATTACGAAATGCTTATGGAAGACGTTTCTCACTCCACTGTTTCCAGTGGTAATTTAACTGCTTCATCTTCAGAACACAGCCAGTAGTAATTAATTAGACTACTGAACTGGACAGGCTTAGTACAGTAAAATTCTGAAAACATCATGTCACAAATTTCACGTACCGCTTTCTAAAAGCTAATGACAGGGAAAATGAACTGAACAGCTCACCATTTCAGAATCTGCAAGTCACACAGTATCTTAATTTAGAGGTCTGGTATATCAGATAATCTTTTGGCAGGTGGGGGGTGGTGGTGAGGAACCCACTGTTCCGAGCTGTAAACCAACTAAGACAAAACCAGCTTGATTTCACAGACACAGCAGCACTATGGCAGAGCATCAATGGGCAAGAACCTTCATAAACTCAAGGAAAAGAGTTAAAGAACTCAGAAGGAGAAGACTAAAAATATTGCAGATATCCTGACAGAGTAAGGCTGCACTTGGAAAATACTTACTTGGGTGACAGACCAGTTCCTCATATTCAGTGAGTATTCAAATCTATTCCTTCCAAGGGGCTGTATAGTACAAACTACTGAATGCTTCTCTAGCAGAACTGACCTTTGAGAGACAACACAATTTTCTGACTGTATGTCGGAACCTCTAAGACGGCATGACAAGGGGTGGCATCAGGTCCACACATTAACATAGTGACCCCTGTAGTACTGCAACCTGGGCTAAGTGTGAACAAATAAGGGGGCAGGAGATTTATGAGAGAAAAGCTTTTTCAATCACTTATGTGCCTAGAGTAGGGAAGGACCAACAGGATGACAAGCATGATCTTGCACAAGTGTAGACAAAGAAATAACTGGAGTGTCTCCATCTCAAGGTTAAAAGAAGGTAGAACAGGAAATCACAGAAGCACCTAGGTTGGAAAAGACCACTGAGATCGAGTCCAGCCTATGACCAAACACCACCCTGTCAACTAGACCACGGCTCTGAGTGCCACATCCAGTTTCTTCTTAAACAGCTCCAGGGATGGTGACTCCACCAGCTCCTTGGGCAGTCCATTCCAATGACCAATCACTTTTTCTGCGAAAAAATTCTTCCTAATGTCCAATTTAAACCTCCCCTGGTGCAGATTAAGCTTTTTCCTCTTGCCCTGTTGCTGGTTGCCTGGGGAAAGAGAGTGACTCTCACCTGGCTACAGCCTCCATTCCAGCAATTGTACAGTGATAAGGTCTTTTCTGACCATCCTTTTCTCCTGGCTAAACAACTCCAGCTTCCTCAGCTGCTCTTCAGGATTTGTGCTCCAGACCCTTCACCAGCCTTGTTGCGCTTCTCTGGACAAGCTCCAGCACCTCAACATTCTTCCTAACCTGGGTGGCCCAGAACTGGACATGGTATTCATGGTGCAGCCTCGCCAGGACCGAGTACAGAGAAAGAATGACCTTGCTCCTGCTGGCCACACTGCTCCTGACACAGGCCAGGATGCCCTTGGCCTTCCTGGCCACCAGGGCACACTGCTGGCTCATGTTCAGCTGCTCTCAACCAGCACCCCCAGGTCCCTTTCTGCCTGGCCATGTCCAGCCTCCCTGTTCCCAGCCTGTAATGTTCTAGGTGTTGTCATTACTTTCAGAGACGAACCCAGAAGCATGAGCTAAGGGGGAAAAGGCTGGGAGAGACACTTAAATCTTTAAATAGCAACACCATTGATCTCTGAAGGAGTTCACAAATAGCAGATCCCATAAATGAGGTACTAGTAATCTTTGACCTCTTCCTAAACAAGAGCTAAAATGCAACAACTCCTCTCTTCCCAGAAACTCTTCTGCATATGCATGCATCTCAAACGCATTTGGCAAAACAGTTCCTCTGAGGATGTGTCAGAAAAGCTGAGTAACACTCCTCACAAAACCATAGTATTCTCAGAAAACTGATCTTTACAAGAATCTCTTCCATTTCGACATGCATATGGAGACGTAGCTGGGGATGGAGCTGCAACATGAAAAAGAAATTCCAGGGCTTTCACCACCAAATAGCATTTGTAGTTTTCCCAGATTCAGAAGCACAGAATACATCTCTGGCAGCACTCAATGATACAGGGAGAGGAACTTTGAGATGGATTATCAGAGAAGCAGAGGAGTATACGCTGTTTCTTTGGTGATAGGTGCTGACAGCTGAGGGAATAGTGGCTTGCTGAGCTACGTAAAGAAAAAAATTACAGCAAAGACCCACTCTCTTCTCCTAAGGGAATGCAGCTGAAGTTATTTAACACTGAAAGGAGATCTATGCTGGCTTGAAAGATATGGCAGAACACTACACAGAAACTACTTAAAGTATCATTGTGTCCAGCATAGCCATTTTTGGCAATTTGAAGATGCACACTGAATCACCAGAGAACCAAAACTTCTGGGCTCCTTTTGCTTTCATTCTCTTACCACTTGCTATCAAAATCTTTCATAGAGTCACAGAATATCCTGAGTTGCAAGGGACCCATCAGAATCACTGAGTCCAACTCCTGGCCCTGCACAGGACACCCCAAGAGTCACACCAGCTCTCTGAGAGTGTTTTATGTTGTGGCATCCAGAACTGCCCCCAGCACTGGAGGTGAGGCTGCCCCAGAGCAGAGCAGAGCAGGACAATGCCCTCCCTTCCCTGGCTGTGCCTGATGTCCCCCAGGACAGGGCTGGCCCTCCTGGCTGCCAGGGCTCAGTGACTCACATTCAACTTGCCCTGGACCAGGACGCCCAGCTCCCTTTCCACAGCGCTGCTCTCCAGCCTCTGGTTCCCCAGTCTTTACAAACATCAATGGCTTTCCTACTAAAGCAAACCAACAATCTTTTATTTCTCTCTTCTTTTTATCTACCTTATTATTTTTACTACTTCTCCCATTCATTTTTGTGTGTTTACTTTGCTTCTCCACCTTCCGCTTCCAACTACAAACTTTCCAGGTTTCAGTTCATAATATTTTCACATTATTAAGAAGGAATAAATTGACCATTCTCTCTGTTAACAGGCTTCAAATCAGCACTCATTTTATTGAAACTGTGGTCAGAATAAACTGTTACAAGCAACACTTGCATATTGACTGCATTTCAGCTCCAGTGCTGAGTATGAAATAAATATGTATACCTTATATTTTGGAATTTCATTAAAACATTAAGTATAAAATAAATAATAAATAATAAAATTAAATACACAAAAATACTCTTTTTTGCATTACAGTGATAATTTGCAAATTTTAGAATTAAATGACTGTATAATCCAATCAAATAGCCTTTGCCATTCCTTTGAAGAGCAGCCTTGCAAAACACAGGGAAAATGGCAGAGAATTTATCTTGTAATTCCAATTCAAAAGCAATGGTTATTAGAATACAAATGTTCTAAAGAATTCCACCTGTAAGAAATAAGCTTCTTTTATAGGAAGTTGCATATAATATTACTTGGAAAAGACTAATCAAACCACCTCAATTTTCTTGTTCATCAATGACACATCCATCATCAATTACAATACCTTATTTTGGCATTTTACTCCCCTTTTATCCTTCATCTTCTGCCTGCTCAGTCAACTTAAACAACACTTCCAGAAATTGTTATGTAAATACATCTCTTCTTGCACATAAGTATTTGCAGTTCTTTTCATTTAGAACTAAACTCATCATTCTAAATTATCCACAAAACCTCTGAAGTCAACAATGGGGTTGTATGAACAAGTGATAACTGATGTGCTGGGAGAAATCAGAGAGGCAGCAAGGGCAGAAAACACAAGGGCTTTGGGTGACCTAAAAAGTGAAGTGTTTGGATGATGTCAGTGACTCTTCTACAAAGTGGCTAGGAAGGCCACAAGGGTAAATGCAACTACTGGGATGGTACCAAGTGGCACCTGAAGCAAAATCTTTCACTATAAGTTGTCTTTAATGGCAGCTATACCACACTCAGATTCAACTTATCTACAGGGGAAACACTTGCTAAAATAATCCAACGTGAGGCACTAACCATTATGAAGTGCAGTTATGAAAAAATTGGCAAGTTTCTTAAAAATAAGCTAGAACAAAATTATGACATTACAGATAGCATAAAAATCACTAACAAAGATATACCGGAGATGTTTTGCTAATGCATACCTTCTACTGGGAAGGGCTTGAGATAGTGAAAGATGCCAGTATGACCAACAGCAAGCTAAAAGAGCTTACTAGAATTAACAGAACATTCAAAAAGCTGAATTTACAAGCTGGAGAAAAACAGGGACTACAAACTCTGGTAGTTTAGAGGTAAAGATACAAGTAGACAAGCAAAAACAGTTTAAGTAGTAACTGGCGAAATTAATTCAAACCAGATATAACTTCTTACCTAATCCACTAGGAGCACAAAATGCAGCAGCCACTTCAGTGGGGCAAGGTGATGATGGGGCAAGAAATGGAGGTCTTGCAGGTAAGAAGGCAGTGTGAAGACCTAAAGGAACTTTTTGTATGGGATACATCTTAGAAGAAACAGTAAGTCTTATTCCATGACCCTGGTGAGTAAGCACGTGCATATTTGGGAGCATGGAGAAGCTTGGCAAAGGATCTGTCTGAAACTAAATTAAGCATAGAAGAGGTAGTCATCCCCATAACCAAAATGAACATCAACATATTGCCAGGACCAAACTGAATCCACTCTGGAGAGCACAGGAGAATGACATCGGTGAAGTATCAGTTGTACGTGACCTTCACTTACTATTTTGGTATGTGAAGACACACAAGTTACACACCAATCATTAATGAACATTTTGGGGAACTACATACAGGCCTGTATTCTTCCATCTCTACACGCAAAAATACAACATAATAACAGCTAGAATTGTTGAACACATGCATAAACACAATCTGCTTGGGAAGAGTCGAATACTGTTAAAGGATGTTCCATGTTTAAAACCTGGGTTTTCTGAAGCAGTCAACAAGCACATGCGTAAGGGTAAGCCAGCTGATACAGGTTACAACGGGGGTACTCAATCAGTGTTTTAAATAAATCATCACCAATGGTTTGTTAGGAAGATGATGTTAGGCCCTCAGGTAGGTGCACAACAGCATGCAGAGATGGGAAGCAGTGTACAACTAAATGACAGGTGCCACAACAGATGGAAGCCACTAAGAACACCACACTCAAAAGCAAAAAGAAACGAGAAAGCAGATCAGTTTACTTCTCAGTATTTCCTATGCTCACATGCAGGGATTTTGAGAGGAAAGTGACACCAAGCATGGAAATATCACCTACAGCATTTACTACAGTCAACCATACACCATAGTCAAACACAGTCCCTGGATTGAGCTGCTGCATTTCAATTCAAAACAATCTCAGCAAGCTCTGTGAAGGAAGGGGCTCCACACTTGAGATCACAGTAGAAGAAACATTATCAGTATTCAGCTTCAGGATGCTCTGAGAGCTGTTAGAGCCAAATCCAGAACACAGCTTTTAGTTAATGTGCATAAAATATTACATGGCAGCACTGCCCAAATCTGCCAGTTTGACTTGTTTTCTCTTGACAAGAGACGGATAATAGCCTAATGTGGGAAGGCATCTCCTGTGTGAAGCTAATCATCAAGGGGAAAACAGTTCAGGTATAAAACCCTCCCGCCTTCAACAGATTTGAGGCCTCCTGAAGAGCACATTAATTAACATCTAACAAATGAGATTTCCCGAATTTTAGAGAACAATACAAAGAGAATGATGACACAGTAGACAATTTCTTTCTAGTCCTTTGGTGCACAATTTCTATTTGTCGACACGCCAGAGTACACTTCAAATAACAAGTGAAGGGATACTCACTGAAATGTTTTAGGGGAAATAGTTAAGATTAAGATAACAGAAACTTAAAGGCAAGTAGATCAGTATTGCATTTTATTCAAAAGGTATAAAAAGGTTGGATATAAAAGGTTTTATGTGACACCAGGGATAGAAATTAAGCCAAGTCATCTATACCATACAAAGTCTGCATAGGGATTCTTGTGTTACCCACTTTCACCATGCTTGGCAGATGAAGTGAGAAGGACCACAGCATAAGAAAGCGCATAACTTGCCACTTTTTCCAACATGCATGAAGCCTGGGAACAGCTTATAACAAATAAAATAGTGTTTTAAAGGCAAAACACAGTTGTGACCATTTTTGGATGTTCTTTTACATATATGGCATCGGGCACTTCTGCCCAAGGCACAACACAAACTTTTTGGTACTTGCTTTGTAATCTTCCTGTAATGTTGGAAATGTCACCTTTTTATTTTACAGTACACTATTAACTAAATCCAGAAAAGACCCTCAATTTTGCATGCAGGGTTTGATTTAAAATATTTGACTCAAATATTTGACCTGGTCTAGTGAAAGGTGTCCCTCCCCATGGCAGGGAGGCTGAAACTACATGATCTTCAAGGTCCCATCCAAGCCAGGACATTCTGTGATTCTGTTTATCAATCTACCAGCTCACACCCCTAGATATAACCTTGACACACATGTTTCATGTATAATATCAGCGCCAACAAAGGCTGCAGTGTCTAGAGGCCACCAGCCAGAGCCAGCCTTACACTAGCCAACATCAGCTAACAGCCTGCGTGGTTATCACTTATTTTGGTAACTGCAGATCCACAGTGTGTAATGGCACATCAGGAAACCTCCAGCAAATCTGTGCAGGACTATAAACGTAGAACCCAAGGTCTGCACATTCCCCACCCAATAAAAAATGAGTCTACAGCACTTCATCAAAACCAGACTGACATTATGTTAGTAAGTGGCAAGTGAGCAGATTTAGCAAGGGCTTGTCTATCCAGCTACTCTGAAATAACTGTTTTGGATTTGGGGAGCCGTCTTTTTTCTAAAACAAAAGGATATTTCATTAAACAATCTTTAATATTTTTATTTTATTAGATTAATGAAGGCACTCATTCTGAAGCAAGAATAATACACAGTTAACTATTATTCTGTACAATTCCATTGCTCCTCTCCTTTGCACTAGTTATTTTGTTGTAGCTAAGCCTTAAGAGTAGAGACTATTTACAAGCCACACAAACAAACAGTGTATACTAGCAGAAGAGTTCATAAAACTCTGAGAAAGATGAAATGCAAACTGTGAAGCTAGGTAAGATATTACATGTGACAGAAAGCTCCAAACATGTGTAAAGTCCACACTGGCATTCAGACATACCCTTGGGCATGACACCACCTTAAACTGGCTATCTGTTGACAATTATTTTACTCAAATAAACAGCTTTTGTCTGTAGAAAACTAGATTTTCCCAATACTCAACTTTTTTTACTGTATGTGAAATGGTTTCTTCCAAAATGTATTCCACACCCATATGAATATAATCTCTATGACAGATTTGCAGAACAAACAGACCTATAGATTTATGTGGTATTAGTTTTGATTTTTATTCCACAGCACAAGAAAAATGCACACAATTGTGAAAGTTTACAGTTTCACTAGTGCACAACGTGTTCACATCTTGCAGTGCACGATATTTTTCTTCAGCCTCCATCTCCTAGAGCCAAGAATATTACAAGGGAATTTAAACCTCCACCCAAGTCTGTAGGCTTAATAACTGTAAAGGGAAAGCCTGTGAAAATGTGGATCAATTGTTCCATACAGACTCAGAAACTGGAAGGTACACCAATTTTCTTTCCAATTATAGGCTTTTTCTTGAAAAGGGCTGCAAACAACCAGAGTTCTGGAACAGGGGTTGGCAATTTCACTTACCAAGCAGCAAATTGGAGACTCCCTGGTAAGAGGGGACATAACTCACCTGATCTTGTTAAAATTTCATTTTCTTTACCAGCCCTTTGTTTACAGGCTGATCTCCCAATAGAGAGAACAAAGCACATGAAGCAAGAGGAAGAATCTACAATTTCACCCAACAGACTGCTACTTGGATTAGGGACGTCCCATAGCAAAAGCTGAGGGGCACTTTGTTCTCAAGATCTTTTGCAGGAGTTACCTAAGGCCAAGGATGCTGCTGCTCAGCACTGCATTGCAGACCTTCTCAGACTTGGATTTCTTACATCGGAACCCTGTGCCAATGAACCAGAATGGTGCCACGCAGGAGAAAAACCAACATCCCTGTGGCAGGAAAGAACTGGCTGGAGCAACAGCCTCAGTCAAGCCCAAGAGGCAAGTAGGTCTCCTATGACTCAAGGTTTAATGAAAAGGCTGTTTGTGGTATTTTGGATCCAGGGTTGTCTACAGCTGGTTCGGAAAAGTGCACCAACAAAGGCATTGGGAAGCAAAATACCAGCTCTGGCACTGGGAGCTCTTAATGAAAACTGCGAATAAACAAAGAAAGGGACACTACAAGTCAGAAGACAACAGTGCAAGTGAGGTAGGACCACGTGCATGATAGAAATGGCATTTTAATTAACTGCCTATTTTTTTCCCATGGGATCACTACATTATCCAAAGTACTGGATGGTCCCATGCAAGGAAAAACTGAGAGGTGTTGTCTGCAGGATCCCTAATTCACCTGTTGGAGAAATAACATTTCTAGTTTCCAAGGAAAGAAGCAGAAAAGGAAGGTGCAGGACAGAAAACAATCTAAATGTGGATGAATTGCATTCTGTGCTGCTTCTGGTAGCAATTCCTGCCTCAAGTTGAGCTATTACCTGAGATCATGCTGTCACAGGTAATACCGTTGTATTCTCTCTTTTTCATATGGTTGATACAAAAGGTAAATACATAACGTAGCGGCAACAGAAACTTTACTTCAAAGTACAAAGCAAGCATTTTATTTTTCAGTTAATCACTTATCTATGCTCCTAAGAGGTCAAAATATTAGATATTTGCTCTACTTCAAGAGATGCACCTTGAGAAGACCATCAAACAAACTGGTTTCGGCTAACTCCTAACCAGAGGAGTTGGATTCCCTTGCATAAGAAGAGTTTATATTCAACCAACACCTGAGTATTTCAGTGCCAGCACGATCTGAGCATGTATAATGTAGTAAAGGAGCAGGATATTATGTACAACCAAAAATCCAACTTCAAAACAAAAATTAAACCTCCTGCTGGTAATAGCTACCATGTCAGCTGGATGCAGATCACTTTGGAAAGCTATGATTAGTCATGTGGGAAGTGTCTTGTAGAAAAGGGTTCTTATCTGAATTGCTGAAACCAATGCTTTCTTATCAGCTCAGATATTTCTTGCATTTTTAAAATAGAGGCAACATCAATTTCTGCTTAAACAGCTTTCAAGTGTTCACAATAGCTTTGTGAAGGAAATGAGTTGACTAAGAGTTCCTACTCAACCAGCAACCATTATATGAATGATTTCAAACTTGCTTCTTGCCACTGATTTAGGTAAACAGTGATTGCTGAAACAAGTCAGGAATCCAGCTCCTATGACAAAGCAATACAGCTTTAATTTCCAGCAGCCCACCTGGTGATTTAAAATAGTCAAAAAACATTTTTTTTGAAAATTCACTCATAACTAAGTATTGAAAAAGACAACCCCAGAGGAAAATATTTGAGGGAAAATAACAGGGGCTCTAAAGCCTACATACCTTTACATAGATAGACACATAAATAGATGCCTTGGCTTCTTAACAGTGTGAAATTCAGTACCATCTGCCAACACCAACACCATAGGCTTGCCTTCCACAAGTCATTACTCCTATAGATAACAAAGGCCAAGGAGACCAGCAGAACTCACAGGCAGGAGGCAGGGAAATTTCAGCCCCACAGCAATACACAGGTGCTGTGCATTGGTCTGAGTTCTGTTCTGACACAGCAAATATTGTGAGGCAATGTGAACAGAAGTGATGCAACATGTAATACACAACACCACATCCTAACAATTGTGCACATTTTCAGTCTCCTGTTAAAAAAAAAAAACCAGTATCAAAGCAAGACTAACTGCCATGAAAAATCACAACTGTATTTCAGCTCAAGCATTGCTTTTTAAAAAGTAAATGAATAAAACAGTTTTTAAAAAACAGGTTTTGTGAAATTTACCCTTGTGTAATACTCATTTTCTTACACAGTCCCATATAGCTCTGCACTATACGGCTCATTATTTGTGCCCTCGTATGCACTCAATAGGCACATAAGCCAGTACTTGCACAAAAATCAATCATGACCTAGCTCAATGAAATCGTAGTTTCTGAGATATTACTGCTGGTTTTCTTTGGTCATCAAAACCTCCCAAAAATACCATGATCCTTGGTATGCAGGAATGCTTTAGCTGATATATAAAGCTGCTCTTTTTTTCACACACTCCTTCATTTTTCCTTTCAGAAAATAAGGAGTAGCCACACAGAATATATTCCCTCTTCAAGCAACAGCTCAAAAAGCTTCAGTAATGTGAGTATTTCTACAAAGATCATAACCTAACCTAAACTGTGACTTTGGAAGGCAAGAAGGAAGTTCAGTTTTCATTCCTATTTGTTTTGACCTCTATCCTAAATAAACGATGGAGCAACAGTTATCAGCACCAGATATGACTGGTTTTGGATCATGGAATCCTGTCCAGTAGGAATCCAACTCTGGCTGTCAATGCTTTCCAAAAAGGCTACAAACGGCACCTAGAATGCACTAAATCTTTTTTTATTTCCAACCTTAGCTGGTTTCAAACCAGCAAGATACTGTCAGAGTTTTCCTCTCCTTTTACCCATTCTATAATGCACAGCTTCACAGCAGACGTGGCGTTTGAGAAATCTAGAACCCCAGATGTTAGTACTCATGGGATACAGAAAAATCCCCAGGGGGTAAAATTAAATTACATACAGATGCACCCCAAGTATGGGGAAAAAATACCACTGTCTACTAATACAGAAAAAATAATTACCCACTCAGTACTGGAACTCGATTTCTTCACCCACGCAGCTAGGTGTTCCCTTATCACTAGGCTAGAGCTGGACATCTCAGAAAATGAAGGAATGCACAGGCTGAAGGAAGAGGCAAGCAGACTGAAGGAAGAGTTTGTGGGTACAGCTGTACTGCAGAGTAAGCGTGATGCTGACAGTCATCTCGGGCCAACCGCAGAATCTGCATTCCTGGCCCTGAGATCTGCATTAAAACTGTGGCCTTACAATGTCCTAAGTTTGAGGCTTGAATGCTCAGAAGATCTGAAAAAATAGTTACTAAAAACATTAAGGAATGCAAAAGGCAACTTCCGAAATGGACAAATTCTGAGCTGCTGTAAATCGCCACAGATCAACCAGAGGCTGCTACACCAGTGGAGACTTCCATTTACAAGCTCACTTAATTTGCAGCACAGCTTAAAATTATCAAACCCCAAGTGATCTTGCACTAGTACAGGACCTGAAAGCTTTGCTTTACAAATTAAATACTTAACAGTAATATAGCACACTTACTATAAAGCATTAGTAAACCTTCCACAGCCTGTACATATGTGGTGGTAGAAAAAATGTATCTGTTAGGCATCTTTTTAAAAAAGCTAATTAATAGAAATGGCAAAGCATCTTAAAAGGAGTTTCAAAAACCAGTGCACTTACCAACAACCAACCAACCAACCATATTTTCAAAGTGTCTACACACAAGAGCTTTAACTGCAATACACTTTCCAAGCTTTGGGCATAAATTTCCTAACTAATTCAAAGGCTACAATAATACATAAATACTTTCTGCTATCTCAGTATGAATTTTAAAAGCTATGTATATTTTTTTACTTTTACTTTGAAGTGATGAATGTACAAGAAAAATCTGCAAGGGCTTATTCCTTGCCCTGCTGACAGAAATCATAACTCTGCGTTTGGCCTTAGATCAACAGTGATGGGGGCTCAATTACTCAGTAATGCACTGCTGTACACCACCCTGTTTAATTAGAACATAGGGCACTATTAATACCTAAACACACTTTCACTTGAACTGCAAAGTCTTAAAAAAAGAAAAGGAATTCAAGAAATATGAGCAATATGTTTAATCTTAAAATGCAAGGAGTGTTTCATCAGTTCCAACACTGCTGAATTAAATAAAGCCCCTGTTCACTGTCCTCAGTTCATAAAATCAATTGTTTCCAAAACCTGGAAGACGCAGCAAATTTTCATCAGTGATAGATCTAAATAAGCAAAAAACTGGTTGGGTTTTCTATGACATAGTATGTATGGCAGACATTACAACTGAAAAACACTTTAAAATGTGTGTAAAAACCAGGAATTTTTGTACAATGGAGCTGTCTTATTTATATTCAGTAGCAACATACCTTTCCATCAAAAGTAAGTGTAAACTAGCTTATCTTGACTGATTTCAGTGGAACTGGGCTGTTCCACAACAGGTCCAGGATGGGCAGAGGTTTATACTATGCTCCAACACACTCCATCAAATATAAAGAAAATTATAGAAGAAAACACTCCCATGCTTTTCTCTCCAAAAATGAGAGGTATTGTTACAGGTGAAAGACTAACAGATACATATGAAAAACATCCTGGTACACAGTTAAAGAACCAAACAAATCAACCAACAAACCAAACAAAAATAAACCCCCCAACATTTGTAAATCAACAGTCTAGACAGACTATCATCTCGAAGTCTAAACCATCAAAAATCATCAGATCTGCTTCTCACTCCGTATGTTCTTCCTCCTCCAGTTTCAGCCTAATTCTTAATTTAACTCATTCAAACATCTCTGCCAGAGAAAGTCAAAACAATAATGTCAAATTTAAGAAAATGCATAGGGTGTTAAACACAGCAATACAGTGCCAGTCTACGTGGCAGTGTATTAGGAGCTAAGCTGAATACCAAGCACCTCACCCAGACGATGTTCAAATAGAAATAATAACTTTCTTGCCTTAGTTATTTTATCCATCTGCCACAGTACATTTTGTTTTTCTTAAAAAAGGTCTTAAAAGTTTCTTTTACACGTAGGCCAGGGTTTGATATTTAAAAGACACATACAAACCCCATTGCAGACTTAATCTGTCACAACTGCCAGTGTCAAGTATAACAGCATTTTATTTTATGGTGAAAATGCATCACAGGTTCCCCCCTCCAATACCTTCTCTTGGTTTATACATCTATGCTAACCAGTATGCTTAAACTGGCCTTCTTTAAATAATTGAGATATAAAGCAGGTATTAACTTACCTTACGCCCATCACTTGCATGGCAGTTCACATTTAAAGGAGTCAATAAAGCCATCAGCTTTTCTTCATTACCACTCCTGGAAATGAGGAGAAGATTATGGAAAGGGTGGGAAAAGGGCAGAGCTCTTTGATATCATCTCCTTAGCAAGTATTTTGCAAAGTAGAGTATATTAAAATTTGTACTGTGGCAAGGAGAATGTTGGATGGTTAAAGAATCTTCTGAACATTTCAAAACCAAGCGTAAATACAGAAAAGAATCTTACATTTGCAGTTTAATGTGTTGCAAAAGATCACACAAAAACACCTCAATTTCTCTCTTTAACCTCATATTTTCTTTTTTTCTAATTTTACAGATCCTCTGAAAGCCATTTGTGGAAATAAGTGTTCTGAATTTAACATTTTCATAGCATATAGACCATAACATTTGAAACAACTATACACCAATACCCAGAAATTTTTTTAGAAGGGTTAACGGTGTATATAAAATGGTCTTGTGCAGTCAGAAGGAAGGATGAAAAGCACCTTTGCAATATACAATTGAACTTTACACCTTTTGTATAGCTTCCTTATGCTCGGCTCTGATAAAACCTATTTTCAAAATACATCCTATGGTAGTAGTAAAATCCCAAAAAAAGAGAAATATTCCAATATTTAAATTGCCCCTAAAAAGAACAGTCACAAAACAATAAAGAGGATTTAAGCAGCTTAAAGCAAAAACTCAATATTAACCTTATAACCACCGTAGTGGGGGATTTCAATTACATAAACAGGCTTTTACATTTGTAACAGACTAAAGTCTGAAGAGATTTATGCTAATTAAGTGGTTTGCTTGCAGCATTTCATGGAAAGGCAATGACAAAACAGTACTATTTTAAAAACCCCTTTTCCTCGCCTGCTTCCACCCCCAAAATATGTTTTATATTCTAAGCAGCACTCACCTAGCAGCTTCCAGGAGTTCGTCCTTCTTGTATTCACCTAAATGATTGCAAAATATCATGCTGTTAGCATTTGGCAGAAGACAGATTAAGAAATGCAGTAGGAAGCAAATACAGAATTAAAACAGAGAAGAGGAGAAAAAAGCCCACACCCCGCTGGGTGATGGAGCTGTGACGTTAGCCAGCTTGTGGAGGCAGCATCACCAGTACCTTGGAGACGGGCAGCAAATTGACGCATCTTCTTGTCCAATCCTCAGATGGAAAGGCTTTCTTCGGACAACCAATGACTGCGAAATCTTGTGTCCAGAAACACAGTCCCGCTGATAGCAGCATGTCAGCTGAAGACAATGTCCCCACCCCCTGCCCTATTCAGTATGTCACATTATACTTGGGAAGCATAATAAATTCCAAGACAAAGCAAGGCAGTGCGGCTTTTGAAAAGGTACAAATTACTGATCTCCAAGGCTCTCACCTGCCTATTTGAATGGTAATATTACACTTCACTAAGTTCTTTAGAAGAGCAGGGATTATTAAAAAAAAAAATCCAGGTATTATATCATCAGCCACTTTCCAACAAAATACATGTTTGAAATAAAAAGCACAGACAAAAGAGGATGAACTCTGCAACAGATTTTGCTACGAGACTCTGAGATTAGAGATAACCACGAGTAATGTTAAAGCAACATTTACATTTGAAGTCCAGAGTTAAAATAGACAACTCATAAGGGTTGCTGCAGCACAGGATTAAAACTGCATATTAGTATTTTAAAAAGGGCATAGGACAAGATAAGCTATGGAAGTAACAGTATTCTACAAAGCTGAATCATGATGACATTGTGCAATATGAATGGAATGGAATTTCAATTCAGAAATTAGAAAAATAGCTTTTTAGCAGCTTTATGCAGTCACAGAATAGAGCGTATCCTAGACCCAAAAGGTAGAGGGTTTGAAAACATACTGTATACCATCTGCCAGTGAATTAAAGCCTCTAACCACAATGCAGTAAGAAAGAGAGAAAGAACAGGCTGCCATGAAAGAAGAAAAAAAACCTGCTTTGTGCTGCCTCCTATGTGTAATTGTAATAAGCCTCCAGTGAAACTCTCATTACAGGTAAGGAAAGACACTGGGCCATGGAAATGCCAGATCAGCCGGCAGGCAAGACGGAAGGCTCATCTGAAAACACCCCTTAAAGAACAGCTGTAGGGTGCAGGAGGAGGGTTGGAGTCCCCATCCATCACAAAGAGCTTGGTCCTGCCCCCAGCACAGCTCCTCCAGCTAACAGCAGAGGGTGACAGGAAACACATCAAAACCAGCCCTCCTCTTAAGGAGCCCCCTTTATTTCAGCATCCTGCCTTCACACACGGGTAAAGGAGGAGGAGGATGAGTACACACCATGCAATTCCCCTTCCCTTGGATGTACACAGGGAACTTTCAAAAGCAGTATCTACATCCCATCATAATGGTAATTTTTCTTTTCACAGGTGTGTTTAATTGCTTTCTGAATGATATTCAGCTTTGGGAATTCACAACAACTTGTAGCAAGGGGTTCTATCCTGCCACTCACATGATGGGTATCCTAACAGAGGTGTTCTGCATTGCTGAACCCCAGCAACACAGCAGATAAGTTCAAAGAAAAGGTGAAACTGGTCATTTCAAATACAGGCCAGGAAGGTTAATCTAGCTGTTGAAAGAATTCAGGTCTATGCTAAGGAAATCTTCGTCATGAGTCAAATCAAATGACACAGAAATATGACTGCCTTTGACTAGCTATCACTCACCAGCTTCATCAGAAGGGGGGCCTGTCCACCACAGGCAACAGCATTTTCTAAGCCATGGTACACGTTCCTCTTTTTTTATTTTAATGAAGATAAAATACTGGGCACAGTTGTGAGTGTTTCAAATCAATGCTAAGTGAAAAGCTCTAGCCAGCATGTGAGGAAGAAAAAAGACTCTTTATTACTACTGCATTGTTTGTGCAACAATCTCAAACAGCTGGATTTCCTGCAGTAGAGTTATTGGCCTGTATTATATCAACAGCTTAGAAACTTACCCAGATTAAAATACCTCTTGGCACATTCTGGTTTGGCAATGCATCTAGTAGCCCTAACCAGGCTTTTGAACACACTAGGTTAGAGAAGCATAATAATATTTTTCCTTCGTGCTCGTAAGTTGGTGTTTTATCACACAAAAGCTGTTTCCTCTAACACTTTGATTAGCAGAAGCATTACTGTCCAACAAAAAATGAATTGGCTCTTGATTTAGAAATGTCCTCCTGTATGCTTATTAGATCAGTTAGTTTTACTAAGCAGTACTTTTTTTAAAAAGGTATTTACTGACAGGGTTGGAATTTATACACACAAATTCTTGAAATTCATCATGGTTCCCCCACACTGATTAGGATTAGGAAAATATTATCTGTTTATTGGCTAAGTTTATTACTCTCACAGAGCCACTGCATTTTGCAAACCAAAACCTAAAATCATATAAGCACTTATAGCACACCACTAGGTTTGCTGGGAAAAAAAAAGGTCTGGTGAGCTCCACAGGCTCTGTGGGATGAAGAGGAACCCCTTGGCCACTCGAGCAGGCAGCTTGTGGGATACCACAGAGCCGAGAGGGGCCTGGCTGATGGCATTTGGGAGAAGCGGGTGGCGCTGGCCGCAGGACCGTCTGCTGCTGGCACAGCCCGTGCTCCCAGCAGAGGGCTCTGCCAACACAGCTAACACCGCTTGGCTGCACAGCTCGTCAAAGGCCATCCTGCAGCAATCGGCCACGGCTACCTCATCAAATATTCATTTGCAAGCATCTGAAAACAAACCATGCGTGCATGGGTAAAGATGAATTTCAAGTTCTAAGCAGAGTACAGGAATATAGACCATCAACATCACATAATACTTCTGTTCAAAGAATGTCAAACAGACTTTAACTAAGCTAATAACATCTTTTAAACAGCTCCCTTGGGCAGGTTAGAATTTATAGTTTTGCAAAAGGGCATCTTGCATGCCAGGTAGCCCAGAGACAGCTGGCCTGGGAATTTCTTCAGGCAAAGGCAAGGTGTGAAATGGGAAGCAGAGAACACCATACCAAAGCAGTGTCCCTGTTCCTATCTCATCAGACAAAAGCTGGTAGGTGAGCAAAAACCACTCAGTGGTATTCCCAGCATCTGATTGAGTTCATTGTCTACAGGTTGCTCAGCATTCTTTAAATGAAGTTCTCCACTTGATCCCAGCTCCAGATCACACCGCTGTTGCTCCACTTATGCTGCAACTAGAAAGTCACCACTGTTAACCACAGATCATCAGTGTCCCAGATCACAGCTACCATCAGGCAATTAACTAGCTCTATAACCAGCTACCCCTAAGACTTCTGATCAGCTGCTGCCATGCTGTCACTGCTGTGTCTGGCCCTAGCTGAATTCTGCAGTAGCTGATTAGCAGCAAATGCTTATTAACCATCAGACATCAGTGGCTGCTTGCACCTAGCGGTTGAGCAGATCAGTAGCTGGCAGCTGTGAAAAAATAACAATGAATCTATCTTTACAGACAAATAACCCTATTTCACTCTCTCCTAAAAGTCTTGAAATTTCAATGGAATAGTGCAAGCTGAAAAACCTATCTGAATGCAGGGCATAAATCGACAGTGCTTTTTCAAAGCATCTACACTCAAAACCAAGGTGAATTCCTTTTCTATTCCTCCATACACATCAGCTAATACAGAAACCAGCCATATCTAAAATGTCAAGCTGGACAAAGCAGGCTTTGCTTTACCACGATACCATGTGTCAGCTTTCCACAGTGAAGACAATTTAGTAAAAAATAACATCACACAAATTAAACCAAGCCATTATTATCCAGTGGCAACACATAATTGGAACAAAATGGATTAACATATTCTCAACCAAACTGAAAAACTGAAGAGGGCTTTCCATATGAAGTCGTACATCATACGGAATCACAATTCTAAATTTAAATCCCCAGAATACTTAAAAACAGTGAAATTTTTTACACTAGCCAATGGAATCCTGCTTCTGACACGTGACAAAAACATGAGCCTGATGAATGTGCAACCACGGCCACAGGCTGGGGAGGGAAAAATCATGAGTATCACAGAATCATAGAATGTCTGAGACTGAAGGGACCTCCGGGGATCTCTTGTCCAACCCTTCTACTCAAACAGAGCCACCTAGAGCACCCTGCTCAGGACTGTGCCCAGGTGCCTTTCACATCTCTCCACAGACAGAGACTCCACCAGTCCTCTGGGCAACCTGTGCCAGTGTTTGGTCCCACTGAGCTCAACACCTTAAGTTTCACAGTAATCTCAGGTAGTCTCCTCAGGACTCCTGTTCTCTCTTGGCAGCTCAGGTCTAGCAGCACTGGAAGTCAGGGGTGAAATCTTGCCCTGTTAGAAAACATGGCAGCTCTACATTTGACTTCTGACCATGTGCAGACCTAACACTTGTTATTGGTTGCCTGTGCTGAAAATATAAACTTCCATTCTTCAAAATACACATCCCACAAGAAGATTAACAAGATCTGTGTGAACAGTCCAGAAGATTTCTTTTCCTTTTTTTTTCAAACAAGAATTCACAATTACCCAGCAACACAGAGGGCACGGGCTCTCCACCAGAGTAGCACAGACAGCAGGTATCATCTGCCATTTTTCATCATTTAGGAGTGCTTCTGGTACCTTTCCAACAATATACTCTGATAGCATAGGAATTAATGGGGCTGTCTGTCGGGATAGCAACAGAGCCCTGATGCATCTGGGAGGGATGAGAACTTGTTTTTCCCTCAGATTTGTTACTTCATCCAGCTCAGTTGACGGTCAAGGACTCAAACAGGTCCCTGAGAATGAAGACCTTGAACAAGGATGGTGCTGTGACAAGAGGGAAAACTCTACATTTAGGCTGCCATTGCTACAAACAAAGCAATCCACAGTTTAGCAAGGAAGTAAGAGAATTAAATTAAGATCCACCTTTTTCCTGACAATCCACAACTCCACTACGAGTGATCAAATATACACATCCACACACGCCATCCTTTTTAATCCTCTGAGGTCTTCAGAGTAATATTCAAGTATTTATACAAATATTCAAGTTAAAAATCAGAGCACAATGCTTTTTGTGCTTCTGTCAGACTGCTAGGGTTATTGGGAGGGGATGAGTTTTTTTGGGTTTGGAGGTTTTTTAAATTCTAAAATTTTTTTAGCAAACTCAAATTTTATTTTCAACATGGCTGCTTTTAGAAGGGTCCAATCGTAGTATTAAAATACTCATCAATTCCTTCTTCCCCATTTAACTTTTATTATATGTAAACCAGCAGTAAAACTAAAATATGGAGTTAAATCAGAGCAAGAAGGTTTTTTAACCATCCAAATAGCACAAGGTTGTGGGAATAGCTGCCAAAAAAAATTAATCAACGAAAAACAAAGATATGCTAAAATATCATCATTTGGGGAAAGGCATTTATAACTAAGTACTCTGAGAAACACAAGAGAATAAAGAGGAGCAAAAAACAACAATTTCAGGATTTATTAATAATTATACCTTACTTCCCACTTGTTTAGGGTTAATTTTTTCATGCCTCTTGCACTTCTCCGCTCAGCAGTCTCTCACAAGTAAATGGGCTGATTTTTTAAGCTGTCTAATAGGCTCAACCAGGAACACAGCAAGATCCTAATTTTAAGCTCTGGTCACAGATGAAAAACACCAAAGCAATACTAGTATATGCAAGTGACAGAAAAGCATCTAAGAAGATAATGAATTCAAAAACAAGTTCCAGAAAGTAGTAACGTTACCAAGGAGGAAAGGTTTGGTGCCTTAACTCTGCCTCTTCTATGGGAAGAGTCAGGCACTGCGCATGTAGATTCAAATTAGACATTTGTAACCAAAATTTTAGAAAATGAAAATGACTCAGCTAATAGTGAAGTCTTTCAAGGATATGTTTTAAGAATGGGTGTCAAGTTAAATAAGCAAACATTTTGTTTTGGCCACAACTCTACCAAACCACAGAGCTAGCAGTACCCTGCCTGGAACATCTTTCAATTAAGTGGACAGAGCTCAAATGCAGAACACTCCTGATTTACTGCTCTAGAGAAAAAAGCCTCTTCTAAGGCCTGGTAGAAAGCACTACATCAAAAAATCTGCAGTTTTATATAGTGCAGATTGGCAAAACCTCCGCCAGGATCCTAACAGACAGAAGAGATTGTTGTCTACTAAGGGATCAGTTCAAAGCACACCTATTACATATACAAGATACTGCAGTTACCACATGCTGGTTTCGTATCAAGGCATAAATTACACACATTGCACATGAGGGGTTTGGGGGCTAAGAAGGATTGGGTGCTGTAACAAAATGGTTCCTCGGTGCACGTGCAGTTACAGCACCAGTCAGTTCACGTTTGACACGTAATGCTGTTTCTCAGAAGGCTTTTTTTCAGTGCTGCTGATCTACTTGTTCAAACAATGCTACCACATTTCCTATACAGTAGCAGAATGATGAAAAAAGTCCCTTTGGCAGAGGATTTCAAGTGTCTTAACTCTTAAATCAGTAGATAAAAAGATGAAGCCAAACCCTACAACCACCCATTACATGGTAATCCATATAGATCATTTTACTTTCAACAATGCTACCGCAAGCTATAAATATAGTTTCTCCTGAAATAACAAATCTGACAAACAGATTCTAGAATCTGTTCTCTTTAGTGGACCTGTACAAGTAGTTTCAGTGCACGCTACTCATATAAACACCACGCACACATCCATTTTCTATTCTTACTGTAAAAAATTAGTATTTCCATTACAACTGTACTATTTTAGAATTCTGTACTTATCTGGAAGACACCACCGCTCTCATCTGTCAAGTTTTCAGACTGAAATTGGAGAATATCACGTCAAGTGAAGAAGACTGGGAAGAAAACCCAAAGCTTTAGCAATTCAAAACACACTGGTGTGATGGAAAAATTGAAGGGGTTGAGGATCATCTTTTTGCTAAAGTTCAATATTCACAACATCTTTCGTGAAATTACATATGGAAAAGAAATCTGAAAGATTTTTTTCCAGAGCCTTCCCCATTACCCACCCCTTCATGCCTATAGCAAAAGCAACATTCCCATGGCTCTCCCTTTCATTTCTTATATTAATTCCTGCTATCAGCAAAAACAATCATCCACTGTAATTCCCACTACTACCTTTGATCATGCTCAATATTCATAACCAATAAACTGTTCCATTTCTCAATTACTTTCTCATTTCTATAACATGCCTGCACATGCATTTTCTCTACAGGACGTCCAGGAAAACTTTCTGAAGGAAGACAAAGGACTAAGAAACTCTTTGTCAAAGACTTGAGTACAGTAGAGGTGGATGGATAGCCAAGCTGCTCTCATATTACTGCATCCTTTTCTAAAGCTAGCTCCCTACCCTCTTTCCAAACAATATCCACAAACAAGTACATCATTCCATTCCCCAGAATATTTTCTAAAGAGAAGCCCTATAAATACCTGTTACAACTGACATAAAGCATGGAAGAAAACTAGCAAGAAAAAAATAAAATGTAACCCTCAGGAAAGCCATACTACATAAAGGCAAGCTCCAAAATTATGCTTCATCATGTCATCTTTCTCTGAAAAGAACCCCAGAGTAAATACAGGCAGACTAAATTTTGCAGTCTCTCCAATTTTCCTATTGCAGATAAAACATGCTAGCAAGCTGGGGACAGTGTGTCTGAAAATCCATAGCTGGATTTAAAATTGAAGCATTTATTTTTACCCAAAAAAATCTATGTTCTCTTAGCTACAGCAAACATGACAGATTTTGTACTAACAAATTGTACAGATTTAAAGAAGTGAGGGTTTTTAATGTTTGCTAGAAAATGAACAGGAGACATAAAATGTACACATGTGCCAAAGTATTTTTTTTTACTGAACAGTACAATCCTTCCTCTGTACTTCTGAAGCTGCCCTGTGTATCTAAACTTACTCTACAAGCTTGAGAAAACACAGGCTGCCACCTCATAAAAAATACACGTGTGTTGCCATGCTTGCCCTGCAGCACACATCCTGGAAGGAACTCAAATCCAGTTAAATCACTCCTCTAGCTCCTGGACAAAAATACAAAACATTTCCTTTGCCTGCTGGGCCCCAGAGTAGTGAGCAGAAGGGAGGAACTCCTTTATAACTGGAGGAAATGGGGCAAACCTGTCAAACACGCAGCAACGAAAGAGCCAACGTATATTTATGCAACACTTAAGCACAGTACAGCAAGTAAAGTCCTTAATAAAAGGGTAACAAAACAGAGGTAATAGATTTTGTTATAATGAACCATTTTGTCACGCCAAACACAAAATTGATCTGTCAACAGTTCAGTTTAAACACTTCGAAAAACAAGCATTTCTGCGCAACAAAAAGATGGTAACAAAATAACTCCCCAAAGTAACCCATTCGCCTTCCTGCTGTGGGCAAATTTTCCCTCCTCAAAGATTTTTATTTGCTAGCTCAGAGTCAAGAGACAGCTGGAAAATAAGGGAAAGTTTGGCACAAATCAGAAGAATGGAGACAATGCCCAGATTGGAAACAGGGTATGTGGACTGATATGAAAGAGTATGCTGGTATCCCAGAGTAAAAAGCAGCTGCTTTACTTGGAACATTCTTCCCCTCCCTTATTGTCCCCATCAGATTTTATGATATAGATTTTATTTACTTAAATACAACGGTTCTATTTGTTTTGTCTCATTTTTGAAAGTTATCTTTTAACACCTTTGCTGAAGACGATTGCATTACCAGTGCTCACTCACAGTAATCCAACTTAAGCTTCTCCTGATCTGAGCCATGGTAGGGTCTCTGCATATTCACTCAGGCAAAAGGCAGCTCTGGGCCCTAATGTGACTAAGAGCATATTCTAAGATGAAAGAAAGCTGCAATTTACAGGAAATTATTGAAATCAAAATCTGCAAACTGCTACCCTCACTGAAAAAATAACTATTATAATACCAGCTGGGGAAAAAAATGAATTTTCTATTTACACTCAGGCACCTTCTGCTATTCCTGTTGGAATAACACCACAAGACAGAAGTACAGCAGTAACAGCATCTACTGCCAATGTCCTGGAGGTCTGAGAAGGGTTACGTTATTTGCCAGCAATGAAAGAATAATTAAATACTACACACAACTCAAGTTCTGTAAACATTTTCAGTCCCTTATATCAACCTTACTGTTTTAAATGCTTTACTGGTTAAATGCATAATAGAACAAACTATTACAGTTTGAAGGGACTTAGAGAGATCTTATAAGTTCAACTGTCTGACCACTTCAGGGCTAACCAAAAACTAAAGCTTGTGGTTCAGAGCATTGTCCAAATGGGGGCATTGACCACATCTTGTGGAAGCCTGTTCCAGTGCATGACCACCCTCCCAGCGAAGAAATGCTAACACATTCTAAAAACCTCCCCTGGCACACCTCTGAATACTCCTATGCTTCCTGTCATTGGATCCCAGGGAGAAGAGCTCAGCACCTCCCCTCCTCAGGAAACTTAAGAGAGCAGTGAGGGCATCCCTCAGCCCCCTTTTCTTCAAACTATACAAAACCAAATTCCTTACCTGCTCCTCAGAGGTAACAGGACTACACATGCGACTTCTTCAAAACAGTAATTTATTGCCCTAAATGACAATATAGTTCATTATAAACACTGGAAATGAAATAGCACCACAGGAAAAAAAGAAGTCTGAGAGAACGAAAGAGATACTAACTTGTTAATTGAAGAGTTTTGGTTTACCAGACTGCTGTCATTATAAGGAGAGCATTCCTTCTGCAGCTTTCCTTCATGCCCAGCAAGTTTCACCAGATGCAGCACAGGGCAATCTATTCAAGACATATCCTATACAAGGTGACTGTGGACACCAGTCTTCAGCCCCACCCAAAGGGCAACTGTTGCTACACCACGCACACTTCATTACTCTGGAAAGCTGAGTACAAGAACTCTACTGTCACAGGTATATCCATAAATTAAGCATCTTCCAAAACACCTGCCCTCTGTTTCTGTACAGAAAAGAAATACATAAACTGTATGTATCCTCAGCATGACAACTCGGTAGGTTTCTGTGTAAACCTGCACTAAAAGACAGTTTTATTGTGTTCTGCATGAAGTAGGAGAAAATGCTACTTTCTCATTTACTTTCAGAAATCTCACTAGATTTAAAGACTTGCTTACCTCAAATAATTCAAAATATAATTGGTCAGAAAGTATTCCTATATTCCTCTTTCATCACAATCATTAATGATCTTAAAAATACTAAAGGAAATATGTTTAAGTGATCCTCTTATTAGGTAATGTGATTTCCAGCAGTTCTAAACCAATCTATTTTTCCAATGGCTTTATTTCAAAGTTATTCTAAGACAGTGTTTATCGTTATCTTTCAAAAAAAGTAGTATTCTAAATCTCCATTTAACCTAAAAGGAAAGACCATGCAAGAGTTAATGTAGGTTCTCTCCACTGTGCCCTAGGTGTGTTAGATCAGCATGAGCTAACTCAGTATTACCACTCCTCCCAGAGAGTACATACCATCAAGGAGAAATCACACTGTACCTTCCCCAACACCAGTTTAGGATTCCTGCTTATCCCTTCCTGTAAAAGTATAGTTACTGATCCAAGAAATGGTGAGATTATTACTGACAGAACTTGCTTCCTGATGCTGATTCTCCTTTTTGCCATCCTCTGAGCATCCTTTAGCAGAGCAAAGACAGATTATAAGAGAACTGGGTCTGTCTTCAGAGAGCAGCACAATGAAAACTGCAGGGAGGAAGAACAAACGCCCAGAGAAAGGACAGCTCTTGCTGGATCACGCTGTGCCATTAAAACAGTTCTAGCCACAACAGCCTTTATTGCAATCAAAATGGTTTTGGATTTAGATAAAGGACACAAGGAAAGGAACAGGCAAGGAAATATTCAAAGAGAGGGAGTACAAAAACTTTCCGGATTCTCTTTTTCCGTTCAACAGTCACACCAGCAGTCCTGACCCTTGGCAGTAGGCTCTCTAGGAGTCCAACAGTCTAAGATGTCAGTTTGCCTCTGGTTTTTGTCAGACAGTTTTTATAGTTACCATTTTGGTCCAAATAGAAGGTCATGCTTAGATATGGAAGCCCACATAATTCTTGAGCATATAGATGGCGTTTCACAAGACAACTTCCCTCAGGGGTGTCCTTCAGCAACTCAAACCACACTTGGAAGTATGATACTTTCAGATTTCGGGCAGGGGGATTCCTAGCCAGCAGCTAAGAAGGGTCTCAACAAACAGTCACATTCCTCTTTTCCTTCCCTTCTCCAAGATGCTGCTCTCAGCCTTAGCAAAGACAGAATATCCTATATAGAAATTACTGCCACATATGGTAAGAACCCACAATGCACGCACAGCATAAATTATTTTCCTTCTGATCTGCTACATGTTCAGGAGAAAAACACTTACCTACCATCTTGCAGTTGTGCAGGCAAACAAAAGTAGGCAGATTCTGGAGATGGAGCTACATTTGCCCTGCCACTGAGCAGGATTTCCCTGCATAGTTCAACATGATTTCAAGAGAAGAGAGATCCATGAAAGGAAGATTTACTGGATAATTAGACCAACAATTTCTAGCACACTGATCAGAGTTCTTATCTAGCTCCCTGAGGATAATGCATCCTTTGAAAAGGCATCACTTAAAACACTTATCTTTTAGAACTGTGGGGAAGATCAGCAATGCAAACATAGAAATGTTATTCTCTCCATTCTTAGACTTATACTTACATACAATGCTGGTTTGGGTTTTTGTTCTTTCCATCCCTCTGAATTTAAAATAAATTCCTTTTTTCTTCTGCTTATAGGAAAGAAATTGTCTTTCTCTACTGGAAAGGCTACTCACAAAAGATGTTTAGCTATGACTGCTCTAAAGTAAATAGAATCTGAACACCTCCTTTCAGAGGAAAGCTTATTTTTGCTGTCCTGGCAGATAGAATAAATACTTCACTTCCAGGGCAATAGACGACAAGAGACTATCCAGCAGAGCCACATATGAAACAGTATATTACTGAGAAAATAAATGTCTCTCCACACTGATCTGCCTTGCCCACATTTTAACAAGAACTTGCTTAACAAGTACAAAAAACTGAGTTTGTTTACGACTGCAAAACGGACACCAAAGTTTTTGGATGGTTCTGAAAACTGGCAGCAGTTCAGCAGCATCAGATTATCTGCTCAATTTCAGCACACAATTGCCTTTACATGCAAGATTTATCTTGCAGGCAAAGGTAGCTGAAATGTAGACTCTCTGCATTCCTTCCTGCAATAGGCCTGGCCACAGCAGGAAGTCTGTCCTGAACAAGGTTAATTCAGACTGACCGTATATTGAAGTGAGCTCCTGACTGCCCAGTTTAACAGGGGATGGAAATCAAGATGCCAGTGCAGCCTACACCGTGCCTCATTCCTGAGCAGAGTACTGAGAGCCTGCCACTCCAGGGAAGCCCACAGCAGGAGATCAGGCACGAGCAGAACACACGCCAACCTGCCTAATGACTTTGGGCAGTCAAGAGTATTTAGCTACAGAAGTCATGGTGCTTAATCCTCTAAGTAGAGTCTATTAGAGTAATAATTATTAATATAAAGCAGCAAGAGTAATGTGATCATCCAAAATTCCTTTTAAAAATATTAGTAAAGGCTGGATTTTATTAATAAAAAAACAGATTCTCAGTTCTGAGCTATTCAGAAGGAAGTCTCAGGGCTCTGCCTTCCTTTTCCTCTCTTTGTAAGAACAGGGATTGTAAAGGCAAGGTGCACACTTTACTGAGTCCAGCTACCTACATGAATCTATTAAAAAGCTTTTTAGAAATGAATAGCCCAATTTCCCTGGATTTGATGACATGACATGTTTGGTTTTTGTTACTTATGCCCCCTCCCCTATTACCTTCCTGAAAGTGAAAACAGACTGCATACAGAAAATGAAGGGATTCTGTGCAGAATCATCGCTCGTCACAAGAAGCTGCTACTTTAAGGCTGACAGTGGTAGATATGAGGATCTCAGGAGGTATTCAAAGGCACTGATATGCATTATAGGAGATTTAATTTTTAGACAGAGACGAGCTCCACTAGCAAGTCCCTTAAGTTTTGTTCCTCAGAACAGCTGGCAGCTTTGTCAGTCACTTGTATCACCTGGGTTGGCCACGTCAGACACAGACACATAGCAAGAGGCAATGACTCTGCTGAAGGTGGCAGGCAGATGAAAGTTGCCATGAGTTTGCTACTTGAGAAAGGACAGAGCTGTCTGCCTGCCCAGATTGAAAGAACAAACTGAATTCTGAATTTATGCCAAAATGTTCTTGCCATTATACAAACATGGAACAGACAAGTACAACATTGTATTCCTAAAAGGCAAGCAAAAAAACAAATTTGCAGAGCACAGAAGGATATGAACCATGATGTTCTAAGGCCAATAAATAATCAAATTAAGTTATGAACTGAAAATGTTACTGAAACAGCAGAAAATACAGAAGGTTTTATTTCAAAACACAAGGGACTGCCTTCAAAAGAGTAAAGAGCTTATTTTTTAGGTGACCAAAGAAAATACAGGACTAGAGAATGGAAACATGCCATTTCAAAGTCCATGCCCTACAGAACAGGCAGCTATTTAAAATACATTCTGATGACATTTCAAAACAAATGCTTGAAAATGTTATAGTGTCAGTCCTCTTATCTCAATGCAGTGTGCAATGCAGTACTGCACAGAATGAAGCTTCTGTTCAAAGAATAGATACTTGACAAAAAATAATATTGTCAATGAATAACAGTCTCCTGGAGATATCTTTGAGAACTTTTGTGTTTGCAAATTATTTGAAATAGTCTTTATATACTGAGACATTTATATAACCAGTCCCCTTCCCTGCATTCTCCACAAAGCTTCAAATCACTGCTTGTACTCTTAGCAGGATAAAATTCCATGCCTCTATTTTCCCAATCCCTGAAAAATTATGATGTTCTCTCTGGAACATAACACTCTGCTCTTCTGCCAAAAAGGAAGCCATCAACCACCAGTCAGTTTTTCAGCTTCCCCTGGCTCGTTCACTGACTCTAGACTGCCACCTCGCCATCTTCATTTTGCTCCTCGAAGATGCTTCACCTGTGTAGCTCTACAGACATTTCATTGCTGCAGAAAACCAGCTGCATTTTATGGCTAGAAACACATACTCCTTCATGAAGAAAAAATGTGATTACAAATGTTTTACTCATTCTTGCCTTGAACGCTATCTGAAGACAGAACATCCTTCTTATCTGCTTGGCAGCGCTTTCCTCACACCAGCTTTGCCTTGGTTTTTAATCAGGATGACAGTACAGAATGTGGAGACAATAGAAAAACAGTACTATGAAGAAATGGAAATTGCACATCACAGAAGTAAAAGAGAGTTGAACATGCACCTCCCTATTTGTGCACCCCCCAAAAACGCTGAAGAAACCAGTACATCATTTTTACCGAAGACCTGGTAAGAAAGTGCCATAAATTCACCATGGCAGGTGACATTGCTAGTTCAGTGCCTCCTTTTAAGAGGGGGGGCAGCGGGGAGATGAACTCAAGCACCTGCAGATCCTCATGCTTTATCTCAAGGGAAACTACAGAGGTCAAAAACAATTCTCAAGGAAAGATGACAGGTGCAGTATGTGACAGCATCAGAAATGTAAATTACCCCAAATAAATCTTTGGTTATAAGGAAAACACAGGATATCTTACCCATGCAGATAACTGGGGAATTATCAGTTCAGATGGAGATTAATACAGGTATTCTAAGAACAAAGAACCAAACCACTGAGCTCAAAAGTAGGGGGAAGTCTACTCTGTAGTTCAAATTACTTACTCCCAGTAACTTCAATGCAGTGCCAGTTCATGCAGTGCTCTGGCAAGGCTGATCACTACAACAGTCACAGCAATATCAAGGCTGCCATTAAACTGAATTACAACAGCAAGGTAAAAAAAAAAAATCATTGTGAACACAATCAAATCCATAAAGCTGTGATGAGACAAACGAGAGATAAGTAATCCAGAGCCATAAATAACCACACTGTCTGTGCCTACAGAAAGAAAGTCGACCAGGCCAGACAAGGTTAGGGAATTCTGATTGAGGAATATAAAACTACAACATTATTTCATTCAATTTTTCTTCAAACGTGCAGGAGCCTCTGAAGCCTTTTGTACATCACAATTCTGTACTAGTCCTTGCATCTTTTGCATATTTATACTGAAATAATCTTTCCTTTCTAGGGAAAAAAAACCTCTGCTCTGGCAGTGCAAAAGAATCATCAAGGTCAGACTTACGATCCCTTGGGCCACCAAAATAGTAACAAGATGATTTTAAACAAATTAAAAATTGATTCACTCTGCATTTACTTGCACCCTTTGCCTTCAGACTTCCAAGCTTAATTCAGCTCTTTTTCTTTTCATCTGAACTTTTCAAATTTTATTTATATTTTTCCATTACCGAGAACGTTAGATGAGAAAATTACTCTTTCAGGTGCTCAAAATAATAGTTAGAACACTCTAAAGTATGCTTAACCTGAAGCATGCATGAGAGCAGCCCTACTGACCTTGATACTCTCATATCTAATGCACTTCATTGAACTACAGCTACAAAGACGAGCTATCATGTTTCTTTACCACAAAAAAGTGTCTCACTCTTCAGCTCAAGCACATAACCAATTGCTCTGTCTGGAGCCATTATCACAGCCAGCCTTCCTTCCTCGAATGTTTTACACATGCACTGTATAGTGGTGGAGCAGCACAGTAACAATAACAGAGTTATCAGTCTATCTAAAGCACTCAGTAGTCTATAGGAACAGTAAGCTACTCTGAGTACTGAATTATGAAAATCTGGACTCCTCCTGCATGTGCATCGAGTACCAAATCCTCTTCTCTTCTGACAAGCTAGGAAAAGCACTTCTTCCAACTTCTACCTGATACAGACTCAATTCATTCAGGCAGTTTCTGTTCAAACCTCTGTAACCTCTCCTTGATTGCCAAGCAGAGGGAGGTATACTTCAACCCTCTGGAGGCCACTAGAGGAGGAGGTAAACAAGTGAAAAAACAAGGACTTGTTTCAGACATGACTTTCTCAAAGTATACAGGTACACAGAAAAAAGCTGTTCTAGAGATTATGACAGTCAGGGAAAAGAAACAAAACAGGAAAAAGACAAAGCCGGTCCTGGACAACAGAAAGAAGAGTTACAGACAGAAACTACTCTAATATCAAGAGACATATTAAGAATCCTCCAGGTGAATTAAGGTGTATTTCCTTGATGTGTAGCACACCTCACTGCATACCATAAGCATATATACAAGTAGAAGAAATATTAAAAGTAGGGATTTTGCATCTAAATCCACTCCAAACATTTCAGACAACCCAGACTGTAGTCATAAAACACTGACCACTGACATAGTGCCTTGTTACAGATAGAGTTCTTCAAACTACCTTCACCAGTAATAAGGCCCTGCTCAAGACAGTCATTCTCTCACAGGACTGTACTGAGAAGCAGAGCTTTTAAAACATTCACCTGACAGCTATGATACAAGCAAATAAGATGGTAAGATTAATTCATTCAGGACCTGGTGACATTCCTCAAAGTCTTCATAGTTCAAAACAACAGCAAGATGCATCACACCTCCATACTCGCTTTGCTTAGCAAACACCTGCCAACACTGAAGGAATAAGAGCAACAGCAACACTGCAAGCTGCAGCATGCAGCTCTGCTTATGCAATACACAAAGGCCAGCAAATTCATACTGCTGCCATTCTTCAATTTGTTAAAAAAGCTTTGACTGCTTCAATGACAAAGAATAGCATTAAACACAGCATGGCTGGATCAAATTAATTAGGGGTAATAAATCTGGCATTAACAGAATGAAAAGCAAAGTGAGTGAAAAAACCTAATCCTCTAAGAAGAGAGTATCTTTGGCCACATATAGAAACACCTCCCCTTATTCCTGCCAAAGGCAATGCCAATCCACACAGTCAGTGTAAAAGTCTGGGTTAGCTCAATGACCTAGAAGAGTTTAGCTAGAGGGCTGTAACAAGGTGTCTCCATTACTTCTGAACTCTGGCATATCTACGTAAGCATTTTATTCTACATCTGGAGAGGGATTTCAAAGTAATCATAATCCTGACTTCCTGCAGGTTTGTGCATATGCTCTAGCAGCCCTGGAGGACACCACACAGATGCTTCAGGAAGTTTTCAAAATAATGCACTGTAGACCCTTATTTAGTAACTACGAGTGTGTGCCAAGCCCACAGGACTGAACCAGACCAGAATTACCTTACACTGAAAAAAACCCCCAAACAAAACCAAAGAAACCTTTTATTTAATGAGTTGTTCACAAGAAAGATAGCAAAGGCCTCTAAGGTTTTGCATTTCCAAAGCAGGGAACTGAATCTGACTGTTGTTATGCCCAGCAACACCCAATCTCAGTATTTTAAAACCTAACTTGAGAAAAAAAAGCAAATATAGCAGAGGAGGAAACAGAAAGAAGCTAAAGGGTAAAGGAACATGAATCACGGAAAAAGTAAAGAAAATTGCTTCCAGGCATATTCGTATGAGAAAAATTAGTATGTCTTCACAATGACAGAGCTGACATTTTAAGTTCACGCAAAGCGGCAACAAAAGACAGAACTTTTCAGTATTTTATATAATCTCACCCCGCAATAGAAATTGGAAGCAGAGAAATAAGCACTTTATTAGGAGAGGAGGCTACAACTAGACTTCAGTGTATAGAGAGGGATGGTATTGCCTGCTGAAGGCCAACAGCAGAGTATGCCACGGGACTGTTTGTCTCCCAGTACTAAGAAACAATCTTTATCCCACACTCTCCCCCACAGTTTACTTCCATTCAGCATATCAGGGTGAGAAGTCTGGCAATATTCAGCTGTCTTTCCCTGCCCATCCTAATACAGTTCAGTAAGCTTCCTTGACCAAGGATTGGGAAGAACCTTATGCTTCCAAACCAGCATTTGTAAACAAAATGCCCGGGACAAAACAGGAGCCTTGACATTGTAACAGCCTTTGTCAATACCATATTTATAAAGCCTGGCTACTTTAAAAAAGAGGTGATGCCTCCCAGCATAGCTCTTACTACAGCTACGCCTTAAATCAAAGTGAAAATTCTATAACTTACCATTCACTGATTGATTTATACTCTAGACACTAAAGTCCTCCTACCTTAACTAAGATCTGGAGCTATCAGCATATAAGGAGCCCCAATTACTGGCTAGGACAGAAAAAACCACCAAGACCTGGACCCAGGTTGCCTGTACAACTTCAATTCTGACATTTCTGAGTATGTTCACATCTGACTCTCAGCCCTAAGATATTTCTGCAGTTTTCCTACCTCCCCCCATTGCTATACTCACTTCACTAAGATTGAGTTTGGTTCAACTAAAGCAAAGCTACAGACAAACTCTTAAGGATGTAGTTTCCCATCAGCAGATTACACATTTTTCCAGAGCAGAGGTGTAACAAGAAGCAGCAATCTTGGAGAAGTGTCACTAAATGCTCTGACTGACCAACTGTCATTTGCAACATTTGGTAAGTGGAGGAACCAGGAAATCCCAGAAATACAGTTTTTTGGGTTTTTTTTAAACAGAAAAGATCCTAGCTGTTATCAGGAAAGAAATGCAAAGTAAATGCAACTAAAACTCAGTTTGAATTTATACAGCACATACTACAGAATACAGTTTGAGTTCATACAGCACATACTACAGAATACTGATTGCTTTGTGTCAATTTCTTCCTTACTTTGAAATGAGTATGTCTCTGACAACAGCAATTCATCCTTGTTAACTGCTTTGTCACCTTGTTACGTGCTCAAAGCATTTTACTAACAACTACTTAACTCTATACATCCTATTTACACTGAATGACTGCGTAATTTGAACAGGTCTTTAACAACTCATGGTCAAGCTTGCTGGTGTGTATTTGCATTGTTTCCTCAATTTCCCACCACACCTGCCAGTATATTCTGGAGCATAGCTGACACCTTCAGGAAGTCAACCTGAACAAATACCTCCAGCAGCAGTAAAGTATTCACTCTTGGGCTGTAACTTAGTCACTCACACTGGGGTGGATTTCCATTGGGGCAGCTAAAGGCACACCTCTGAATGCAGCACCAACACCAAATCTGAAGTTTCTGCACCAACCATGAATATATTAAACAGTTCAACTGAAATATTTGATTTCAGACACTGAGAAAATTACTTGTTCTTAAACCATTTTTTACTTATTTTCAAAGGCAAAAATGATCAAACACTAAATCAGGCTGCCAGGAGAACTTGCAGAACTCCATGCATAGAGCTTTCCAAAATCTGAGCAGACATGGTCCTAAGCAATCTGCTCCAGTCAACCCTGCTTTGAGCAGGCAGGTTGGACTAAATTATCTTCAGGGGTCCATTCCAGCCTGAGAGCTGCTGCAATTCTGTGACTCCATACCAGATTTTAGATCTCAGATATTCAAACCATACAGTACAAAAAGGACATAAACCCATTAACTTTAATAGTAGTCCTAAATGAAACAGCAATAAATTAATCTCAGGTATTTCTGGCTCCCAGGAAGTTTAATATCTCTGTTAAATCCAAGGGCAAGTGACAACTAGGAAGGAAGAAATGAGATCAAGCAGAATTGTTGAACTAAATCATTTCAGTGCTTCAATTTAAGCTGGCTTTTCTGAACAGACCTACAGCAAATTTCAACTTAACCTGCACAGCCTGACAACACTTCTTTGCTCTTCCTATTAAATATGGGAAGCCAGGACAAGCATTTATGGGATCAACAATCGGAAACAAGAAGAACATTACAGCAACAAGACAGGCAGGTCCAAACTGAGAAGGCAATTTTCAACAGCCTTTCAGAAATGTACCTCTGTAGGTCATGCAGCTTGCTGGCATGAATACAATGCAGCAGTGTCATGCCAAATCACGTCTTTGACGTGCCTGTGGATGTTCTCAGAAGGACCACCCTGGGCAAGGGACCACCCTTAGCTCACCTAAGTCTGATTTGAAAACTGACTGCAGCTGTTTTGTAGTGAATATTCAAGTTTACTGGTTTGTGCACATGGCCTGCAGCAAGACTACATTACCTACACCTAAAGGAGGCAAAAAAACCTCCCCTGTACAAATCTTCCCAGACTTAACACTTTTGAATATCTTTGAAGCAAATTTACCAGACCTAACACACAGTATATAGAACAGCATTAACACAGGGCAAAGGAGTAACCTCCTGGCCAAGTATGCCACTATAGAAAGAAATACAAGATACTCTGGCACAAAGAAAAAACACAAGGAGCAGCACCACACAAAGCCCTGGCAGCTGGACCTCAGAAAAAACCTTCACTTTCAGCACTCTTAATGGTATCTGAGGTATTCAGACAAGAGTTTGCTTCTCAGGTTAGGATTTCTTTTGGCACACTGGTACATATATTTTAACAGACCCCATCTTCACTAAAAATACACTGGTCTCTAGTCTTTTCTTGCTCCAGAAAAAGCCACAGTGGATCCCTCTGTGCATTCTCCATCACAGTATATACCCGTTATACTGTGGCTCTATACATACTAACCCTGAAAAACAGAATGGATGTGGAAACATCACAACAGACAGGGAACTATACACTTCCTAGTGACAGCCCTTGGAGAAAGGGAGGTGAGGGACATGTTAGGTGCATATTTGTGAACTTTTAAATGGTTATTCTGGCTGTGATACCAAAATCCAAAAACTATTAACTGAAGTACTAGCTGAGAAGCCTCTGGAAAAATGTTAAGTGACTTACTGGGACAGGATGAATACCAGGAAATAAAACTTCTGGTAAGTAGTCACACAGCATGACATTTTCCTTACCCATTAAATGCAATACTTAATATCCTCAGCTTTATTTATATTTGCTCTATATGGAGGAGTAAATGCTTTCTTTAGAATAGATAGTGTTATCCTAATTAGCATAAAATTCTGCTTTTAACATTATGGATGTTTTTGCTTACATAAGTACTAACAACCATCATTGCAGCAATGCCAAATGAAATCCAGATATATTTTTAAATTATTACCAGACTGTAAAGCATAATGCAATAGAAATGACTAAAATTCACAGTAGTCAAAATGTGTACATGCTGAATGCTAAATGTAAAATTATAGCTCCTCTTCATGCACACTGTCAAATTACTATTACATTCTACATTAATGTCATCTTTGTGGAGCCGAAAGATCATGCTACTTATAATGACTTATACTGTGTCTTTAATTACAGCTGAAACTCTCAAGAAAATCTCATTAATTATTGCAGAAAGGATCTACTTAAATTTTTTAGAGTAATATATGTTTCTTCCAAGGAGAGATACAGCTTGAGTAAATAGTATCATTACTTGCATTGAGGATTCATTCTTTTGAAAGCTCAAATCACAGAGATTTAAATATTATTTCATGTCTTATTTCTGCAGAGGCAAAGTATTTTCCAGGACAGTTAAGAAGGTAAAATGGAAAATCCAAAATTCATGTTGTAAAAATGTTACCAAAAGACTACAAGTAAAACGTGAAAAGGTAAATAGCAGAGCATGGAGTCAGTGGAGGTCTACCCATTTTTGCACTATCCCCAATTATTTTAAGTTTTAACACGAAGATAGCCATTTTCAAATTTGGGCTGTTTTACTGTGAAAAAGAAGAGATGAAAACCTTTCTTCACATAAATAGGTTGGGGGTTTTTTTAATGACAAATAAATTGCAGAAGAATCACATTCTAGATAGAGCAGAATAACTGACACATTCACAGCAGGACCCAAGGGCCTTTCTGGAATGGGCAGTATGAAATAGCTGAGGTTAAACTCCAGATGGCTGTATTTCAAATTAGCCTGACAGCAATGTGTACATGGTACATGGCAGATGTCAGTCATTACAACAGAGGCTCATCTGGGGAGCTGAAGCCAACAGCGCTTTTAAAAAGCTGGAGAGTCAATGTGGTCAACAGGAGACTTTGTCTGTCTAGGCTCCAGCCTGCAGTGTGTGCAGGTGTCAAGGTTTGGGTAGCAGGAGGTGCTGCTGGGGTGGCCCCTCTGAGAAAGGCTATGGGGCTGTTCTGTGCTGGACACTCCCACTCACAGCTGGCTCTGACAGACCCAGTGCTGGCCAAAGATGAACCCATCAGTGGCAATGGTGGCGCCTCTGTGTTGATGTACTCAAGAAAGGGTAAAAACACTGCACAGCAGCTGTAAAAGAGAAGTGAGAACATGTGAAAAATACTCCTGCAGACACATAGGTCAGAAAAAAAGAAGAGGGAGGAGGTGTTGTGGGTGCCAGGGAAGAGATTCCCCCCCACAGTGCCAGAGCAGATATCCATCCACATCGTAGTCCATCAAGAACATCCTCTAGGAACAAGGTGTATCAAATGGAAAAGTGAAGAGAGTTAAGAAGGGATGAAGAAAACACCCTCAGGACCCTCTTGCCATTTCTAACCAAGTGAAAGCTGTGAAAACCATAAAGGTACTGTATGGAACTATGGAAGGTGCAGGGGGAGAGACACAGTGGCATGAACTTTGCTGTCAGTTTTTTCCTTCCAAGGTCTGGTCTTTGTTAGCATGATCAGTGCTTGCAAGTTTAAGTACTACGGGTGCAACTTTTTACTGACGAGGAAGTTACTGACAAGGAAAACTTTGTAGAAACTTCCTTGGAATAACTGTATAAAAAGATAATTGACCTGAGGTTTTAGTAAAGAAAGATGCAGTTGGTTTGCAGAGATGGACCATTACATTTATGGGTCAATCCAATAGCAATGCTATTTTATTTCTACTTCTAAACACTTAGTCCAGACTCAACACAAGTATTGTGGCCCCATGTTCTGCCTAGGGTACCCCTCCCAACATCCAGGTTGTCTTAACTCTCACAGACACAGCTATATAAATTGCCATTTCCAAAGGAATAATCTTGGGGATATAAAAACGATTTCCCAATGAAGTTCTAAAAGGAGACAGCTAAAACCAGCCTGCTCATTGACACAGTGCTCTTCAGCCAACAATCATATGTGCACAGAAGCACAGGAAAGCTGAAGAGGACAGACTTAATTACAGGTTCTCTTCCATGTTCTCAAAGAGAAAGGGGAGAGTATTCTATACTGCTTTTATCTACCAGATAAGTGTGGGGGAGCTGATTTCATATTTTATAAATTAGTTCTTGTTCACCGAGACAGCTTGCTTTTCTCACTTCTAATCTAGGCTCTAGCTCTGCAACGTGCTTCTTGTGATCAGCCCTCAAAAACCAAACCTGGCTGACCTAATCCCAGAATTTCTGTTGCCAAAATTCATTCCCCAAGCTGTTTAAAGGACTAATACATGCAACAATGAAAAATACATGAGCCACCTATGGTCTAATGAGTGCTTAACATTATGGAAACACTTATCACCCAAAGCAGCAAGATCTGCAGAGTCTGAAACAAAGCAGCAGAGAAATAAGCTTATTATCCATAAAGAGGGAAGCCTAATCTTAAAACATTTCAGACTAATAAAATATCAGACACAGCCAACTTTCACAATAGAAAGAAAATTATTAAACTACAAGAATTGCAACACAGCATAAAACCTCTTTTGTCCATGTTTTGGGCCTGTAAGCTGTTGCAAGGAAAAGTAAAATGCCTCCAATGTCTGTAAATGGTATCTATAACACCTTTAAAAGGTCTCAGTAACACCCCGTCTCTAAATCAGCAATCTATTCTACTCTGAACAAAATTGTAGCTGTCTTTGTGGGACAGGAAAAAGCGTTGTGGAAAACAAAGGTTTCAGATACATACTAACTATTTAGGAGAGACAATCAATAACAGAGCACACATACTTTATGGTCTACTGTTTTCTAATTCTAGTTCTGCAAGTGTTGAAACATAACAGGAGCGTGATTTATCAATGCATTTCCAAAACAAAAGGGTTTTGCTTAACTTAAAATACAGCTTGCCAGACGCATGAAAGATTTCCATTAATAAAATGGTACCAATTCAAAATTTTGTGTCTTCGTGCAAGACTGACAATAGATTAACTATTGTGTTAAAATTAGAAACTGTTCAATGCTACCAAGCAAGTAAAGCACTTAATCACACAGTTCTTTTAAGCATAAGAACAGTTCCATTGCACTACAGGGGGAAGTTATGAAGCATATGATTAAATGCAACTAAATTGGGTACAAATCACAAAAAATGTAATTTTGAAATGTCTCTAGAGCATACTGGAAACAAACAGGCTTGTGAGACATGAAAAACAGTCTTTTTTTTTGCCAGAGTTTGTCTTTCACGTTTGGAAGATGTAAAGATAAAGGAAGACCACAGCTGTTGCATTTTCAAAGACACAAATGACTTCATACTTCCCAGTGAGGTTAGGCTTTTTAAAATCACCTCAAAAATATTACATAGAAATTTAGCATAAAGCTTGATGTTAAGTTGATTTTTACTATATTATTAACTTTGAACCTTCATGCCAGTCTGGTAAGCAGCCATGTACAACTGACAAATTCAGTCTAATTTCAGAGAATACCCCTGTAGCTCAGAAAGAATCTTCATCATACATCCACAAGAGACTGACAACAGCCCCCCTACCCAGTAAAATCCTTCCCTATCCTTGGAAAAGCAGTAACACGAAAACAAACAAACAAAAACTTCACCAAAAAAAAATAAAACAAACCCAAAACCAGCAATTAGCCTCATCAAATAGGCAAGGATGAACAGTAAGTATGAGAAGAAATCTCATCTGCCACCAAGATACAAGCATTCTAGTCATGAGATGAGAAAATAATAAATAATAAAAATAACTCATGAACTTTGAAAAGAAAAAGCAGCAATGTTCATTTCTACAAAAAGAGACCAAAGATATCATGAAAAAAAAGGCTATTATTCTGTGTTCCCCTTGTGCTGCTTGGAGTGAGGAGAAATAAACATGGGAAGATTCTCAAGGCTTGTGGAATGCCCTTGAATTACCAGAGGTTCCTGCCAATGCTACCACGAAGAACTGCATCCCTGAAGTGGAAGTCTGCACTGCAGTGACTGCAGAGGCTGTGGGAGAAAGCTAAAGAGGAAAGAGATCCTGCGTTAGTCCCAGGGTTTGTCATGGAAGCCCCATTCCCACAGGGAGCACCTAGCCAAACACCTTGCAGCTAAGAAGTATGATGGACAGACACAAGAAAGAAGGTGAATCACAAACACATATGGTTTGAAGTGCAAGTTCTGCCTTTTCATACCCTAACACAACATTTTCATAAACAACCATCATGGATAATGCTCAAAGTTAGTTAAAACCTCAACCACAGTCCCTACAGATCAGAAATTTAACTTCAGTTTTTAAATAAAAATCCCACTGTGTTTCTTTGTTCATGAAGACAATAAAAATAGAAAAGGCAAAATGATGGGTCTGCACGCTCATTACTCTGATGGGAAATATTGCTTTGACTTGCATTATTCCTTTATACCCACATATCATACTTTTAAATAATTGCACGCAGGAAAAAAAATTTAAAAAAAGACCTTTTACAAGTAACCTCCTGCATTTTATGAAACCTGGAACAAGGCTTTGTCAACTCAAGATGCAGACTACAGCCACTGCCTTCATGTCACCTGTGCATGTCACCAGAGGCAAACAGCTCCCACTGAGACCTTCAGTGGAGTGGTCTCCATCTTCCCTCCTGATATGGTGAGCCTTGCGGCCCTGCTTCAGTACGCAGCACTGAAACGTCTGAAAAACCCCAGCGTAACCCCAGATCTTTGTGGGATCACAGCTGGAGTGGCTCAGCATCTGACAGGATTGAGACCTAAGGATATGCAAGAAGAAATTAGCAATTTTCATTTAAATGCTAATACTTATTCTTCCCAGTGAAAATTGAAGCATAACAACTGATCTCTCATCACACAGAAAGAGCCTTGATTGTTATTTAATGATCACAACGAATAGTTAGAAAGCATGAAATGAAGCTAATAAATCTTCTGTTGAGCCTGACATTTTCTACAAATAAAAGTACTCAAAGTTTTCAAAAACAGCTCCATCCAGTTTTCTTCACTTTAGACTAAATTTTCCATGTTCATCAGTTACAGATTCACATACTGGCACTGCACAAATTAAAATGAAACCCCCATCTACTTGAACAATTTTTTCAATATTTCTTTTTAGTGCTACCTTTACAATATAAAATACATTGTATTCTACAAAGCCCAAGTTCATGCATCAGCACTATCCACCATAGTATCTATCTGTTTTTCAGTGATAAATTAAGAAATTAGACAAACACTAAATCGTAGGGTTTTTTTCCTTTCTTACTGCAGCCTCCTAGGAGGATATAAATACTGTTCGGTTTGTCTAGGTTTTAGCAATTTTAAGCTATATTCTATTCTAAGTATATGTAAGCTGGAGGTGATTTTTATTTGACAATTAAATAATTTTAATTATTAAACAGTTTAATATTTTTATTATATAGTCAGTCATAAAGACTGCTTTTTCTTTCACCCCTGCAAAAAGAAAAGGTAAAACAAAGTTCACCACACGCCAAACCTAGTAGTCAATACTTATGTTATTCGTAATAGCTTGAATGAATCAACCAGTGAAAACTCCTTACTTTATTCATAAGCTTCTAACACTAAAATACCCATTCAGAGAGAAGCATATTTCTAGAAGCCTCTTCATGCACCAATGAAAAACAACACTTGTGACTTCAACGATATAAAAACGATAGTCATTACCCAACCCCAGAAGTGCCCCATTTTTGTTGATAATATAAACACACACGCACATATATGTATGCACATGAGAATTACAACACTCCCACACACTACAGCCCCAGCATAAAACAGCAGAAACTCTCCAGAGTTCAAAGCATATGTAAAATAGAAGAGAAGCAATGCAGTTCTATTTCGGTCTTATAAGTGGGATAAGATGTATCAAGACTCCACATTAATGCTCCATACAATGCCACAGTCAACTGTAGAGGGGTATCTGGAAAATTTCTAGGAAGAAAACAGAGTCTCTCACAGGTTCCAACTAGTCTCTGCAACCTGTCCAATAAGGAAGGGGTCACAGCCATTTGCTTTAAATTACCTTCCTCCCCCTTCCCTTCTCTCCATGTCCTACCCCTTGAACACAACAAGTTGCGTGGATGGGCTCAAGTGTTTGGACACCAGGCTTGTGTCATGGCAAAAGATTCACATCAGACCTGTGGTGCTTGGCCTGTGTGACAGCACAAGTAACATGACACTAAGTATAAGCTTCTGCTACCTCCATCTCTGGCAAGTTTTGCGTATCAAAGAAAGATCTAACCCATGGCCATATGAAATGTAAACTGCATCTGAGCCTGCTGAATCAGATCACCTTATCAAATAAGTCAGGTCAATTCCATTTCCATTACATATTCCTACAATTATAAAAGTTCTCTATGCCAATTAATTTTGAAACACTTCAAGCTAGGTGGTCTAAGCACAGCACCACATGAAAGCAAAACAAGCTTCACTCAAGAAATTACTCTTCACAACAAACCAATTGTAGACAGAGCTGGTAATATTTGTGATAGCTGCTAGGAAACTAAAGGTTACTTAACTACTATGATTTGAACACTATTTCCCAATCGTAATTCTGCCAACTTTGAATCCTTCAGGCTTTGAAATTCTTCTTGCTTATCTCAATCTAGTTCTTTTTAAATTATATATTCACCACATCTGTAAGACAGAGTGTTGGTGCTATCCACAAAGCTCATATATGTTTTATGTATTTGAATACAATAGAGAACTTTTCTACTCTCTTTGAGAAGAAACTTTAATATCTAGATATTTTAGAAGAAAGACTTGGATGACCCAAGAGATCTGCCACATTCCAAACTTAGAAGAAATGCCTAGTATGGACAACCTGATAAATCTAAATCCATATGTCTAAACTGTTGATGACTACAGCTAGGATTACACAGATCCAGGGAAAAGCAAGTAGATACCTACACAAATAAGGGACAGGAATAAAGGAGAGTGCTGAGAAAAGGCTAAAAGAGGTGATGCTAGAGGAGTCTATATTAAAACACACTCCCCTCCAATATCTGGCTGGCTTTTCACGCTTGCTAAACTCAAACCTGTGTGTATGTGCCTTCCACTTTGACCATACCACTTTCACAGGATCCCTGATTGACTCTCCGCATTCAATATCATGAGCAAGGGCAGCACAACAAACTAAATCTTATCTGCGGGCCACCTGCTTTATTTATAAACGGGAAACCTCATAGAAACTGCTGGAAGGAGCAACTTAGCAGCAGAATCCAGTGCACATAAACAAGCAGTTTATGACAGAGCATCCCAAAGTGAAATGGGATATCCAAGACAAATACACATGGTGTGCTTCAAGCCCAGCAGAAGAGCAATACAAAACCTAGGACACGGAAGCTGCAAAGAGCTTCAAACAAACCCACAGAGCACTGTTACAGTCCTAAGTATGAATTGTCTGATCTATGAGAGAATTTTCAAGCCCCTTTAAATTTCAAGAGTATTAACTCCTTGGCAAAGTCCTACACCTGAACTTAAATTCCATGAAGCACATGTGTAGTAAAGTCAAAGTGGAAACAAAGTTTCTGACCCAACAAGGTGCCATATGCTGCAGAGAACTTGAATTGCATCCTGTGCCCATTACTCATCACGACAGGAGCACTTCTCAGGTGGCAAGAACACGCCCCTCTCACCACAACAAATCTGGTGCAGCAGCTCAGTACAGAAAGAGTGTCCAGCACAGCCACACTGTGCAGTCTGGATCCCTCCCCAGAGCACAGTCATCCATCCTGCTGAATGAGGCAGTGGGGAACAGCAAGCAGTCTCATAAGCAGGCTGTGTCCTAATACTTGCATAAAAAGGCAAAATTAAGATTGTCTGCCTCTCCCATTTCCTAGCCAGTATATTTTCCTTATGCAACATTAACATTTTTAGATTCATCTGTTAAACCTGGAAAAACAATCCTAAATGTTTTGTCTGTGAATTCACAGACTCCGCAGATTTCAGCTGTGACTGGGTCATCACTTTCAACTGTACAAGATATAAAAACAAGTACAAGATATAAAAACAATGGGAGCTTTTGTATGCAGGAATTTTCCAGCTAGCTGAAAATTCTTTCCTAAGAGTTCTGTGCTTACTTACAGACTAAATTACATATTAGAATCGAGCGCACACAAAAACTACATTAAAACAGTTAAAACTGCAGCATGGCTATCCTACTTCCAAACAGAACCAAATAAATGAGAAGTTAAACAATATAACATGCTCCATCCACCCAATTCTTACCACTGCACCCAGCTTATTAGTGTGAAAAGGCCATTTTGTACAATAATCCAGGAAGGTTATCCATGGACAATAGAAAATGTAGTAGATCTCAAAATTGTATTTGGTCTTAAGACTGGCAGAAACTGCTATGAAAATCAGAAATGTACAACATAGAATATGAAAAAAAGACCTCAACAAACAAAGCCTAAACTTAATAACAAACTGAACTATCTAATCAACAGTTAGAGAAGAAAAAGAAACCAATAAAGTATAAGACAGGTCAGTGCTCAAGGCAGAGCAACAAAAAAGATGAGTGTCCTTATGCACTATGGAAACAGAAAAGCTTCTTAACATGTTTCTGCAATTATTTTTACTAGGGCAGCATGAAAAATATATTTTGTATTCTTTACTTACAAGCTACGGAGATCTTAGTTGTTATTCTGTCCATACAGATAACAAACCCTGGGAAGAAATGCTTTTTTTCATTTTGACACTGTAAAATTTCAGTGTGAAGTATAGGCTAAATAAATTTGTGTACATTTGGTTTCTGAAAGCTTTCAAAGCATCCACAATTCTATATAACAGCAGAACTGAGAAAGAGAAAACCATAACACCTGATTTAGGTGTTCTGCGAAAACTTTGAAAAAATAATTTATTCCTCTGGCTACTTAAGAGTTTGATTCCATTTGAAGAGTAAATTCTACTGAATTGTTGTAACAGTAAGAAGAAAAAAAAGGAGTGAAATTCCTTGTCAGGGAGACGGTGTAAAACAAAACCATCCTTTTCAAAAAAGCATCAATCCTAAACCCCACAGAGTCTCTTCTTACTTGACTACCTACACAACAGATCACAGACTTCTAACTGATTACCTAAATTGAGGTTACAAAGAAGGAAAAGTTGCCTGATTTAGGCTCACACCCACATTCCAAAGAAGCCACTTCAAGATACACATCTAAGCTTAAACAAAAGATAAGGATAATAGCACTTAACTCCAAGATATGGAGCAGGGAGAAAGAGAGAAGCTCTCATTATCCTAAAATTAAACCCTATGAAACAAGCACCCAGAACTGAAGTTACAACAGGAAGAAATCTAAGCACATTAATGCATGGAAACAAACTTCAGGCAGCAGAATATACACACCACCTCACATAAATCCTTGCACAAGTCCCCCAATAAGAGATTAAAGAAATTATGCAGTTATGGAGTCAGAACTGAAATACTTTAGACACTTAAAAGCTAGAATAACTTGTTTCCTTTAGGATAAAATACACTGCAACTTGTGTTAAATAACCTACCACAATGAAGGAAATATTTAAATTAATTAATTACCAGAGAAAGAAAGAAGCTAGAAGGACCTAAAAGAAACCAAGGGAATGAGCAACAAAATAGAACTGACAAAGCAATAAACACTGAATGCATAATATAAATCACCTAGAATTATACTGGGATATAAACACAAACTTCAGAATTCAGAATTGCTTTAGAGGCTCCCATAAACCATTTAGCTCCTCTGCAATCAGAGAGGTAATAAAAAACAAACTTAGCCTGAATAAAACCCGGAGTAACAAAATGCCACGAAAACTATTAAATCATCACTCCAGAAGTCAATTGGATGCTATACCCAGAGCACAGTGCTCAAATCAAGATACATTATCTTGAAATAATAATGCAGTGCTGGAAAGCAAAAAGAGAACCAGCAATTCCAGCAGTACTGCCAAAGTGCAACTTTCTTTTCACTGAAGTGAAACTTGGTATGGTCACATTCTAAAGACCAAGAACTGCTCTTCTTGAACCCAAACAAAAATATCCACCAAGTATGCCACAACATCTAAAACAAAGAGAGAACTGTTTCTTCCACCTTCCTCTGAATGAGACAAAAAGAACATCTAAAACAAAGAGAGAACTGTTTCTTCCACCTTCCTCTGAATGAGACAAAAAGGAAATGTGAAATAGAACTGAAATGTGACCATGCCAGAACTGAGAGAATATGGCAGTTAACTCCTGGCTTGCTAAGTAGCCTGTGCACTTTTTTCAAAGAGTGAAGTGGGAACTAGACCACACACTAAATAAGATCTCTAAAAATTCTACATCTATAAATACACTGAGATAGTTATCATTATAATAGTATCTAAAAAACATAAATATCTAAAACAGAGATTTAAAATCCATAGAACTAGAGCTTCTAGATGAGGCCCACCAAAATGGCAGACTTCATGCTCCAGGTCTGTGCCACAAGTACCTTATTCCCATACCTTTCCAAAGACTGGAAGAGCAGTGGCCCCAGCATTCCAAAGGGAAGTTGATATTTCTCATAATGCTCCAGGAAATAAATGTAAGAGATCACCACGGACTCCAAAAGTAAAGGCATCACATGGCATTCATACCAGTGAACTAGAGCATATACTCCATTTCCTCCTCTTAGGTCTTGGTAAACCTACCTGAATGCTAAGCAAGTAACAATCACAGAAACACATTCAAAGCTCAAGCAAGTACTGGAAAAGGCTCTTCAGATCTCTTGCTTCAAGATGTGTATCAACAGCTTTTATGAAACAAGGAACGTTTTCTGCAGGTCAATGATATTTCTCAAGTGCAGGATTTCTTGCTCTTTTCTGTAAGGCAGCAGATCCAGGGTTACTGTCAGAAAAGACAATGACCTAGACAAGTGGGTGGCCCAAAACATTCTAGCAGCACCTGTCCTCCTTACCATGAAATCACTTTTCCTTTGCACTGATGCTCATTATACTGTTTTGTAAAAACAGAAGCTAAACCTTGTCCAAAATGATCTGATTTAGCACACACTATGTAAGAATCAGATCAATTAAAGGAAAGGGAAGAAGGTTATCACCTCCCAAAATGAAGTGCTATTGTCTACCCAGAAGGCCTTCAATATCCTAAGAGTACCTGGAAGGAAATAACACCAACCCAGAAGGAAATAGTTTAGGATTTGAGACAGTCAAGCTGTAAAGGTGCCATAGGAAAATCAAAATTAACAAACTAAAATTTCTTCTCTTACTGCTATTTTTAAAATGGGTAAGTTGAACCTAAAATCTGTTTTCCATTCTCTGAAATTCAGAAAACTTATTGTAGTGAAATAAGAGGTTTTTCTCTTCCTTGCAGGCAAATTATGCATAAATGGCAGTTCACTTCAAAAGGAATTGTGCAAATATATTTTAACATATGAACTATGCTCCCTGCTTAAATTAAAAAATTGACATGACAAATAGATGCAAACATGAATCCTCATTAACACCTCTAGTAACCTTAGCCCAGCTATACTTTCACTCATCAAGCTGTCCTTCACATCCAAAAAACTCAAGTGAGAAATGCTCAGTAGCACCTAAAGCATTTTGTTTGTAAAAGACATTATTTCCATAGTAAGCAGGAAGATCAGAGTCTTGTTTAACTTTGAAAATTGATTCTATTAACAAACAAGACATTATTTCATACCTAAGAAATCTTCCTTTAATCTAGAAATGCAGCAGTTTTCAGACTTTTTTCATTTTGATCTGTTTCAAGGGAGTAATCCCTGAAACCAACAAAAAACAACCCCACACTGGCACGAAGCAGACAAAAACATATTATTCAACAAAAATGCCTTCAACTCCTGCTAACAGCTCCTTTGGAAACTGCTCAAGTACAAAGAACACTATTCACATAAAGAAAGCACTTCTGAATAGCAGATAATACGGGGAATAAGTGGCAAGAAAGCATCACTATGTGAAAAAAAACCCAAACAAAAATATCATTCACATAAATCATTAACAATATTGTTGGCTCATCATATGCTGTACAGGGAAGATATAAAAGGATGTTAATCTTTAAAGAGGCAATAATTGGGGTAAGAAAATAATGAAGACTGATATGACAACCAGTGCAAAAGCTCCCAAAGGCCCTGTTCTGGATGGGAGTGCCACAGCACTATGGCAACAAAGATGAGTCCCCATCTCAGAAACCACACACCCCAAAGACAATTCAAGTAAAATAAATTGGATATTAATCTGGTGTGTTTAACAACTCTTAGATGTGATGTGTATTTGGAGCCTCTGTAGTACCACTTCAGCCTAGAGAAAAAGATGACTACAATCTTTTTTCTGACAACGTGATTCAGGAACAGTATGGGATGCTAACTAAGAAGAATCAGAATATTCACCCTTTCAAAAAATGAAGTGCTTGGTTCACACAAATGCTGCATATCCTGCAAAAGGAAGAAAATAGTCTGCTTTCTAGGTAGTAAAAAGCAGATTCCTCAATTATGTAACTTTATTTTTTTAAAGATAGTACTGGGTGTTTAATTTATATAAAATTCCCTTTATTCTACAAAGAAATTTTCAAACTCCATTCCCATCAAAATATTAGCTTTTTATCTGCATTATGAATCCTTATAAAACATATTTTAAGATGATGTTGCAGGAAAATGGCTGGAAGCCATGCCAGAAACTACCGCATTATCTATCCTTCCTGCAATCCAGGTGAAAAGGAGAGTATACATTATTCCAGACTGGAAGACAGAAAAGAACAAGTCATTGTGGATTCAGCATTTGCTGCCAGAACAGCAGAAATGCTTTTTATGCAGCAGGACTTTCCCTTTTAAAACACATCCAGAATTCTTTGTCCAATTGCAAAGATTATGTGTTTACTTTTGCTGCGTTGGAGGTCAAAGGGACACTGTAACCACAGTTCATTCACAAAGCAATTAACAGAGATGCACCAACCTATGCAAACACTTGGCTGAAAATTTTAAGAGGAAACATTGTTCTTCAACCAATACAGCAGAAACGTGGGAAAAACTATTGGGGTCATACAGCCTATCAGGATTCCTATGAAGAAAGGCTGAGGGAACTGGAGCAGTTCAGCCTAGAGAAGAAAAGGCCTTGGGTGACTCAATTGTGGACTCCCAGTACCCAAAGGGAGCCTAAGAGAAAGATGGTGAGAGACTTCTTACAGGAGAGTATAGGGATAGGACAAGGGGAAGTGGATTCAAACTGAAAGATGGTAGGTTTAAGCTGCATGCTAGGAAGAAATTCTTTACTGTGAAACTGGAACCGGCTGCCCAGAGAAGCTGTGGGTGCCCCATCCCTACAAGTGTTTAAGGCCAGGCTGGATGGAGCTCTCAGCAGCCTGGTTTAATGAAAGGTGCCTCCTGTCACAGCAGGGGGGATTGGAACTAGATAATCTTTAAGGTCCCTTCCAACCCAGGACATTCTGTGATATACATAGGTAGGAAAAAGTTATCCAAAATGACAATGAGAGCAGCCTTGACATGCAGCCTGCTTAAAGGTGTAAATACAGTAACAAATTATGGACTGTGCTCCACTTCCAAAAGCTCTAAACACGAGCATTCCTAAAATCCCACCATTCAATACTAAATACTGAAAATTAAGTTAATATATACAACTCATCCTTAATCCAGTAATACCTTTAAGTTCTGATGCACCTAATTGCAAAGCATTGCTGTAGCTAAAGATTATCCCCAGTCAGATAGATCCTAAGAAATCCCTTAAGCCTCCTTCTTCCACAGGGATGAAGCAAGACCTGAAGGTAACAACATATGGAAAACGCATGAGAAATAGCAGCCTAACAGAGATACTATAAAACAGGGCAACACCCAGAAAAATACAGCTCTTAATAGCTAGCTCCATTTAAATGACATCTCCAGTGTTAGGCTTTTCAGTTATTGTGCATCACACGGCAGCTGCAGCCTGAGTCCAGCCCTGTTTGCACAGCCTGGAACTCAGGTACACAGGCACAGAGCCCTGTGTAGCCAAGAGCCACCTTGAGGACAAAGCTGATAAAACAAAAGCTGATTTTCTTGCTGAGAACAGACACTTACAAAAATTATGACTTTTTATGAACAACTGAACACATATATGGCACCGTGTGTGCCTGCAAGCACAACCTGGTGACATTCACGGGCTGCAGAGAGCTTCAGTCACTGATGCTGTGTGTGAGGCACTAGGGGTGAGCCCAGAGACAGGTGCTGGCTGCATTTCACAGGATGTTCTCAGAGGGCTGCTTCAAATCCCTCTCCACTCGTCTGCTATGACACATTGCCCTCTCCCCTGCCTAAAGCACAAGGTGATCTAGCGCCCAGAGAAATCAGTGCAGCACACATGAGGTCACAGGCTTCCCTAATCTTCTACTACCCTCTGAAGTTGCATAGCCTGAAGAGCAGCTTGGGGCTTGTAACACCCACACTGTAGGTATGTCAAGTTCCCCACGACTAAGAGGCATATATTCTTTAACACTTCTGAGGTACACTGACTCCCTGTTGCCCTCTCTATCTTCAGCATCTGCACACTGCACCCATTAACAGCCAAAAGTCAGATTAACCTGCTTAGCACAGCTAACATTAGTGTTAACACTGTAGGAACTTGTTTAAATCTGACACAAAGTAATTAAAGTAAATCATATGTATTTAAAGTACACTGTTCCAAAGGCACTCTCAAATCACTGCAGCGCTGTAGATAATTATGTATAGCACTCAGCGCACTGAAAAAATTAGATGAGGGAATGTTCTTGACAAAGTGAAGGGAGCTGGGTGCTCTGAACATAATCTGAAGAAAGAATATGGGTGTTTCATAGCACATAACCCATAAATTAAGCTGTCAATAAAAGAGAGAATAGGGGAAATAAAGGCAAAAGGAAAAACAGCTATTCCTTCAAACAAACCTCAGCTGCTGAATCCCTTTCTATAAATACAATTGCATATATTTTGAAATCCAATATTACTTTGTTTTAAACACTATTTCGTAGATGTCAAAATCAACACAGTGGACCATATATTTTTTGATATCAATTTGACAGGATACTGTATTATACTTTTCATGCTCAGTGGTATGCCACAACAGTTAATTTATAAAAAAGGAAAAAAGAAAATCAAAGCTCTGTAAAAACAAAGTTATATCTGCAGGATATTTTCATGAAACATTGTTTTGCAGCCAATAGCCCCTAAAAAAAAAATTGGTAGATGAGAGAGTTCTCATCTCAAAATGACTAACAAGGAAGAGGAAGGAAAGAGCAGCAATGTGAATCTGCAGCAAAATCTAAAGTAAGTATTGATCTCTGCAATGGGTAGCAGGTTGTCTTTCAGATCACAGGTACTTTTATAGTTACACAAACGTCCTTGCTTGCCTAACAGTGAAGGTCTTAAAACAATTGACCTGATTTTTTTCCTGCCTTTTTTTTTCAGGGGCTAGGGGATCCTATTCAATATGTCTACTGGGTATCAATCAAAAAGAAAAAATCCAGAGAAATACAGTAAATAAAAAATTATAACAGAAAATTAAAGCATTAGCATAAGTAGAATAAGCAAATCTACATCAGCGCAGCAGATTAACAACAATTACATCAGCATGAAATCCAGTAAAAGACAGTTTTAAAATGCTCTTATAAAACAGAAAATCTGGAAAGGCAGAAGGGTCTTCTGATGCTCGTCTTAGACACACAAAATAAACTCAGGTTACGCTGCTGAGAGATGTATGCATCTTACCCGTGAGTACAGCTTTTGCTGAAGGGTCTGCCAGATCCAGTGCAGATTTCCCATCGGTGTTCCGAATGTTTGGATCAGCTCCGTGCTGCAGCAGCACTGTGCAGGGAAAGCAGAAACAGTATCTTACCTCAGGTATACACAGGTTATTTACTGTTAAGTGTCTCCTCGGCATGATGAAGGCATAAACAAACATTGCACAGTTTTCTTTATTTTTCCTTCTGTTTTTTTCTCCCTCTCTCTCCCCCTTTTTTTTTTGTTAAGCACTGCAGCAAAGGATCTTCTCCGGACTAAGGCTAAGTTGGCAAGTTAAGATATAGTAAGACCACATGACTTTGCATGATAACCATGAACCCCGACTCTCTTGCAGTAAGTCGGGTTTGGGTTCCTCCTGACAGCTAGCTGGTATGCTGTGCATTCACTGACTCACACTGGGAAGTCTGCTGTGGAACCTTTACTACCACTACTGCTGCTTGTTATCACTCCCGTTCCTTTTCCAGCTGAATATCCCGAGTTACCCCGCCTCTATAAATAAGCAACACTCCTGCCTTTCAGTGGCTCATCACTTGCATAGGAAACCTGAACAATGGCATATAAAAAAAGTCCAAAGAAATGTAACACACAGGGTAAGATTTTAACCTGGTACCCTGTAGGCTGGATGCTCAGAGACTGTTATACTCACCAGCATTTCTTTTCCCTACTAAGCCTATAAACACATGAAAGTTCAAGTACATAGAAACACACATAATACAATACACAACCATAAGGCTAGGATGGCACTGATACAGTAAACTATCAGCTAGAAAAGTTGATTAAAAAATCCCACTACTTCACCTATGAACCCTTTGGCTCAGAAACAACATAATGCAATATAGATCACCACCTCTCAATATCAAGACATTCTGTACAGAACTGGAAAACAAAGTCCACAGCAACATTAGAGGCCTGAAAAAAAGGCCCCAAATGTCATGCAAAAGAAACACAACATATTACAAATTCAGAGCAACACATTTATTTTGTACTAGTGTGAATAACAGGTCAGTATACAGAGACTCAAGGTCAAGGAGATGTGTAATAAAAACCAGCAGACATTTATGGTTGCTCACCTAACAAAATCTGTTGAGATACAGCTGGACTGAAGAAGTCAAGACAAAAAAATAGCTGCAAATGGTTTTTGTTAGTAAGGGTATAAAAACACTTCACAGATAGAATTCTCCAGAAAAAAAACATAATCCAATTCAGAACAAAACTAATTACTGATACTGCTTATATATATGTGAAAAACTTTAACCGGAAAAACACTTTTCAGAAAACCTTTTTTTTCTAAATTAAAAATTTAACTGGTATTGTTGTTTTTATTCAAACCTCTTATATATTTCTGACTTCAAATTCTTTAAACATTGCTGAATTTCATATAGTTTAGCTTACAGGGTACAAGGCTACAAGCTTGCCCTCAAGCTGAATTTTTGCATAAGTCAGGTGCTTCAGAGAAGCAAATTGACTTATTTCATGCTTTGACGAGAAGGCACAACTGCCTCGGAAAACCTAAGTTTTTTTGTTTGGTAGCGGGGTTTCTTTCCCCCATGTCAAGACAAAAACACCAAAATGGGGGAGAGAGAAAAAAAAACAGCTAGCACGTGCTCACTGAATCTTGTTAGGATCCAGCACCTACGTTTCTGAAGATACCATCTGTGCCATACGTGCTACCACCCACTGAGAGATCTTACTCACGGACAGGTTTGAGACTGAGCCAGCCTCTCCAGCCACTCAGGCACACTCCAGTAAGAAGAGGCAAACAAGGCCTTTTCCAGATTATCTTAAACACAATAGGCAGTATAGGAACTGAGTATGGAGAGATAAATCCTGCATCCCATCTCTCTTCTCTTAGACCCTGTTAGTGACTCTACATACCCAGGAAGAGGGAAGCCATTTGTCCCAAGAGGCACCAGTGTAAGAGTAATAGCCTGAAAGACATTACCAGCAACTAATTGTCTATCAAGAGAAAGCAGGCAGTGCAAAATTATGAAACACAGCACTGACCAGACCAGAAGGTAATAGAGGAGTCACATGGCAAAAAGCCTCAAAGAGCTAGGGGAGAAAACTGAAAAAGAAGATGTGGCAGAAAAAAAGTCCATGAAGAAAGACTAAGAGGAATGACTGGGATTTGACTCATTTGGAGTTTTGGACTAGCATATGACACCAAGTTGAGGAAGGTTAAGGCAAGAAAGGTGACTTTAAAAAATGCCAAGTAACAGATGTAGAACTCTCAAAGGCATCTGCGACTGCCTGAGCTCAGTGTTAAAACAGAAGCACATTTTCAAGTCTCTTGAAATTCTTCCATCCTATGTGAACCAATCAAGAGTGCTTCCCTGCTACTTCTGCTGCTGACGACACACCAGTACTGCTTCCAGCTCCTCTCCTGGCTAAGATGACAAGGGACTGTGCACTGTATCTAACCTCTTCAGCCATGCTAATGAACCATGAAGGATTTGGCCAAGGCTTACAACATAAAATTTCCGTGTCCTGTTTTTAGGCTTTTTAAAACCTAGCCAAATACATTAAAAATTTATTAACAAGGCTTAAGCTGGTTGTCTGCAAACCCCAGAATTACTGACTGCCTGTGGAACACACATTTAAAGCGGCCAAACAAGGTTCAGAAAAATAACCTATCAGAACTCAATTGGTCTCAATTCATGAGACTCATCCTTCTTGTCTCTGCAATCATTCATCCCACTGGTCTTCCACTTCTCCACCTTCCACAGCCAGGGGTGTGGTCCTGCAGATAGTGCCCTTATTCAGTCCTTATTCATCTTGGAAAAAGAAACCAGTCATATAAATAAAGACTGCATTAGAATGCACATGAATAAAGGAAGCAAACAGGTCACAAAGGCCATCTCATTCTTATATTTCCTCTACTGACTATTTGATTCTAACATCTCTATACTTTTTAAGTACATAATCTCACAAAAAGATAGCCCAGTGAACAATACTGTCATCAACAGGAATTAACAAGATAAATCCAGCATTTGATGTTTAGTCTGTCACTGTAACACAGCTGTTCTTCAATACCTGGCAAACCCCAGGCAGCTTCTAATTGAATATTCTCCTGCATGTTCAAAACCTCTAACACTTTAGCCCAAGACAGTCTTTTCTAATGACAGGGCATTTGAGATCTAGACACAGTGCGTCTCTAAAATTCCTTTTCAATATGCCAGGGATGTGTAAAAATTTCAAGACAGATCTCCTGTGTGGGGAAAAAACATTACCTCTATAAAGAAACACAACAGAACATTCTAGCTAACTGTAGCTCTTTTGGACTTCAAACACTGCACACTGGTTTTAGAGATGGTTTCTAAGTAGCCTGAAAAGGCAATGTAGAAATAGTTCCTATAAAGAAACTACTGTTGCAGTTCTGTACACTTAACAGGCAATTGCAAGGATGTTGTGCACAAAAATTAACTCTGAAACTTTGTTAATTAGCATACTTAGATATGCTGTTTCATTTCCTCTGGACAACTGGGACACTGGGGTATATTTTTTTTCTGTATTCGAGGCAGTGCTGTTAATAATCTAGCAATACCATTAACAGGCTATCTCTGCCTTTTCTACAGACCATATTGTACAAACAGTAGAAAGAAGCTCTTCTTTTTACTGAATCTTCGTATTGCATATGGACATCAAAACCCCGTAACCTTAACTATAGTACAAACATAGACTGGTCTGGAGTTGTATTTTTTACCCTCACTGCTAAAATATTTCAGATTCTGATTTTCACATACTATCTGAAATGCCTTATTTAATTACACTGCTATTATACCAGATCAGAACTAGAGACAAGAAAGACCATAAGTCTTACTAAGTTTTTAAAAAGCTACTGTATTGCACAGAGCATATACTACAACCACTAATTATTTCAGATTATCACCAAACCACTACAGCAGGATGAATCCCAAAATGAAACACTTGGCCCACAGCCTCCTGGTATAGGTATTTTCAACTATGTAGTTAATCAACACAAGCTCACTTTGCTGTCAAGAACAAACTTTTTTACTTTTGTTAGTTTCAACCTTCACATTTTCACCAACGAGGTAGGGCAAAAACTTCCCTGGTAGCTATTAACAAGAGACAAGTGTGTTTTTACTGGGGTGGAGGGAAGCAAGTTTGTCTACAAAGAAACCATCACCCAAGTACTTAGTCCTTCCTGTTTCATAGTTGAAAGTGCACCAAACGAAAACACTTTTGATTGAAGAACATAAATAAATTGGAAATAGGGATAAATATACATGCCTTTGTTCAAATTAGCACAAAGATCAGAATAGTTCAGTTATGACTTCTCTGGGCCCAAAATCCACAGGTTCCTGACCATCCCTACAGGAAAATGCTGATGGAAAAGGTCATATTTGGTTTCAAGTCAGATGCATGCAAATATAAATAAAAGGACACATCCCAATTTTTGACTGTTGAGTGAAAAACGCAACAACAGGCAGACCTCCCAGCAGTATCTCTACTTCAAGCTGCCTACTGCTTTTAATCATATTTCAAGAGTTGCTTGCAGCTCTACCATGGTCTACTCTCTCCCCACTAGTTTTTTATCACTGTTCCATTGCCTTGTGCTTGGAGTCACTTCCAACTACCCCAGCTTTAGTACATATGCTTTCTTCCTCCTTTTCAAATTCAGCTTTTGGAGATGATCTCCAAAGGTTCTTTTCAAACGACATTACTTTAGCTTTATCTACTTACTGCTGAAGAATCAAGGTACAGAGGATACACCTAGCCTAAGAAAAAGGCCTCTTTTTGATTTACAACACAGGCACGATCTTCCATTTCTCTGAATGACACACCTCTAGGTCTGGTCAGTCTCTCACTACCTTTAGGTCCCAGGAACACACACACCTCTCAGTCTAAGTCTCATGTAGGATATGTTTCCAAGCTGACAAGAAAGATAATGCACTCATTTACCTACACATTCTGAACACATCTAGACAACACACTGGAATCCAAGTAATTAAATTTTCTCAGCCAATGCCAAACGCATCCTCTCCCCTAACTTACCAGTACATGTCAACCAAACCCCTAAAGTTTTGAAGCTTTTCTCATAGGCCTCTTTCCTAAATGACTATACATAATGAAACTTGTAGCAATCTACTCTTAGCTTTATAAAACTGAATGTGTAAGATATGGCTAATAACATCAACCACCACTGTATCACTGATTAACCTGCACCTCTATGAGGAAACCCTCTCTTGTCTGTTATGGAGAAACAGGCTGTACTCAGCCATTGGAACTGCAAAGAGAAAACATGAGTGACAGTATCACTACAGAGGCAGCACAGAGCTCTCAGGATTTAAATATTGCTACTGGACCTGATGACATCCACAGCCTCAAACAGCACTGCCAGTTCAATCAAGAGGAGCTGGGAAGAAAAGGAGGGACAAGCCCTATGCTCCTGACTGCCCCTCTACAGTGAATGCCATCAAAGGTGAATGAAGAGAGGATCTTCCGATGGAGCAGAAAAGCTAAGCACGTCAAAGCACATAGTTCAGAGTCAGGATAGGATAGAGGCAATAACCAGACATATCTGCAGGTAGATTATTGCCAAGAAGACATGATAATCCGGTGGCAGATCAGAGACAGGAGTATCCAGAGGGCTTCTGAGTACCTCCAGAGAAGGAGAGTTCACAACCTCTCCGGGCAACCTGTTTCACCTAGGCCACACTGGCGCAATTGCTACACCAAGCCCTGGGCTGCCCACCCTGCTTTGGGTGGGCAGCACTCAAAATGCTTTGCAGCTGCAAACATCTGGTCAGACAACAAGGCAGATCAGAGAAGCAATCACTTGTCCAATCCTCATGCAACACCATGACATACTCTAGCTGGCACGCGAAGGGACAGCACAGGGACACGTGCCAGTGATAGGAGCTGAAAGGAGGCATTCTGTTTCTAGTTTAGAGTATGTCAAATATTACCAGCCAAAGTCCTGTTGGGTCAGTGTGAGCTGCTTATCCTTCCCATAATTTTGCCTTCTCTACTTCTCTTGTTTAGGGCATTCCAGTTACCCACTATCCCAGACATGGGTTTGTTCCCAATGAGCAGCATGTTGGTTTTGTTCTTTGTTGGGGCCAGACAGAGCAAGAGACAAATGCACCAACTACAGTAGTATGAAGCAACAAAAGCAACATTAGGCTCCACTGTGCTGAAACAAAAAATTTTAAAGGGAATTAGGTGGTGTTCCCCAACAGCCTAGACAGAAACAAGAGTTCTGACAGCAGGAGGGAGCAGCAGATAAGTAGCAGAGAAAGAGTGATAAAGTTCTGAGCAACAGAGAAAAGTCAGAGACTGCTGATATATTGGGAACCAAGAGGCAAACACGTGTGAAATGCCTCAAAGGAATTATGGCATGGTCCTCTAAGAAGGTGACAAGGTCAGTGACACAGCTGAAGCCTCTCTGCACCACAGCATGGGTAGCAAACAAGAGGAGCTGGAAACCACTTGGCAACTAGAAAGCTACAATCTGATCACTATCACTGAAACATCATGCGAAGGACCACACAACTGGAATGCTGTAACAGACAAATAGAAAGGTTACAGAAGTCACAGGCAAGAAGGAAAAGCAAGCAGGTGGCTGCCCTCCAAGAATAAAAATAAAAACTTAAAACATTTTGAAAAAAAAAAAAGGGGGGCAAAAAAGCATTGGCTCCCGAGAGCTGCCTTGGAAAAACAGTAATTAAAAAGTTGAGAGCTTATGGGTAAGAATTACGGGCTAAGCCAAAGGAAACCTCATGGCTGGTGTTTACTACAGTCAACCTCATCAAGGGAAGCTTGTTGATAATGAGTTCTTCCTTCAGCTACAGGAGGTGTCATGTTTGCAGGCTCTGATCCTGCTGGGGGACTTCATTCACCCTGTCATCTGCTGGAAAAGCAGCACAGTAAATTGTAAGGAGTCCAGGAAACCCTCGCAGTGCAGGAGTGCAATGGGGATAATTTCTTAATCCAAGTGACAGACAGCACAACTAGAGGGGAAGCAGTATTTGAGCTGTTGCCTACCAATAGGGTTGAACTAATTAGGTATGTCAAGATTAGTGGCAGGCTGAGCTGCACTGGTCATGCCCTGGTGGAATCCATTAGCATGATGGATATAGAACAGGTGAGGAATAGAGTAAGGACTCCAACTTTTAAGAGCGCACTTTCAGCTGTTGAATGAATTAATGGATGGGATCCCCCAGGAACTGCCCTCAGGGACAACGGAGCTGTACAGAACTGGCAGCCCTTTAAGGACATTTTTCATAGAGCCCAGGAGCTCTCAATTACCATGTGTAAGAAAACAGGCAAGGGAAGCAGGAAACAAACATGACTGACTAAGGACCTCTTGATCAAACTGAAGTGTAAGACGGAAATGCACAGTTCTACAAAGGCTAGAAAAAGGAAACATACCCGCTCTTGATAAACAAGACATGAGAACTAGTAAAAACTGATATGGAGAAGGCTGAGCCATTCAATTGTTTTTCACCTCAGCTTTCACTATGAATCTCTCAGTTCCCTGAACTTCAAGTCTGGGACTGTAGACTGCAGTTCCCTCCACTCTCAGTGAAGCTCAGGTTCAAGACCACCAGAGATACCTGAACATACCTCAATCCATAGGACCCAGTGAGATGTGTCCCAGAGTTCTGGAGGAATAGGCTGATGTTGAAATGGCCAAGGAATTCTCAATCATATCCAAGCAGTCTTAGCAGTAAGGCAAATGCCCAGAATGGAAAAAAGAAAACTTCAGACCCATTTTGAAAAAAGGTAAAAAGGAAGACCCTGGGAGCTACCAACCAGGCAGCCTCACTCCACATCCAGTAAAATCATGGAACATTCTCCTGGAAGACACAACAAAACACACGGAAGACAGGGAGCTGCTTAGAGACAAAGAGCAGATCATGCCTGACTAATCTGGTAGCCTTCCACAATGAAATTATTTCATCAGTTGACAGAGGAAAACATACAGATATCATCCACTTGAATTTCTTGCAGAGCTGGAACAGGTTATCCAGAGAAGTTGTGGATACCCATCACTGGAAGTGTTCAAGGTCATGCTGTCCAGAGCTTTGAGCAACCTGATCTGATGAACACCATCTCTGCCCATTGCAGGGGATGTGGACTACACAATCTTTAAAGGTCCCTCGCATCCCAAATCATTTTATGATTGTAATCCTGCAGGCTAGGTCCTGGAGATCCACAGTTTTAAAATTTATACAGACAGATGGTGTTAAATGGTCATTTTCAAGTAAAATCAAGCTACCTCTAGTTTAAAAATGCTACTTTGACCAAATGTGCTGTGATCTGGATAAGTAGAGCATCTGCTCGCATGTTTCTGTTACCTTGTCATTAGACAAACAATTGCAGCAACTGCTGGGGGCATCAGTATGTGGGAGGAGACAATACACACAGACAGCCCAGAATATGGCTCTGCTAGCAGAGGCACTTCTTGCTTTACAGCTAAAATTTGGTCCATCAGAGTCAGAGGACAGCCATAACAATTATCTCTCTTTATTGATACAGATCTGATCTTTGAAAGGCAGGTTCTCCTGAATCCAGATGCTGTGGAAACTGCACTAGATCCAATAGTAACAGGATGCAATAGCAAATTGAGCAGAGGCCCAGTAAAAGATTAAGTGGAAACAACACTTAGAGATCAGATTCCTTCAGTTTATTTGAGCAATTCACAAAAAGGCTTCAACACAGCAGTAAGAAAACAAAGAAGCATCATGAACAAGGTCTCCCAGTACCACCTTTTTGCTTGTTTGTTTTGAAGAGAAAAAAGGATCTAGAAAAAAAATTACAAAGCATTATTTTGAAAGGATCTTAACTCCTAGTTTTTCAAAAATACTCTTGTCTCAACCACTGTTTACCCCAGAAGTACATTCAGGCTTTGCTCAATGAAGTTTCAACCTCTTAGCAAGACAACCTGACTTCCTGCCTATATGTACATACCACAAACCTCACTTCTCAGTGTACTGCAAGACTTCAATGCATTCTAGACCTAAGTTAGCACTAGATGCTCCAGAGATCAGATTTATCTAATCAAAGCAAGGTAACGGGAAGCGATCTGAACCAGACAACTGAAACCACAACTATCACTACCACAACAAGAGTTCTTGCAGCAGGGGAAAAAGATACTTTCTTGAAAGGCCCCCTCCTTCCTCTGTGACTGCCTTCAAGCCTTGCCCCATAAGTAGGTGCATCCTGAGTTACACAATCCTGAGTAACACGCTCCAGGGAATCCTGCTTGAGTAGGGAAGTTGGATTGGATCACCTCCTATGGTCCTTTCCAACCTTACTCATTCTGTGACTTTAATGATAATTATTTTTCTGTATGTAGGAAGCACTACAAAATTGCTCCACGGTACACCAGTTCTGCCTACCTGTGATTAAATATGCATAGAAAGAAAGAACAGGCAGAAGGTTCCAGAGCCCGTAGGCAGCACAGCAGAAGCTGATAATATCCTTCCCCCCTCAGAGAAAGAGCCAGAGTAGATTGCTCAGCCTACATGAACCGCAATTCAAAGCCTTGATCTTGCCTGGACTTAATGAAGTAAATATCCCTGTTCCATTTTTTTTTTTTTTGGATGTAACAGTTTTCAAGCTAAAATTTCCCATTCCAGCTAAGAGTGGAACAAAAGTATATTCAGGTTATGCAGAATGCAGTCCTGTAGAAAGCCACCTCAAAACCTAAATGCAGTTCTTTTGTTTGTGGGTTTTGTTTTTTTTTTTTACATCATGCAAGAGACAGTGCTCTCATTCCAAAACACTTCCCCCAAGAACACCAGCTGCACAAAAAGCTCTGTAGTGTAAAGGAAGTTTTGGGAGTTCCACAATGAATCTGCAAAATGCAAGAACTCTAGAAGCTTCAGCTAGTAAGAAAAACAAAAAGAAAAAAAAAGGAAAGAAAGAAAACAAAACCAAAAAACCTTTCATTGAGCTAACAAGCAATGAAAGACAGTACACTAAGCATCTATTTAATCCCATTTATTTGCAGCCATGCACATGCACTCCTTCAACATTGAATCACAGCGAATCTACAGAACAGTTGTGGTCAAAGGGACCCCTATAGATTATGTGCCCTGCTGCAGCTGAGCCACCCACACTCAGTTGCCCAGGACTCTGTCCAAATGGCTTTTCAGTATCAAGGAAGGAGACTCCAAAACTTCCCTAGGCAACCAGTGATTACTTGCCCTGATGGCAAAAAATGTTTTGTGGTGCTCAGAAGGAACCTCCCACATTTTGATTTGTGACCATTTTACAAAGGGGCTTAAGAATCACATCTCAGTGTGTTTGAGCAGTCACCTGGAACACGTATACTGTTAAGTGCACAAAATGGAATAGAAGACCCTTTCATCAAAAGGGGTTCAAAACAACATAAAAACCATTTAGCCCATTTGTAGATGGTATGGATTGAGGACTCACTGTGCAACAAGTAAATCACAACCCCTTTCCTTGCAAGAAGCACTTCTGAAATTACTTAAGCTTCAAGCAATTGGTTTAATATACCATACTGAACAGCTAGAAATCTCAACTGCTGCCCTGCTGTCTGAGCAATTTATGTTTTCACCTATATCCCAAGCTCAAAGCTGCTTTAAGGATAAGTCTTCATTGCTTGGTCCCAATTTAACTTTTCTCTGAACGAATTCACCTTTCCACTTCAAGTTTTATTCAAATAAATGTCAGCTATAATCCCAACATCCCACTTGACAGATTAAGAGCCCTGCTTTCAGAGTCCTTGAAAAGCAAAAGCAGTCACTAAGGCAAATCAGGTCAATAAAGAACATTCTAAAAGGAAAAAGAAGTGAGGAGAGTTAAGAGAAATCAAAGATGAATTCCAATCTCCTGCATAAGCTAATCATTTCTTCCCAGTGAAATTTGAGGAGAAAAATGTCCTGGTGGAAGTCAAGTTATAGATCGCATGTGAAACTAGCTATGTGGCTATCAGAAGGCACTATCTTCCAGTGAACCAAATCTAATACTCGAGAACCAACATGAACAAAAGGATCTTAAAAGTTTATGACAACCTGTCCTGGATCTACCATTTTTCCAAAACAGAAAAGCACCTAAAGAAGTGTTAATTGAAAGAATTTAAACCCTAGCTGCAGCTCTCATCCCACCACTCAGTGAGGCAAGCCCAAGATGGGGAAGAAAACAACCACCAAACCCCAGAACAACTGTCACATTCCACAAGCACATTCCTCCTTTTCCATAGGTGAATTTCAGTGCCTGCCAGCTTTCAGCAGTACACAAGTGCAACAGTACACAGATGGTGTCTTAGTCACACACCCTATGGCACACACAGAGTGACATTTTGATGTGATTAAGACCTGAAACTCTTTAAAGAAGCCCCAAAATGTAAAATACCTTTTGCATACTTAGCACAAATTTGAACTTTGTGTCAATTTTGTAAGCTTATCATTAGTCCACAACACAATTACCAAACGTTTAAGAGATACAAGTAACGTGAAATCTTACTAACAAGAAGTTGATCAGTCCATGAAAATTGGTTAAAGCTACAGGTTAGCCAGATGAAACGAGTATTCTCAAAATTGCTGTTTATGAAGTAAAATGAGGCAGCTAAGAATATACTAAGCTCAAGCAGACACAGAGCTCTACTAACTGACTACATGTATCAGAACTGTAAGCTTTCCCCAGCAACTATCTCAGATCACATTATTAAGTGAAACAGTAACGTTGCTGTCAATTTTAAAGTCCCTAAAGCCCTACATCCACTTTTTTTCCAGCAGCCCTAGAACTGCTCACCACCATGGTCTATTAATACAGAGCAGTGTAAGTCCTAGCGTATTTAACATTAAGTCCCCGACAAGCAAATATTATACAAAGCAAAAATCTCTGTCAGGTGAGACATCATCAATGCTACAGGTCTCATGCTAGGGAACAACACATATTACATCAGTCTGAGTAGGTTCTTCTCCTGGGTCATCCATGTCTTGTGCCATCCTTGCATCACCCCAAACAAGAATATAAAAACAAACTGTTCTTATTGCATCCCTCATCATATACATTCAATATCCAATATTATATTTAGGTCAAGAGTACTGTGCCTAATCAAGGAACTGCTCAGTATTGCTTGCTTGGACAAGACCCCAGCAAAACACAAAGACTACACACAGCAGCATGAATAGCAGAATTCACACTAGACACCTCAGCTTTGCTGCTGCATGGTCCATTTGTATAAACATGGTGAAACAATGCATTACAGGAGTCTGTGTTTATCAATCACGAGTCCTAGGCAAGAGCTCAGTATTTTCAGTAGGCTTCAAGCATCCACAGTTTATTTTGCGTGCTTTACAGAAAAATCAAATCATTAAAAAGAGATACCTTCCTCTATTATATGAACAAGATTTATTTGCCTACACATTTTTAAAAGCAAGACCTTTATATCCTGTAGTAATACTTTAATCAATGTTTTCCATTAGTCTGAGAAAATATCTGAGACCTCTGCTAGAATGTGCTCCAATCATTTATGCCTTTAACATCTACACATATATCTACAGATTGTTTTTAAAACACATATGAACTGCATTAAGGACCACACAGTTCCGCTGAGAAGGTAGAAGTGGATATTGCTACAGTAATCAGAAGCGCTGTCCCATAACATTAATTATTTCTGCAAGACATTTGGAAAGCTACTCTAACTTCTACTGGTCATCTGAAAGCAGTTTCGGTGTCTGCAAGAGAACCATCTGTTCCACTACTCTGTTCTGAATGATACGCAGCTTCTTCCCCTCCCTCTCACTTTGCAAATAACTAACATCAGTACTTCTGAAGACCTTAACTTCCCAGAAAGACCCTATAGTAAATTTTCCAGTAGTTGAAATTACAGTACCACTGCCTTCACTGCAAGAAACCAGATTCTGATTTGACAAAAAACTTGTAAAGAAACATCATAAAATAAATTACTCTTTTCTTTGTCCTCCACAAATCCTCCTGTGCCAAGCAAGCAAACAAGAAAAATGTTGTTTTCTTGACACCTGAATTTTGAAAAAGGAACAGGATTAGGAAAAAGTATAAAACCTAAATAGGTCATAACATATTAACTGTCAGTACAACTCAAACTTAACGGCAAGAAAGACAGCTTTCAAATTATGCATTGCATTAAATCCCAGACAAGGCACCTAACTGGTACAAAGCATCATGCTCTCTGCTATAAAGCTTACTGTTGATTTTGCTTCAGAAGAGAATTTCACCTGAGGATTAATCAAGCTAAATGCTTGGTCCTCGTAAAAAAATGTTGTGGTTTGTCACTTCCATCTTGCATCAATGATCCACTTATTTTAAGGTTCCTTGCACTCCAAGGGCTTTATTTGTTGGGTATAATGTGTGACAGATCCTGCTCAGAGAGATTTCTTCCAAAAGCATCTATCACAGCTACACACACACAGGTACCAGTGTACAGTAACTCCTGGAGACTACACTCCACAACAGACCCATCTGCACACCGATGTCACACACTGCAGAGGTATCCTCCTCACACAGGAACTGACCCATTTCCCTCATGTCTTTGTGCCCAAGTCCACCAGGGAGCACTGCTGTTGTATGTGCCATGGCAGGATGCCCCCACCCATTTTCTGCTGTCACTTCTAACAAAAAGCCCTGTTGTCTCACGCTCCAGTCCATTGTTACTATGACAACAGTATTACAATGCCTCTCAATTACCAAAGTATTATTTCAGTCGTGGGTTCCTCCAGCCCCAACAGCTCATAGCGAAGGCAGCCTTATTCTCAGGGCTCTCTCAAGAGGGCAAGTCCGAACTACAGGCTACTGAACTGCACTGTAGATGCAAGAAATATGAGACTCAGCCCTCGAGGCTTTCATTTCTGTGATGAATATTAACACTTAGAAGCTAACATAGCTTAAACAAGTGGTTAGAGGACATAAAACTATTTTAAACTAGGAAAAACATCTTAATTGAGACAACAAAAGTGTTCCTGCACTCAAGCTAAGACATGGAACTTCCATCCTGTGTTTGCTATCATGCAAGGTTCCTTTGAGAAAGACCCCATGAAGAAACAGTTTGTGAAGAGAAGCATATTAGGTTTTGAGTCACTGGGTATGCACGGATTTAAAACTACCTTGTTACTCAAAGAAGCAAGGTTCCAAACAAATGCTGTAACTTACACAGCAGAAATAGACCAAAGTAATTCCAAACCCTTATAGTCTGATGAGCCTGCTTCCACAACAACTGATTTGGCTTTGATCAGTATCTGAATAACAAATATTATTAAGAATAGTGAGGATTTTTATTTTGCATACCAGGACATAGAAGAGATAGATGCTGCTAACAAGAACTGCTTGTGGTTAAGCTTATCAAATCAAAGTATATCACAAAGTCTTTCCTCTCAGATCAGTATTAACTGCAGCTAATAGACAGGAAAGCTCCACACTGTAGGGACTAATTAATGTCCTCCTAATGGAGGAAAACTCACAATTCTGGTACACAAGAACAGTCTAAAGCTCTTTAAACTTTTCTGCAGCTTAAAAAAGTTCAAATACAAGCCACTGTCTCCCCAAAATACACTATGAACAGTTAATAACAGTAGTATTCCAATTCAGTAGTTCAAAAGTCAAAACAGGAATAATAACACTATTAAGAATCTTTTGATATAAACAGCAACAATTAAAACATTTTACACAACATATTTGAAAGTACTTACTTGAGAGTATTTTCCAATGATTTTACAAGCCTGTGAACATCAGATATTCAGGATGCCTTTGAGTCTAAGCTTCCCTCTAGAACACCAGCTCTCCAAGAGTCTTCAGGAATTCAGCACATCCCTCCCACAAACAACATGCATAACCAAATCCCAATGGACTTCAATCCCCAACATCCCCTCTAATTCCTATTAAGAAGTTACTAGTCTTCTTACAGGCTTCTGTCTATCCAGTGGATAAATCTAAGTCAACATAATTAGTTTTCAGTTAAGATACCAAATCTTATCCCTGTCAGCCCACCTCCAAAAAGAACTGGCTACAATGTAAAATTGCTCCTTGATAGCACCTCTTATTTTTTTTATATTACTGTTTTTCAGGTAGTAAAATCAGACACTTCTTTCACTTTTACAGTAATACAGTTCCTCTGCTTGGAAACACATTCTAAAAATCTCTTAGGACAAAATTACCATAAACTGCAGTAATTTCACTCTTTGCTGTACATGCTTTCTTTGCAAGGTGACCAAACAAATGAGTACTTCAAAGATTTTAGTAGTTCAATGATTTTACCATTTCTTCAATTCCTTTAAAGTTTACTGTGTGCTGCTTCTACCCCTAAACTACCTTCCATAGATTTTTTTTTTAATCCTAACAGAAGGTTTATCTGCCCTGCAGAAAGGGGTCACACAACACTCCCTCCACATCTTTCAGTCAAAACATGCATATAGCAGAAGGTAATGAACTATTCTCCTTCCTCAGTTGTGAGGAAGCACAGCAGGGTGAGGAATGTTTTGACATGCTTATGAAGAGGCATTTAAGTAATAGTGATCCCTATATTAGGGGCACAACCTATACATAAGAAAAGCTGTTAGCTTAAAAGAGTTTTAGCTTGCCTGGTATATCTTTCAAGTGCAAAAAGGCTTAAGAAAAAAAATCAACTTACACAGAATTTCTCTGGTCAAAAAGAGACAAATGCACCTTGACAGTACCATTAGAGGTCACTTCATAGCACTGGAATAGCAAATTCATCATGCCACAGGATCTTTGCAGTAGATTTTATAACTAGCCTGAGAAAGCCAGCAAAAACACTAGTCTCAAGTCACACTGAGTAATTCTGGGTAGATCCTTTTAGCACTGCATGGGCTGAAAGTAATTTTTAAAAACTTTTACAGCTTTGTACAGTGATGAAGGGAGCTTTTCAGTAGCTAGAATTTTTTATTTCCCTAAAATTACTACAGTACTCTGTATGCTCAGATCCATAAATCATGGCATCACCACAGAAGATGCTTGTTTTTGCACATTTTGAAGGATGCCCTTAAAAACTAAGCAGGTGTAAGACATGTGAGATAACATTTAGCCTAGCACTCCTACAGATATCAACACTTAACTGGACATCCACATGGGGGAAAAAAAAAAATCTCTGCAAGAACTGCTACAGCTTCTGCAGAAACAAATTCACCAAAGGGCAAAGCAAATCCGGACAAACTGCATAAGCACAGCTTCTGTAGGGTTATTTTTAGCCAAGTTTTTTTTTTAACAAAAAAGAAAAAAAAAAGCTACACAAATTGTTTTAAAGGAGCTTTTAGCACACAGGAACTACCTTGAACTGCTCCCATGCAGTGCTCAGCAACCAGAAAATCAAACCAGAAAGAAAATTAAGGTACCCTATAAATCTACTTCACCTGTTTTTGCTGTCCATATCCCCCATACCAGCCACTCGCCCTTAAAAAAAATGGCTGGGGGTGGAAGAAGGCAGGAGGCAGAAATACCAGAATATTCAACAAGATGACTTAATATAAGACTATATTTTTCAGCTTGGAAAAGAGACATTTGATAGAAGAAAAAAGACAAATCTATAAAATCACAAAGAACACAGCAAGCTGCACACAGAAATGACTGCTCACTAATTCTCAAGAAAGTTCTGAACAGCTTGCAATAAAAGTCATCAAGAAATCAAGAATAATTTCCTTTTCACAAAAAATGAACAGTTGTTTTCTTTCAGCAGGACTCTTAAAGTCTAAAATTCTCTTGCCACGGAACACCTTCAAAGCCAAAAGTATGACAGCCTTTAAGAAGTGAATTAGAAGTTTCAGGAATTTTGTGCACGAATTGCTATGCAACAGAGTTCAAATGCAGCCTCTTTATCAAGTTCCTAAATTGCTGATTCCCACGAGAAAGAAGGACACATTCAAGGCTCTTACAGTCTCTGAGCATCATGAGCTACATGTCATTTCTGGAAAAAAATGAGTTACGTGGATCTCCATCTCAAAGTCTATACTGCAAGTCAGACTAAAGAAATAGGTAATTCTTTCTACACAGCCCAACACACAGAACAGTCCCTACCCTGACATCACAGCATTCCTCCAAATGCACACTGCAGAGTTCACCACTCATCCACTATTCCAGGACAAAATACAACACTGAGAAACAAAACAATTTTTCATTAGCTCTAAAAGCAGTTCACAGACACTAAAAATGCATCTTCCTGACAGAAAAAGCAATCCTAGAAGTCAAATACTGAAAGATACTAATGATTGGTTCCAATGCATCAATAAATTTAGTCCAAAAACTGATTACATAAAGCAAACAACTTTTCAAGTGTAATTACTTAGCAACTAAACAGATCTGCAGTGACTGAATACACAGCAAGAGATGGTCAGCAAACCAGCTGAGTACTGCTTACCAAGACCTTCTCTTCCAGACCCAGAACACAAAAGCAACTGCAACCTAGGAGAGCCAATACTTCTCCCAAATTCAGCACTTCTCCCTATACTGTCCTATGAATTGCAATATGCAATCAATAAAACAGAACAAAAAGAACTCATCAGCTATTTGCTGTCTTACAGTTTCCTGGGTGCACAGTCTGCTGAGCTGTCATCTGTTCATGTAAACTTCTTATTTCCACACAAGCTGCCCCCAGTGGCAGGGCTTGTACCTATTACTCTGAACTCAGCACAAAAGCTGAGCACCCACAGTACCTTCAGCACAAATACAGACACTCCATTCCAACACTTGTGCCACATACAAGAGCATTCTACTGCTGTAGTCACTCCCTGTCTTTGCTGGTCTTCCTACCATGCTTCAATGTCTCAAATTTTTCTCTGAAAAATCATTATTCATTAATGTGCTACATCTCCACATTCAGTTCAGTTATCACTTTTTCCCTTTTTGACGTGTAAAGTGACCAAAAAAAGTGTTCTATGTTTGATGTGATACAGAAAATATGCAGCTGGGATGGTGCAGAAGAAGCAAAGGAGAGAAGGTGAAGTGGAAAAATCTCACTCATTATACCCTTCAGAAGATGCCAAGAGTAGGTAGCCAAAAATTAGGTTAGATAACTAATTTCTACACAGCCTATCACTTTTCAAACAGATATCCAAATTCAGCAAAAAATTCTAGGTTATGTCAGGATTTCCTGTTCTTCAAACAAATGCTTTTTAAAAAGCACACCCTGCTTCTTTAAAAGAAGTGCTCCAAGGATGTGTTCTTTGAATTTTAATTCTTAACAGACCAGTTTCCTCCATCATATCAGTTGCAACAGCATACATTTAAGGCGTACGCACCAGTACTGTACAATGAATTCCAAAAAGCTATTAAAATATTCCTAGTCAGAATTCATGCCCTAAAAACATTGTTGCACTATCCCTGTGTATAACATGCTCCTTCAAAAGACTTTGAAATTAAAGCTGAAGACCTTAAAATATAAGTTTTATACAAAACAGCTAGAAAGAAACAGGAATTTTGCTGAAGACAGCAGAACATGCTTGCCCACCAGATACAAATTACAAAATCACTGCAAAGATGAAGGAAGACTTCTTTGTCTAGACTCATGTCCTATCAGCTTTATAGAATCAAGTAAATTCCAAAGTAACATCATACTACAGCACATAATAATCTGGTGACACTGCCTTTATCAGGAACTCCCTCTGGCAAATGCAGTATCTGACTGAAGTACAACACACATGGATTCCTGTAACTAAATCAAGCACAACACCATCATGCTTGCTTGTTTAAAATAAATTATTCAAAAATGCCCCAAAATTCCTCCAGAGCTACTTGCAGGTAGATTGGAGAAGAACTGTGTGTAGTGCTACAAGCCTGCTCACTGCTTCCAAGGAACCCTAAAACTGCTCCAGACAGCAGAAGAGCCTTCGGATCTGATCAGTAATTACTACATGCTGAACATTTACATACACATGGATCATATCCTAAGTCTAGCACCAACATTTAGGTCACAGATCTAATCAGTTCACAGAATACAGAATGAAGCTCTGTGTAATACAAACCATAAATTTAATCCTGTGCTTCCTTTCACCAAGTCCACAACTTCTTATGAATTAAGAGTGAACTTTAAAGGCACCCTCAGTTCTTTGATTATAGAAATTATATCCAAATCATTTTAAATTACTGCCAGTATTTACATCAAAATGGATGTATCACATAATCTGCCTCTTCATCTGAGCTGCCCCAACTCCTCCAGAGTATCAAAGTCTTTAGACAAACCACCCAAAGAAACACTACACCCATGCTGTCTTGCCCTGCCAAATCCTAAAACCTGTCACAACCAATCTATAAACACAAAAGTGTTCTGCTGCACCCTTTCCTCCTCTAATACAAGGTTTCAAAAACTGAAGAAGACAAATCTTTTCCAAAGGAAAAGATCAATTTTCTATTCAGCCTCCTACTGTCAAACTTTCTTCCACTTACTGTGGATTTTTAGTCAGCAGTTCCCAAAATCAGGCTGAGTCCAGCACAAAACAGACCAAAGTAATTATTTCCTTAAAGTCCCATACTAGACTCCAGTTACTGACTGGAATTAAACTCACTTTTCCATTCAGCCTACTATATCATTGGATTGCTTCCCATATGCTGCTGCATAATCAACTATATTCAATTTCTACAGAATATTCTCCATGTTTTACCTTGCATACAGAGATGAAATCACATGGTTTGTAAAAAGAAGAAACAGACTGAAAAACTATATTCTGGTGTTTCCTCTTATTTTCTTTTACTCGATTTCTGGTGTTTATTTTTAAGTAATGACTTAAATAACACAATAATGATAATGCAAGATTTCATTCTGTAAGTTTTGTAGCTTTCTCTGAAGGAATTCTATGTAATCAAACTGTCAGAAAAAAAGATATTATCTGAGTCTGGTAATTGGGTCTTGTCATCCGGATAACACATACAACATACAGTTCATAATCTTAACTGAAGTGCCTAAAAGTCAGGCTTTCCTTTACACGTTTGATTAAAAAGAAATGCTGAGCTGATGATTTTATTCAAGTTAGTAGATGTTAAAAAAGTGTAAGTTCAAGAAACTACTGAGCATTAAAAAAAATAAAAATAGAAGTTCCCATTTAGAAAGAAAATACTACTCAGTACAGAAAAAGCCACAAAAGTTGAAGACAACCTGACTGAAAAGCTCTTTGTATGCTTTCAACAAATTTTAAACAGTTGAAGTGTTCAATTTTATTTGAAATGGCTTTGGCTGCAGGCTACAAAACACAAACTGAAGATAGATCACCACAGAACAATGGTGTCCAGTAAATTGTACTGGAAAGCTCCAAAGGACTGAGTTGTTTCTCCATACTGCGTGGAATGAAAGGTTTACCATCTTTCTAACCACCACTATAACATATAGAGCAGCCAAAAAAACCCAAAGACTTTCTCTAGTAAAGCTAGTTTTCTTGACAGCAACCAAGAAAGACAAACCTATATATTCATATTTTAAATACTGTAATTAGACAAGGAGACTTCATCCAATCTCTCCAGGACAGTTTTTCTGATGTAAGTTTCACCAACTTTGTATTACAGACCAAGAAAAAGTTACATCACTATCACTATACCTACCTGCTAGATTAAAAGTAGTTCACTTTTAAAACAAGCGGTATCTTTCATCCCAAGTTCAGCACATAAACAACTACAGCTTCACAAAACACAATCAGGTAAAATCGCAACCTAACAAGTGCAGACACTTACCAATGCACACGTCTATTTTCCCCTTGATAGCAGCCTCATGCAAAGGAGTGTAGTTCCAGTTGTCCCTAGCGTTTGGGTCTGCCCCCTGGCACAGCAGCAGACTGACCACCTCTGCGTGACCGAAGGAGCAGGCGTTGTGCAGGGGGATCAGCCCTCCGTCGTCACGAGCGTGAACGTTGGCTCCTGTCTGAAGCAAGTGCTCTACGACATCCTTCCTTCCAAAACCTGCAAGAGAACGTATTTCTCATTCATTTGTCTGGCAAAACATGATTTAGTACCTGAAACTGTTCACTCTGGGTTCAGTGTACATTATTCATGTCCCTCATCTACTTCTTGGTTCATTTCACCATAAAGTCAGGCTCTGCTCACCTGCTCAAAGGGCAGCTGGACAATTCACGTGCAGTCGTGACAGAGCTGAACTGTGTTGTAGCGTAGCCTGCCTGGCTATCTCATTAAGGCCCTCTACAAAGGCTGAGGGCACTGAAAGATGAGAGGGGGATGCAAGTAACAGGAGCATCAGCTATACCCTCTGCTACATACACCCATCAGGGTTCCCAATTTAAACCTCCCTTCAGTTAGTCAAATGCTTTCACATGGTAATAGTTTACAGACAAACTAATTAGTAATATTCACAACAGACACATAATTCTTAGCCAAATTTTCAGAAAGTTTGGTAAAAAAACAACTGACTCCCACACGGAACTGGAAGAATGCTTTCCCTGGTGACTACAATACATCAAGTAGCCAGTTTGATCAGTTTAAGCACAGCTGAACTGGTTCACTCCTCACCTATTTAATGACATTTTATCACAACATAGCAAGAACTCCTTCAAATGCCAATTCCAATCTCTGCAAAGCTGCTATGTGCACAGATTGAATTATGACATGGAAGACTTAAGATTCTTATTAGGTGTTTTTCCTCCTCCTTTCACCTCCTTGATTTAAGAACAAGAGCCCAAAAGGAGTTCAGTTTTACCGAAGTGCATAATCACAGATTAAGCACACCTGTAGGTATCACTGGGACCTTGAGCAAAGCTGGAAAGATGCTCCTTAGTGTTTAGTGCTGTCAGAGCACTAAAAACAGTTTATATGGCACTCTTAGACACATGACCTTTTCAGAATGGTTTTATGCTATAAGCAAAGGGTGAAAGAAGTCCAAACCAAGTCACTGTGTGTCACTGCTTTACTACAACACACACTGGGATGAGACTTTTCCCCTAAGACTTTCCCAAGCACTTCTCTCACTTCACTAGATAGAAAACAATTAAACTGAGTGATTTAACTAAGTAAACTGAAAAGACTTCAAGCTGGGAAGAAGTGCACCTTGCTCAGTATTACTGAAGGTCTAAAATTTTGCATTTATATCCTCTTGTAAATCCCTTCAAAAAACTTTAAACGTGACGGAGACATATTGCACAAAGTATTAGAAGATAATTCAAGAGAACAAAGTCCTAGTCAGAAAGAAAGCAAGCTGAAATTTTCTACTAAGTAATACACTTGTGGCACTAACAGAGTTCATGTACCACAAATACTACCAAAAACATATAAAAGAAAAAATTTCAGAGTCAAGGCCGGTAATTTAGCAATTCATCTTTTTTTTATATGGTAAAAAGTATGCATTTTGCAGGCTCTGAGGCTGTGAGACTGCCAGGATGTTTCCTAACTGACTACACAATTTGCATTCTTCATTGTATTCATATGAATCCAGCTGAAAATTATTAACCCTATTTTAAGTTGCACAAGGCAGAATGAAGCAGTGACTTGGCTTTACAAACACCTGTGTGAGGTCAGACATCTCTTCTATGACAAGGACATAGGGACACCTGCAACAAGCTGAGTCAGAGCAGTTTAAGAAAGTCTCAAGCAAAGCCGTCCAGAGCAATGTAATCTAATTTGTTCTACACTGCAGCACAGGTGGAGTGGTCAATTCAGGTGTCTGCACAGAGTGGAAGTGTGTCATAAGTTACCAACAACTTCTTGCCATTTCCTGCCTCTCCCTCAAGGAACACTCAGTAGCTACTTAGATCAGCTGTGCCTCTGCAGTTGCTTATCTTACTCACATATGTCAAAGCAGCTTGTATTTTTATGATTAATAGCTTGCTAGCTGGCAAACCAACTTGATCAGCTCTCTTAAACTCTGACCACTGACTGCTTCCCAAGCCAAGTAAGACCCCTTCGTCTTCAGGATTAAAGCTGTACACTCCAGAAATTTTCTAGTTATTTATCTTCACAAAGTGATTAGACTTCCAGCAGTTATTACTAGTGATATCAAAGCCATGCTTAGAACAAAACTGCTTTTCCCCAACAGTTTTTTGCCATTACAACACACATAAGCAGAAGGAAAACAAGCCGTATCACTGATGCTTTAACAAGTCACTTGAAATCTGGTTTCTCCAAGCCTTTGCTTCAGTGAGACCAAGAACACTCAACTCTGTGATCCCAATCCCATAACTGCCAAAAGTCACTCCTGGAAGCTTCTACCTCTTCTTGGTACAGAAGTGGGCATTAAGCCACAGTTCAGCAATTATTATTAGTACTCTCTATATCCATAGGTAAAACACTAAAAAGAGAACACCTGTAAAGCTAAAAGAAGGTGTTGCACAAGAACATGAGGGGCTAACTTCACGATCAAAAAAAGTTTAACTTCCCATTAAATGGGTGTGGAACTGGACAAGCTTATGACTGTGGCTATATGAGGAAATGGAGTAGGACTCAGCTTATTTCTACACATCCATCCACCTAGTCACTTCTGAAAGAGGTGCTATTATTAATGATTTAACAGCAAGGACGAGGTCTAAAACCATATGAACCAAGGTGTCAGCAGGAAATACACACATATCCTCTTGCAGGGCTCAAGGCTGTTTCAGAAGGGAAAAAGCAAGTCTGTTACCAAGCCGGCTTCAAGAAAAAGCTGGGATTTCAGACATATTCTCACAGAAGTCCTCCCCACACAGGTATATTAATGGTAGAAAAGTCATAGAAAAATAAACTTGGTACGTGAGTGCTGTGCATGGAGGATGACACACACAGAGCCATGAGTGCATCACTGTCAACCTGCTTCAAACACAATGGACCAATACAGGCACTTCAACTCACAAACCACATCATGCTGTGCAGGATCTATCTCAGGCTGAGAGTAAAGTCACACCATATCCCATACAAATTATACCTCAAACCTCAACACAGACTAAAATCATCCAACTATTAAAAAAAAGTCAATAGCATTCCCAACAAGGAAAAAAAAAAAAATCTACCTCTCTCATACACACAGAACGACCAAATAATTCAGTTATGCTGGCAAAAAGGGTATTTTATTAACTATGTGCCAACAACACCATCAAATGCAGAATTGTGGAGCCAGTTTACAAGAACAGAAAACACTGGTGTGATAAATATTTTCAGCTACTAAACAGCATATAGTACAGTAAAGGTGTTCTTATTTTGGTGAAATAAACAGTGACAGTTAAAATCTTTCTCGAGGAAAAGAGGTAACACATCTTTAGATCAAAGGAATGCAGCGGAAAGACAAGTGAGTGAAATAGTTTATCTCATTCAACCCAGTTTGAAGAAGAGACTCATTAAGCAAAACACAGAATATGCCAGTGCAGAGGGTACAAAGTACAAGAGAAAACAAGTTACTTCTAACACAAGTTAACAGTCCAATTATTTAATGAACTCCTTAGCACAAGATTCTCTAATTACATTTAAAAACTGGGTTTTGTTCAAACAACTGCTGAGCTACAAACTGCACAAAGAGTACTTGGAGAAGTATCATGTGAAGAGGGTAAGTGTATAACTCTTCCCTAGATAGCTGCTAGGCCACCAGTATAGATAAAAAGTTAAGCCAAACATACCTTTGTCCATGCTTAGCACAGTCACTTGTTAAACTCTTTTAGCAAGCTAGTTTTTATTGAAATAAACCTTATGCCAAAGCTACTCATACATTAACACCTCCACTTAATTTCTTTTTTTTTTGTACATCATGACTGCCCACAACCTAAGTCACATATGACACAACACACACCACAGTTGAGATGGACAAAACACTGTTTAGAGTGAACTTTTGCTCCAGCCTTCTGACTCTTTCCTTAGAGGACTAAGCTTTGCCCAGGCTGCACCACAGAAGTAAACCTTCCATGGGCAGCACCACACAGCCTTCTGATTCCTTCTTCCTTCAGCCCAAGCAGTGAAATCCTTTCTGTCCCTCTCGTGGCCACCTGACCCCTGTCTGTCCCCTGTAGAGCAGCTCACCTTCTCTGTCCCCTGCCCAACCCTGTCTGTCCCCTGCAGAGCAGCTCACCTTCTCTGTCCCCTGCCCAACCCTGTCTGCCCCCCATAGAGCAGCTCACCTTCTCTGTCCAACCACCTGCCCCCTCCTCCTCACAGCACAGCCAGCAGACTCCAACTGACTCTGGGGCAGGCAACCCCCTCTTTTATACCCCTCATCTTTACTGGACACAGCTGTGCCTTGTTAAGGATAAGACTGCTTCTACTCCTTTGTAATTAGTACAGCTGCTCACATTTGTACATGTTTTAAAGTCACTCAATCACTTTCAGGTCTTTAGAACCTGCTTTTTGGGAACTGCTGGACAATACCCAAAGCCTGGACTGGTACCAGAGACCCAAATACCCTACAATCCACACAGCAGTTGAGACAGTACTGAGTTTTCCCCTTTCCAAGCAAGGAGTATGAAAGGAAAATTATGCTTTGGTCAATCTCTTCCTGCTTGCAAGAGAGGCCTCTGTAACTGTGATATCACATCAGTATTAATTTCTCCCTTATTAGCAGCTAACCAAAGCAGGTCAGATTTATTCAGCACACTACTTGACACTTCAACACAGAGCTGAAGAACAATTCCTCTTTATTCAGTTCAATTGGCAGCTCAGGTATCCCAATCAGAAAAAGTGGATAAAACTGTTGCTCCAATTTGATGCACAATTTATCTGTAAGTGAATAATGGACAGATGACTCCAGCTTCTAGAAACAGATTCAGACCTGTCTCCAGCTTTTAAAATAATTGATAACAGATTTAAGCTCTTGTCTTACCAGCTTATATATGCCACGGATTCTGAGTGCTCTCAGAAGTCACTCTTTTTATAGTCCTGCCACAAGAAAGGATGTAAAGGTGATTTTCAAATTAGAAACCTTACAAAGCTTAAGGAAACCCAAATTTAATACTTTTTACAAGGAACTGTAACTGGGGAAGTTATCCTTCCCTATTACAGTAAAAGCACTTAACTGCTTGGCATTGCTGCCAAGATAGACATCTGAAAAAACAGACTGAGCTGGGGAGAAGTCGAGTACCCTTTGAGAGGGAGAAGGAAAAAAAAAATAAAATCCAGTCCCAAAACCAGGAAATTAAGAAATTAGAAGAATAATTCCTCTTTCACAAACCACAACATCAGAAGTGAAACTCTAGTCATCTAAGGGTTTAGCTTCAAGAAGTCGGAAAAAAGCAGTTTAAAACACAACATCCTGCACTCTCATCCAGCCATTCCCCTACTGCCATGCAATTCACACCTAGATATGGCTCATAAGCATGGGCTATTATCCAAAACACAGCTTCCTACAACAGCAGACTGTATGCTAATAAGCAAAAAAAGTTTTATTTTACCTTTGGCTCACAAAGGAGATCAAATCAACACACTGCATCATTGGCAGGTATACACTGCTTAAGATCAGCTGCATTCAAACATGCTTGCTTGCAGGCCTTTTCAAAATGCAGGATCTCAAGATCTTTGTAATAAGAAATCTGCCTAATGCTCTTACATGTCTAATCCACTGGCACCAGACATGCAGCAATTTGAGATAAAACAGGTATGGTATCTGAGGAAAGTCTTTAAATCTAGGGAATTCATTATGTACAATGATTTCATCTGCTATTTTCCTCATGCTACAACAAATCACCTTACACTGCTATTACAGTAAAATCTTAATGGCATTATCAAGTTTGAAAACTTTAAGCCCTCAAGTAAGTTTTGTCCATTTCCTCTCAAATCAGAGCAGACATTACCCACTGCAGCTTCAGCACCACAGTTCATACAAGCACTGAAGTTACAACCTGAGATCTCAGAGTTTTAGGGGAAGCAGCAAGATCTAACTGAATCTAAAATCAGCAGAGCAGATTCAAGCCTTTCAAAACATTAAGAACTTCATAAGCACACATGCAGCTGGTACCAGCATTATGTTCCAGGGTTCATCAAAATTAAGTCCACGTCTGTACCCCAGAAGTTTGCTGTGTTTTAAACTCCATTTGTGTAAGCCTCGTTTCATTAGCAGAGCTCAGGGATCAGAGAAGAAAGAAACGGAAACAGCTCAGAACCAAAAGTTCCCTTAGGGGCACTGTCAAATGAAAACAAACCCATACAATCTCGGGGTGTGTTAACTAACTGATAAATTGTACAGCACTATTCAGAGTGCCAGGCAACACTGCGCCATAAAATGTTCATTTTGCTACTGATTTCAACAGCAATTTAGAGCCATATGCCAGCATCTAAACACTGACCACTCAATACAGACTTGTTAATTATCTTAATCTACGTGTACCAGGGCACCACAAAGCTCAAACAAGATCTGCGCACTTCACTATGTAAGGTTCAGTTCTGTAACACTGTGGCACACCTCAGAGAGCTCTCAGACTGCCCACAGACTTAGCAACTGTTACAAGCCTTGACTCAGGAGTAATGATTTAAAAGACCTCCTTCATTTTACTTTTATCATGAATTTTTGTGCGCCTTGTGCCCCCAGCAAAGAATACATCCTACAAGAACATTCTTTTTATGAACTGCAGTAATCTGTTACAGCTAGATTTGCCAACAGGTAATATTTATTTTCAGTTACTCTACATTGCTGGACCTTACTGCTAAAGTGCTTTTACAACATTAGTTCTGATTACAATGACATCTCTTCTCTGTACAAAGAGGTGCATTCTTTCCCGGACACATCTGTAACTTCTGCAGTTCAGCTGTTCCACTTTACCCCTTTCACCAGCCTACTCAGGCCACAAGAGATGCAGACATCAACCAGGAGCCACGCCGAAATGAAAGAAGTTACAAAGCACAAGGCATCAAAACTGACTCCCATGGAGTGCATGCGCATCGCAGGAGTCCCCGAGCTGTTGAAACACACATAAAACCCTTACTTCAAAGTCAAGTCTGTCCTGAATTTTAGTTTCTTGCTTCCTAAGTCCACTGCACAAGTTTGCAGCAGCCTGTGAATATCAAACACAGAGAACACTGTCCATACTTTTAGATCTTACAGTCTCCTTACGCTTTCAGGATCTCCTCTCCCACTCGTCTCACCCAGAAGGGGATTTAACAGCCATCTCCCAACAGCTCGTAGAGAAAAGCCGCCGGGGAAGAGAGTGCGCTCACACTCTTCCTCCCAGCTCGGGCTTGCTCGCTCCCGAATCACCGAGGCGCTGGAGGCCCCCTGCGCGAAGCCACTCCAGGGGAGCCCTCCCTGTCCCGCTCGCTGTCACCGCCCCGGCC